>OZ005652.1:364910801-365510801 GCA_963930645.1 Salticus scenicus | reverse complement strand
AAAAAGGCTATATTTTACTGTATGGGTGTGTGGAATTAATTTTCATTCCTGAACAGTTTTCCTGGACATGGTCAAATACATTAAAGCACTTTCGCATTTACATTATTCGATAGAAAATGTTTTTTCTTAATTATTGATTAGCCGTGTATGTCGTTTAATAATTATGCACATAAGGTATGTGTATGTGTACTTAATTATAGTCCTATATTAATACCGTATAGGACAATCTGAAATGCACTGCCACCAATTTCCAAGTATAGCCCCACTATATTCTAGTTGTTTAGGGTAGCCCTGTAAATGAATGGTGAATGACTTTCATACCATATACTATACGAAACACATTTTTTACGCACATAAAGAATGTATGTTCATTTTATATTGTTTAGTGCAGCCAACAGATGTTAAACTAAACCTATCAAAAAATTCGTCCATAGAGGTAATGTGTTTGAATTATCTTGGCACGAGCTATTTGCCTGATCTCAACAAAAAGTTTAGTATAGCATCCCTATGATAAACAATTAAAATACCGAATTTCGACTTTCTGCTACTATTTGTTCTTGAAGATGAACCGCTAAAATATATATATTTCAGATTCAGGGAACCTCAAAACGTGTAAACACATCAAAATCTCAATTTCGAAAATTGACCCAAAAACAACAATTTCTCTAAAATATGGGTAAAAGAAAGTGAAAAAGAATGTTAACAAATTTCTTCAGAATGTATGAAAGAAAAAACAAAATAAGAAATCTAACACAAGCATTTAATACATTTAAAACTCGATAAAAGCTGTACGACATAAAATATATGTAGACTTCAATAACTCATTAAAACTCACTAGAAATTATAACAGAAGTTACCATATTCCAGAGTTCTTAACTATGTATCATTCACCGAATTTTGGGTAAACAAAGTCATCGGGTTTCCTTTGCAAGAGAAATCAAGTACCAAATTCATAACTGCAGAGGAAAGAAATTTGAGCCTTCCACAAAACTTGGAAGTGAAAGATAGATTGGAAAGAGGCAATGAGAGCAATAAATCGTACCGTTGACATATTTCAGTTCTCGATGCAATTTGAGAATTTTCTGACAATGGTAGTATAGATCTCTCTACTCCACATATCCAAAATATAAGCATTTTATAAAGAAAATGTTACGAAAACAATGCAATGAATCTCTAATCAATTTTATTTAGGAATGAGAGATAAAAATGCATACAACATTCTTTATTTATTAATTTAAAATAAAAACTGTAAAAGTAGGGGTACTATTGTACTGTAAAAGTAGGTTTACTGTAAAATAAAAGTAGTGTAAAATTTATAGGGGCAATATATATTTTTTATATTTCCTAGCTGTAGTTTTAATATGATTTTATTTAATAAAATATTATTTCTTTTTATCCTTTCATAAATATGTAAAATTAAAAATAAGTTAAACTAGTATGTCGTGGCCAACCCAAGACTTTCTTCTATGTATTTATATAAAAATTCAAGCAGCACAAATTATTTATTAAAATTATTTTTCATGTTGAATGCAGACGATTTTTATATCACAGAGCTATAATTCTAAATACCGGAAGAAAGTCAATTTCGCGCTAACATCAAAAAACTTTTTTCCCCCCGTTAAAAATGAAAAATATCGATAACTGTTTAAAATCATCACAGATCTATGGTTCAAATATTTGTTTTAAAAGGTATTGACAAGTTCTTTCGAAAGATACCTATATTGAAAATTTACACACCCCCGGGGAGGGGGGGGGGTAGCGATGCTCCTACACGCACAAACCTTTTTTCCCTAATTTACTACTACTATTATCAATAATTCGTATTAATTTTACAATCACACGTTTTTAAAAAAAAACTCTCATTATGTACATTTATACGAGATTTTCTCCTATACAACCATGTGTTAAAAATTTGGGATCGCAGCGCTACCTGTTGAGCGACTCATTCCCAAATCTAATCAGCACCAGTTTAAGTCAGGGTTCAAGTTTGGTTAAATTTCGTTCATTGGTTCATGAGATACAGCGTCCAGAAAATTTGTGATGCACGCACAGATATTTTCTAAAAACAGTCAAATTGTGCTCAGAACATCTCAAAACGTGTAAATCCATCGAAAACTGGAGTTCGAAAATTTTTGCGAATCCAGTACTCTCTTCTTATACATATAGATGGAAGTAAAAAAAAAAAAAAACTATTTAAGTAATAAACATTATGAATAGACTGTTGAGGCTCATTATGTACAGGTCCATTTAGTTTTGGAGCTAGATCAATTACTTTTTAGAAGTTAAATGTCAAATTACTTTTAACTAGAACGAAAAATAACAAGATCAAGAATCCATTTCGAATTTCTAGCTTAAAACACCAATTCTGAAACCACTGAATTAACACGGTTGATCTGATGGTACAATTTGTTCCTTTGAATGCTGAAGCTGAATTACATGTTAACACAATCTTATAGAGGAAATTTTCATTTTATGATATTGTTCGTGATAGTTCTGTAGTGATCGGATCCTTTCTTCTTTTCCCACGATTTTTATTGCTTCATATTATAAGGATATATTATTCAAAAAAAAAAAAAAAAAAAAAAAAAAAAAAAAAAGAGAGAGAGAAATTTTTGAATTCTATTTCTCAAATTTCACTCTTTGAACATGTGGCCTTTTTATCTCAGAAAATATTTATTTCAAATATATATAATTAAATATTTTATTTCATTAAGTAAACACACGAATCTAATTTTCAATTTGAAAAAGAAATATTTAAATTTAGTTTAAAAAAAAAAAAAAAGTATCGGAAAGTGGTCGAAACTAACTATTTTTTAAAGTAGTGAGCATGTAAATGATTTTCGGATTCCTCACACCTCAAAACGTGCAAAAAATTTAAGAGAAAAAACAACAACAACCGCGGAACCCAAATTTTTAAGATTATCTAAGTTCCCCATACTTATAGTATGATGAGGAACTAATATATTAACAGGTATTAAAAACAGATAATTTACGAAAACATTTCGTAGCATGTTTCTAATATTAGAGTGTCTCAATAAATGAATTTTTTTGTCTTGTTTTAAATAACAATAATAATAAAAAAAGTTACAGAGAATTCTGTTACATAAGCAGCATGTTTATTCAGACAGTTCTTCATCTATTCTTGTCTGACGTTTTGCAAAAACCTACACAAAAAACGTCGTTTAACTTCAAACGTTTTAAAGAAACAGACAGAACTTAAAAGAACGCTTTGTCAGCATCTCCTCCTACCAGTTATAACACAAATATACTCACTGGGATGGCGGAACTTTTCATTTATTTTAAAACAGAAATGTAAACTGCATTGCAAAACATCGCACAGCGAAGATATTCATATTTCATTTGCTTACATTAAAATCATTATTAGTAGTATTATTTTTAAGAATGTCAATGCGGCTTTGAGAAAGAAATTAATCGAATATAAGACTTGACAAATGTTTCCTATAAATTTCATGCTTTTTTCTTTCTTTCTTTTTTTTTTTTTTTTTTTTGTGTGTGTGTGTGTGTAAAAAAAAAAAAAAAAAAAAAACGTGCTCAGGTCAAGATTCTACTTATCTTAGCCTGAAGATTAATTTAGCTGCATGATCAACGGCGGCACTAGCAATTTTAGGGCCCTCCCGTAAAATTCTTCAAGAGGTCCTTCGCATAAAACAACCACTACCAACAAAACGAAAGAAAAGAAAGAGAGAGAGAGATAAATTACCGGTGTTTTTTTCAATTCCTACTATTAGTTCACACTATCCCTATATATATATATATATCTTGTACAAATTTTGCAATCGATTTTTAACTAACTTCCCGACTATTACTTACAAACTTTGAATAAACACCATAAAATGCAATAAAATGCGAGTTTATTGCATTTTATGGTGTTTATTCAAAGTTTGTAAGTAATATTTTTACAACGCCAGTTTATTGATGCTTCTTTATTAAACTTCCCGACTAGCTAGAAATTTGAAACTTTCATAGTAGCCCAGAAGCCGGCGACAACATAATACTTCGAAGTCCGATTTTCGAATTTTTTATTAGTTTTCTTATAATTAATTGAAATATGAAATTAATAACATCCCAATAGAGTTTTAAAAGCGACATTAAAATATTAGCTATAATTTAATTGTTGCAAAAAAAAAAAAAAAAAAAAAAAATTACGAGTTCATTTTCTTTCGAAATAAATACATTTATTAAACGTGAACATTAAAAAATTATAAAAAGTTAAATTATGCATCTCACAAAAATTGACGTCATTATCAATTTAAAAAATGTATGCACATTGATAAGAGCTCTATGATTCATCAGAAAATTTAAAACATGGCTTAAAAAAAGTTTTTTTTTTTTTTTTTTTTTTTTAATTATTTTTATTGAATTCTGCACGCGCGCTTCTTATTTCCTAATTCAAAATTATTCAAAAAAAACTTTTTCGATAGTGTTTGTAAGTAGGAATTGACTTTAAAAATTTTTCTTTTATATTACTTGTTAATAATTTACTTTCCACAGTAATATTTAAAATTTATCAAATTGCAGATCTATTAAAAAAAGAAAAAAAAAAAAAAAACTAGTTGGCATAGGTTGTACGAAAGGATGCAAAAATTACAAATAAAAAATTATACTTACGAGGTAGGTACCAAGGTTCAATCTGAAAGCTAATTTACGCACTAAATTTAACAGCACCGCATTACTGTGTATTGTACAAAAAATAAAACAAAAGCAACACAGTTCTTTATATTCACCTTTCTCTTTCCTTTTTTAAATAAAACAATCATTTTTTGTTTCTTGTCGAGGAAAATCTCTCTCTTTTGATCCCGCCTTTTCACGCAACCGCAGATAATCCGTAATGCACATAATTCGTTCGCAGAGAATCGGAAGTTAATTGTACTTTAAAAAACGGACTTGATAGTTACCATTGCTAAAAAAAGATCTAATCTTGGTCCGGATATTTCAAAACGTGTAAATCCATCGAAAAACGAAAGTAAAAAAGGTTCATGAATCCAGTATTTTCTTTTTATTATATATAGAAGAAATTAAAAATTTGCTTAAGAAAAAATTGATTAATTTCTGTATGTGTGTGTAACAAAACAAGTAACATAGAAAAGAAGCTAAAGTTTTACATGTTATTTTGGGCCAAGGCATATGTAACAAATGAGTTTTAAAGGTGTTTTCTTAGATGTTACTATGTAGCGCATGAGCAAGAAAAAAAATATTTAAATTCTCAAAAGTCGAAAAGCAAGTTTTCTAGACAAGTATGTGACTCTCATTGTTGGCATTTGAACCACGTGATAAAGCTGTAGGTGGAAACAGCATCTTCAAGGATAAAGAAGAAAATATAGAAATGAAAAACTGTTTACAACTTTCAGTAAAAGCAATAGCAGTGCTTCTCATTTTAATTGCATAATAAAATTTCAGGGTTATAAAGAATAATTCAGAGTGGTACCTTTTGGCAAAATAAATTAATACATATTTTAGTTTTCTTTCCTTCTTCTTCTTTTTTTTTTTTTAAAGAAAGGAGAAAAAAAAAAAAGTTATTTACATTCTACTTTTTAATTTGAGAATTCTGTAATTAATTTTTCTTTGCTTATTTTCCCGACATAACATCGATTTTTTAGACTTCCCTACATTTATGAAAAAATTTTAAGCTCCTATTGCAGACTTTTACAATCATGAGTTTAGCTTTGAGTGGGAGGGGAGGAGGAAAAATTTTTAATATGTTGTATAAGCAAACTACAGTACGTTATTTCTTTAAATTGTTCAGTATAATCAGTATAATAAATGGCAAGATCACATTAAATAATTAGTATCTTGTGAACATCACACAATTTTGTTCAAGTTCTTTTTGAAAGATACCAACATTGAAAATTTAGCCCTCCCCCTCCCCTGGTGTAACACTTCAATCTTGGTATTTAGAAAAAAAAATAAAATAAAACTTGAACTTTTTGAAAGTTTTCCTTCAGAAGCGATGCCCTCTACACCTACACACACACACATACATATATATAATTCTTGCTTGGCTATTACTACTATAAATATTTATATATTTTTAAAAAATAATTATCATTATGTACATTTATACGAAATTTTGTCCTATACTACCATATTAAAATTTATGAAAAAAGAAAGGAGGGGAGATGACAAAGCCATTTTTTAAGCGATTCATCCCTAAATGTAATCAGCTCCAACTTAAGCCAAAGCTAGTGATGTGGGGTGGAAAATTTTCTTTTTTGGAAAATTTTCCAGAAAATTTTCTACTATGTTTTTCCGGAAAATTTTCCAACCAAAAAAAAACAATTTTTTTAGTAAATCTTTTGTATGATATATTTAAATTTTCTTTTATTAATCGTAGTAATGCTATATACAGTGTGAAAAACAAAAGTTTTTGATTAAAGTCATCATTTAGAAAGTTACCAAATATGTTTTGAGCAATTTGCTCGAGAAAGAGGTTATTTATTATAATACAAGAGATCTATGGTTGCTAATCAGAATTTTAAATGTCCATTCAATAAGTTTGTAAGAGCATAATTATAAAGCATTTGGCAACATAACAAAAAAAGAATATATTGATAAATTAATGCACTACTATATTACTGCTGAGCATGTGTATCTATTTTTCAAAATATTCATTTGATAAATGATGATACGCCGATGTTTTTAAAACTCAGACAGCAATTCTCTTATGTCACCTTATGGTCTCTGATTCTGAGAGTGACTCAGAAAGTTAGGACATTGTCATAATCTTCGACAAATCTTTTATTATAAAAGTATTAAAAAAAATAATAATAATAATAATCTGGTGTGTCACTCACACGACTTTCTCTTACCCTGAAATTTAATACTATAAATACAGGTTGCAGATTAAGAGGTAAGATAACGAGAACTGTCATGTAAACCTATGCTAAACAATTCAAATTAGGCTTCAGAAGAGTTTTATACGATAATTAGTTCTGTGTGAGGGGGGCGGTAGCCCCCCTCAACCCCCCGTTTCATTAATGCACCTACATTTATATAGAATTTAATTCGGTTATTAAAAAAATAATTCTGTTTTTAAAAAATAATTTATTAAAATTATTTTAAAAAATTATTTTTTATGATAATGCAGACGATTTCCATATTAGAGAGGTAGTGTAGCACTAAATATCCAAAAAAGTCCATTTTACTCTCAATATTAAAAAAAAAAAAAAAAAAAAAATTCTAAGGTTTTTTTTCGTTAAAATTAAAAAAAATCTATAACTTTGTTTTAAATTATCACAGATTTATAGTTCAACCATTCGTTTTAAAGGTATTCGCAAGCGCTTTTGAATGATACCCATCATAAAAATTTACTCCCCTCGAGGGGGGACTTCCCCCCCCCCAAGGGGGGAGGCGAGGCTCCTACATACACAATTTTTTTTTCCCAGTTAACTATCTCTATTACAAAAAATATATGATCGTTTCATTTGGTTTAGTGCAGTCTATAGACGTTAAACTCTACTTACCTGCAATTTCCCCCATAGACGTAATGTATTAGAATTCTCTTGATTGGCCCTGTACACGAACCATTTCCTTGATCTTAACGAAAAGCTTACTGTAGCATCCCTATATGATACACATTTAGAATACCAAGTTTGAACTTTCTGCCATAATTTGTTTTTGAGATATGCTGATAAAAGACAGACACACACACAGACCATTTGCTAAAAACATGAATTTCGTATTCAGGGTACCTCAAAACGTGTAAATATAACAAAATCTCGCGTTCGAAAATTTGACCCCAAAACAATACTTTCTCTACCTTATGGGTAAGAGAAAGTAAAAAGTGCAAAACTTTATAAAAAAAAAAAAAAAAAAAAATTGCTTTAATTACATAATTGGCATTGTTGAAAATTTTAGAGAAAAATCTTATTTTAAAGCCTAATTATAATCGCTTTTTAAAACTAATTTCTAAAAAAAAAAAAAAAAAAAAAAGTTTTTTTTTTCTTTTTTTTAAAATGCAAGCAACAGGAAATACAATTAATTGCCTAAATAAATAAATAGTAAGATTTTGATTAAAATTTAAGGAAATCAAATAGATAAAATGAATCGCATCATATCTTGTAACTGGAGGTTTAGTTGAAAGAACTCAATATTTCTTTATTTCCTTAAAATACCCGAAATTGAATTGTACTTGAAAAATTTCATAAAGGTGCTACATTTAAAGTTAAACAATAATAATAATAATAATAATAAAAATCTCAAACTTCCAGATTAATTTTTCCGAATAGAGGATTACATCCATTTTCCAATACCACCAACTATTAAAAAATATGATTTTGTGTTCGCAAACTATCGAAAGAGGTAACAACAAATCGAAAAAGGTAAAAATCAAAAGAATTTTGATGAAATGAACCCTTGCATGGTCTGAGCCATACCTTACTAATTACCTAGTATACAATGGCTTATCCAGAATTTTTTTTTTTTTTTGGGGGGGGGGGGGTTAAGATTTTTCAATATGTTATTCCAGATCAATGAAAAATTTACAATTGTAATATTCAATTGTGAATATCAGTGCTTTTTTTTGGAGGGGGAGGAAGCTTCAGCCCCTAGCCCCCCCCCCCTCCCCCTTAGATACGCCACTTCTTGTACAGTCGGGAGCAAAATTATTGATGCGCTAGCAATAATTTCTATTTAAAAGATGTGCACCTAATACAATTTTGTTAAGTAAATATTTATCGAGTCATGATCTTAGTCTTATACTGTTCATAAAAAATTAAGTTCATGATAAAAATTAGTGATCAAACTAAAGAAGAAAGAAAAAGAAAAATATGGATGTGTGTTTCAATACTTTTGCTGCCACTAGCAGCCAAACCCCATATTATTCTAAACAGAAATTCGTTATGATAATTACCTCCTTGTTTTTTTTTTTTTTTTTTAATTGTGTTTCAAAAACAGTTTTTTTTTTTTTTTTTTTATGTTTTATTTTGAAATTATAAAGTGCAAAGAAGAACTTTGATCATTTTTTTTCTTTTTTCCATTTTGTAACTTCGGTATGAAGTATTAAAAATTAAATAAATAAATTTTGGGAAAAACAAAATCAAATTTAATTTTTCTAGATTTTTTTTTTTTTTTTTTTTTTTTTTGATAATGAAAACAGAATTAAGAAAAAAAAAAAAAATCCTTAATTCTCATAAAAATTTTCCTTATACAATAAAATGGAGTTCAGCTGTTGGCAGCGATATGTGAGGGTCTCTGACAGCTAGAATGTTCAGACACCTTTTTTTTTTATATATATATATAGATTATTCAACCATTATACATGCAAAACCAGGGTTGGCAAAACCCCGGGTTTTTCTAGAAAAACCCAACCCACTCGGGTTTTTCTGGGGTTTTGCGGGGTTTTCTGGGCATTTGTGGGTTTTTCTGGGTTTTTGTTTGAATACATTTGCATTGCAATGTTAGATATGTTATTTAGCATATTAGTTGTAATACACCTAATTATATTAAACTACTAATTAATAATTAATCTAATATTTATCTTAGAAATAAAAATTGGTTTGATTCTAATATTAAAATATTGTTAATTAGTAAGATTAAGCTATATTTTATTTTAATGTATGCTTATTCAAAATAAATATTCTTAATGACAATAACTGATAAAATAAAAGAATTTAAATTCTTAAATACAATACATATCATTTAAATTTTTTAGTTCCCCATCATGCTATAGATGGAGAACTTAGGTAATCATGAAAATTTTCGACCTCGTTTTTATTACTTTTTTACATGTTTTCAAGTGTGAGGAATCCGAAAAATGACAAAATTTGTATGGTGTGTGTTAGTTTGTTAGTCCGTTAGTCTGTGTACATGATATCTCAAGAACAAATTGTCACAGAGAAGTCAGATCAGTTTTAAAATATTATTTTTGACACTGGCAGGAACCCTATTCATTTGAAACATTCGAATGAAAAAACTTCATAAGTTATTAAAAATGTATGCTTTTCTTAACATGGGAGAATAGGGCAAAATTTTACATAAACGTGTATTAAATGGAAAATTTTTACTGAAAAAATATGAGACCAGTTGTAATATATGAGTTTTGATGTC
The DNA here is from genome assembly GCA_963930645.1 of Salticus scenicus. NCBI lineage: Eukaryota > Metazoa > Arthropoda > Arachnida > Araneae > Salticidae > Salticus > Salticus scenicus. The sequence goes on along the minus strand of OZ005652.1, from coordinate 365,500,736 downwards.
GGAATGAACATCAGTAACTAGAAACATGCTACTTTGAAAATTTCGCAAATTACTGGAAATTTACGAATTTCTTATCATGGCAGTGTGAGGGAGTTCCTCACATATCCTTTTATTTTACCAAATTTATTCAATTATAATTAAAGATCTATTTATTCACAATTAAAAAGTATTAACTTTTATAATCCTTTGTATTTAGGTCAAGCTTATTTCAATTTTAGTAAATTATGTATTCAAAATTAAAATACTTATCATTTTCTAATTTTAAGAACAAATTCAGTATTAAATACATTGATCTCTTTTTAGCTTAATGCAATATATATATGTAGGGATCTAAACACAATTTAATTTTATTATCCCTTAAAGTAATTATATTTTATTTCTATTTCACTATGTTTCCCAATAAATCTAATTTATATTTATAGCTGTAAATGTACGTTGGAAACTTTCCGTTATATCTTTTTATTATTTTGTTTTATTTTATATACAGATAATCTATTTAACTGCAGCTATTAATGATCCATTATGTAGACATTATGTCGCAAGAATTTTCGCAATATTTCTTAATTACTTGCACCTGTCTTTTCCAACGGTATTCGTTGGCGAATGTATTTTATGCCAAAAAGGGTTGCCATAATTTCAACCGTCATTTATTTTTTAAAAATTTCTCATTGGAATTACATTAACACAAAAGAAGATGTGTTGGCGCCCTTGGCTTCAAAATATAAAGATATTATCTCTATCTGGCAGTTAACAATTTGGCTGCGGAATTTGATTCCGGGACAGTTTGATAATAATCGCCGTCTCTTAAAGATGTAATTTTTCTCAATTAAAAATCTCTCTCTCCTCCGCCATTTTTAACGAATTCAACTTTACTGGATACGAACTTGGTTTGTCCTCATATGTCATTTTATATATTTCAATAAAATACTCACGGCTATTAAAAGGACTGGAATTGACTTTTATTTTAAAATGACTATTTTTATTGACTTAGTTTTTTAGAGGACAGTGGCTTTTATGCTACATAAATTTGGTGCTCATCGACCATAGAATTCGTTACGGTGGAGGAGAGGAATCTATAGGAAAGTTTTTTTTTTTTTTTTTTTTTTTTTTTCTCAACAAGCGAAATCTTATTTTCGACGATATATAAAATACCTTTTTTTGCGGCAAGTACGTGTGAAAACTTTTTGACTATAGTGATATGACAAGAGCGTTATTTTAAAAGGATTTTTTTGTAATTCTTTCAACTTTGAAGCCATTTTCGAGAGATGAATACGAGGAACATTTCTGCCATAAGTGATGGATTATTCTCCGATCGACAGTATTTTTCCCTGTTGCTGCCATATACGCCGGCAATCTGGATTTCGTCATCGTTTTCTCGCCTATGTTTATCTCTGGAATTAGAGATTGAAAAGACTGTTTTTCGTAAACAAGGTTGTGAAGGATGGAGTCGCTTATCATTGTAATGAATACTGGTGAATCATCGGCTGTTTTTCTGCGGTTTGATGCAAATACGCCCTTCGCTTCTGTTTATCTGAAGAGAGAAGGAATTATTGCGATGTTAGCTCAACAACCTATTTCCTGACTTGTCTGTTGGTGCATTGATTCATCCTTATCCCTCCGTATCAGATGAATGCCGCTGCAACATTCCCGACTTTTAAACGGTTCTCCCATTCCAGATGTCCGAAACCCGAGACAGTTTTTGAATTTGATGGATGTCGTTATTGTGCGCTGCGCCTCTCATCGTGAAAAACGGTTCTTTTAAATTTTTCCCTACTCTACTACACCAGATAACGATAAATCGACGTTTTTCTCTTATGGTTAATGATATAAATACTGGACTGTATGTCAGAAGCTACATTTCCTGCAAAGAAATTTTTTTTTTTTTTTTTTGTAAGACTAAGACTTATCTATTTAACTGTTTTGACTCAATTTATAAAGACGTTAGTGATTTTAGTTGACTATATAAAAAATTACAACGAACATTAATCGCGGTTTAGCGGACATGTGTACTGCATTTGGCATCCACCTTTTGAAGGAACTGGATATTACAAGATAAGACAAACTTTTCATTTTTCTTTTTAGCGTTACCTTGCATTCATTGCATGATTTAAAATATTTTTCTCTAATTAAGGGAATGCACATATAGTTGCAAGTATTTAAAAGTGAAATATTTTCTTATAATAATTTTTAATTTTTGGGAGATATATTTTTTTAAAATAAATATATATATATATACAAGCAATATCTGTGCATTCCTCCTTTGAAATTGTATATATAAAAGTGTTTATGGTCATATTTTACTATATATATTTTTCTTTTTGGATATTTTTTTATTTCAATTTAAAAAAAATTATCCTTTACAATTTTAATTTGTCTAGGGATATGCATGTATTTAATTTTTAAAATTTTTGATTATATAGTATTTGGTATTTTTCATATACTCACATTTTTCATGACGATATTTGTGTATTTTTAAAAGAAGAATTTCAAATTTGAAAATATTTAATTTTTAATCTTTGATTATCTACTATTTCATGTTTGTCAGTCCGAATTTTTATAAAATAAATTTCATGTGTTTAGGGACTCATTATAATAGAGTCATAATTGCTAAGTTTTTGCCATATGGTAATTTTTGAATTTTAAAGATAACAATTATATAAAAAAAAAAAAAAAAAAAAAAAGTGAAAGGAAATTTTTATTGTCTTTATGTATAATATATATACAAATTTACATATTATAATAATTTATTACATTTCAGTGTATTATTTTTGTTTTTCATATTCAAATATTTTAAGTTCAGATTCTTTTCTTATTTTGTGCTGAATTGATACATTAGTTCATAAAATGGTACATAATATTGGTAAAAAAAAAAAAAGAAAAAAAAAAGAAAAGAGTTATTTAAATTCCATTGGCAAGGGTAAACATTTGTAAATTTATCATAGACATGTTTTATATTTTTAATTAATCTGCTGAAAATATTTTTGTTGTCATTGATTAAGGTATTCACTCTCCTTATAAATTCTTAATTTTTAATACATACACTTCGTTTTTTTGTTTGTCAAAATTTAATATACAAATTTTTTTTTTTTTATCAAGTTATGTAATGTTTCCGGAAGAAGAATTTGTGCACTCTCTCAGGGTCCTTGGGTGCATGAGATTTTTTTTTAGTGTTTTGCTGTTAATTATCTAAACAAATTACTTCGGCTGGACCGATATATTTTTTTTTAAAGTTGAGGATGATGAGTAGCGAGACATTATTTTGTGAAACATTGTATAATTTATTTTAACAAATGTTTACAATCAATTACTTTTAGATTTTTGTTTAGAATTTCCTTTTGCCACATAAATTTTTCATGAAACTTCTTTAATGTAATGATAACAGTAGATTAATTGGGATAACACTAAGACAGGGGTAAATAAATAATATTGAGAACCTTGTCACATTTTTCTATTGAAATTATGCAGAATATTGATAAAAAAAATTTTTTGAGTTTTGATTTTTTATATAATTTTTATTTCCCAATGCATAAAAAAAAAAAAAAAAAAAAAAAAAAAAAAAGGATTTAAAACTCATTTTTTTACATCATTGTTGACAAAAATTTTTTTTCTTGAAATTATATAATTATAATACATTTACAACAAATGCATAAATTTGTGTTTTCACATTTAATTTCCTATTTATACACAACTTCGTAAAGATATACACACATATTCATTAAATGTTTTGTTACATACAGTGCCAGTTTGAAAATTTACTGATGTTTGTTAAAAAAAAAATGATTTAACACAATTTTTAATACACTATTTTTTTTTTGAAAATGATGGCATGTAAATCTGGTAATCCCAGCCCTGCCATATGGTCATTTTCATTTACAATGCACGTAGGTGCACTTCACACACATTTTCAGCCAAAAATTCTTTATTCAAATGCTGTATTATTTAAAAACTTGCAACATTGATAACCAATTGGAAAAAGATATTTTTACATGACATTTAATATTTTTCTTGATTATGTAACTGTATATGGAGTATATAATTCCATGGTGACATAATTTTCTCACACATACATTTTTCTTATTACACAATTTTTACGCTTACATACTATTGTTTTACATTTTATTTTATTGCCAATTCTCACTTCTACATGTTATACAATATTTATTTTCTAGTTTTTTTTATTTTCAAAATATATGAGATGTACACAAACATAAAATAGGAATTTTATATTCTCTATTATAACCATATCATGGAATTGATTCATCTTTTCACAAAATACAATGTTTTCAATTATATTTTTTCTATAGGTATCTACACATATTTACAATTTTATTTATTTATTTTTTTTTTTTTGAAATATTGCATGTAAAACTAGCTTATGTGCTAGCCATGCATTTTGAAATATTTCTCAATTCATAAAATAACACACACACACACACACACACAATATTTTGGTCAAACATATTATTTTTTTTTTGAAAATATGTGCATGTAAATCTAGCTTATGTGCTAGCCGTGCGTTTGGAAATATTTCTTCTATTTACAAGAATTACACACACATATATTTTTTTTTATACACATATACTGGTGTTTATTAGTTTGTATATAATAAACCTTAACTTTTGAATTAAAGGAAGTATATATATATATACACAATTTTTAATACAAATTCATACCTTTTAAACTTACGTAATTTGTGTACATGATGATTTCAAATATTGGAATTATATTATTAAATATAAAACATTAAGTTTTTTTTCCCTCTCATTGTAAATTTCATTACACATACATTTTTTTTATAAATATACAGAGTTATACACATGGTTATTTCAAATATTGGAATTATTTTATTGAATATAAAAACATTGAATTTTTATCACTTACTCATTCTAAATTTCATTACACATGCATGCCTTTCAAATATTTCAAATATTCGAATTTTTGTTACATATAAGGCATTAACATTTCATTTTTCTCACTTGCTCATTATAATTTGCCTACACATACAATTTGTAAACAAATATGAATGGACACATGGGCCATATTATGTTTTTCAAATTTTTCTCGCTATTGTGCATATGTATATAGATATTATTTTTGTGTTACAATACATTGTAGATATTTTCTTATCACATAATTTTACTGATACATATATATAAGCAATATATATGTGTATAACACATGCTGTGTTATTTTTTTTTTGATTGCTATAGCTTGCATTTAAAAAATATATATAAAGTTTTTTCTGATCAGAATATTTATGGCACTAGCTCATGGCTTTATAATTGCCCAATTTTATAATTGAGCTGAAATTTAAAAGATCTTGTTTGAGCATTGTGCATGTGATTGCATTTCTATATATAAAAAAATATATATTTTAAGTATTGCTCAATTGTTAAAAAAAAAGGCCTGTCTACACACTGATGTAGAAATTTATTATTATGTCGACATTCATTTTTATTTTTCATTAATAAGTGCACTTTAAAAAAATATAAAAAAAATTAAGACAAAAAAAAATCCTAGGTACCTTACAAAAATTGATATTAAAATAAAATGACAAAGGGCAAAGAAATTTCATTATGATTCAATTTATATGGTTAAGTTTGTGATGCTGGTTTGCATATATTGCATGGAGTGTATATATCCTTCACTAATATACCTTTATTTTCAGATTAATTACATGAAATGAAACAAAATAAAAGGATAGTGAATAAAATTTTTAGGACAAAATGACTGGAAGACTAAGTATAATTTTAATTTATTGTTTATCCACTAAGCAGATAATAAAATTTTACAATTATCATAATTCATCTTTAAAGAAAAATATTTTATAACCTATTATAACACCCTTTGTATTCGATGTTAACTAAGAATACTCAGGTGTTGTTTTTGTTTTTTTTTCTTGTGAAATGATGGATTCTTATTTTCCAATGGCTGGCCACCAGAGGTGAATGGATATTTGTCATTTCATAAACATTATAAGTTTTGATTTTTTTTATGTAAATATTATTCTTAAATTTTGTTTTGACAAGATATAGATAGCTAAAATTTTCTATTGATCTAATAAAAATCTTTCTTTTATTTTTTTTTTAAAAAAGAGGGATATAATTTAATGAAATAAAAAAGTATTGGTCACACAATGATAATATTATGGATATTTTTTTCCTTTCCAATTATATATTTCAGACAATTAAATTTTGATCAATATTATATTATTAATATTTACTAATAATAATGGAGTTTTTTTATGTTGTGCTAATAAAATTTTTTTTTCATTTAATAGATAATAATAATTTTGCACACTTTAACTATTTTCATGTTATATATTGGGAACACTCAGTCAGTTTTTTTTTTTTTCTTTCATCAGGTTAGGAAATTTATTGCAGGAGTGTGATGTCACGGTCATACTCCTTGCAAATTTTTGCAATAGTCACACCTTTTCTTCTCTTACACGAACACATATTTTTCTCAGAATGCTTGTGTGGCATAGTCATGCACACATAAAAATCAAGCCTCTTTTGAGTCACACATTTTGCTCAGTATGCTATATTTGGCAGTGGCCTCACAAACCACTTGCTATTTTGGCTGTTTGCTGGGTTCACATTTTTCTTCCCCTATCTTGGTGAAATGGCATGAGTGGTGCTCAATGTTAAGTACACTTTTTCTAAAATTTTTAATTACATAAGATTCTATTGTTGACAACACATTTTTTTTTCCTTTTCAAGAAGAAAATCATTTTTAAAGTATTTTTCTATATCACAAATTTTTTTTAATACTTCAAATTATTTCAATGGGTATATTTAATATACTGTTTGACGAGAAAATAGAAATTGTTTGATTTAAACATGATTGACAATAAAAGATCATTTCATTGAAATGTATTCTATGAAACTAATTAATTTACTTTTCAGAAGAATTGTATTACAATATATCAGCTGTAACAAGATCAAGAAATTATTTGTCAAGACATTCATTTTAAAATTTTTGTGTGAAGAATATGTGTACACGCATGTATTTCATGACAGTATCTTGCATGTGATTGACAGTATTTGTATACTTTACACACATGATAATGGTTGTTTTGTATATTTTTGGATTATTGTTTTGTGTTGTGGTGGAGAGAGCTATTTTTTTTTTCTCATGGCAACCGGGAGAGATATGTGAGGGAGTTCCTCACATATCCTTTTATTTTACCAAATTTATTCAATTATAATTAAAGATCTATTTATTCACAATTAAAAAGTATTAACTTTTATAATCCTTTGTATTTAGGTCAAGCTTATTTCAATTTTAGTAAATTATGTATTCAAAATTAAAATACTTATCATTTTCTAATTTTAAGAACAAATTCAGTATTAAATACATTGATCTCTTTTTAGCTTAATGCAATATATATATGTAGGGATCTAAACACAATTTAATTTTATTATCCCTTAAAGTAATTATATTTTATTTCTATTTCACTATGTTTCCCAATAAATCTAATTTATATTTATAGCTGTAAATGTACGTTGGAAACTTTCCGTTATATCTTTTTATTATTTTGTTTTATTTTATATACAGATAATCTATTTAACTGCAGCTATTAATGATCCATTATGTAGACATTATGTCGCAAGAATTTTCGCAATATTTCTTAATTACTTGCACCTGTCTTTTCCAACGGTATTCGTTGGCGAATGTATTTTATGCCAAAAAGGGTTGCCATAATTTCAACCGTCATTTATTTTTTAAAAATTTCTCATTGGAATTACATTAACACAAAAGAAGATGTGTTGGCGCCCTTGGCTTCAAAATATAAAGATATTATCTCTATCTGGCAGTTAACAATTTGGCTGCGGAATTTGATTCCGGGACAGTTTGATAATAATCGCCGTCTCTTAAAGATGTAATTTTTCTCAATTAAAAATCTCTCTCTCCTCCGCCATTTTTAACGAATTCAACTTTACTGGATACGAACTTGGTTTGTCCTCATATGTCATTTTATATATTTCAATAAAATACTCACGGCTATTAAAAGGACTGGAATTGACTTTTATTTTAAAATGACTATTTTTATTGACTTAGTTTTTTAGAGGACAGTGGCTTTTATGCTACAGGCAGTATAGGGCAAAATTTCACATAAATGTCAATTTTGAGGAACATTTTCATCGTAAGGATGTCAGACTACTTTTGAAATATTATTTAGGTTACTGGCATGAATATCATAGAGTATAAATTTTTCAATTTAAAAAATTTGTAAATTATTTAGAATTTACGATTTACTTAAAATGGCAGAATAGGGCAAAATTGAGCATAAATGTCAATTTTGAAGATCATAAATATATCAGACAACTTCAAAATAACATTTATGATACTTGTTTGAACATAATTGACTACAAATATTCTAATGGGAAAATTTTGCAAGTTACTCGTAATTTAAGATTTTATCAACAGAGTAAAATGGGGGGATATCCCATATAAATATGCATTTTGAGTAGGGATGAAACGGATAGTGATTTTGCCGGATACCGGATATCCGGAGTGCCTTTGCCTGCCGGATACGGATATCCGGCACTAGTTTTGTTTTTTGTTGTGTTGTACATTTCTTTATTTTAAAACAATAAAATATAAACATATTTCATATACTATTCTTTTAAACACATTTTAAATATAATTTACTTAAGCATATTTATTTAGCATTCTATTTATTTGTGCAATATTGCGATGAAGAATAAAACTTATGTGTAACATACCCATTCCTACACTTGCAATTTGTTACAAAAATATAGGTTTTGTTCAGAATTATAAAACAAAAACTTATCATTTACACATTTTTTACAGTACTAAAAAATGTGTGCTTGATATGTATTAAAAAAAAAAAAAAAAAAAAAAATGAAACAGAATATTTTACTAATATAATCATAGTTGAAGGGTTTGTTATTTTTATAAGAAAAGGTATATATTGTGGCCATCACACACCACTTACAGTTTAAATTGTGCAAAAGTTTAACCATAGCTTCACACAATAAATATTTTACATATGGAGTTTGATGCAATTTTAATCAATAGATGCTGAGATATAGGCTTGTGAAAAATCATAATAGCAGATCCACTTGTCGGCTGATATACACCTAAATAAGGCCGACATCAATTGAGCAGAATTTTTGTCACACACACACAAAAACACAAATTTTTAAAAATTGATCAAACCAAGTTCTGGACCTCTTAAATTGTGTAAATCCAGCGAAAACTAAATGTAGAAAATTTTTATGAATCCAATACTTTCATTTGAGACATTTATAAGAAAAAGTGAAAGAAAGAAGCAAAAAAAAAAAACCTGAAAGCTTTAATGGCTTAGTATGTTATGGCCATTATGAAACTTTCTTTTATATCACTCTACATAACAAATCTACACGCTGTTTAACATGCACAGAAGAAACTTAATAATGGCTTTGCACAATAAAGATTTTAGATATGGAGTTTAGTGCAATTTTAATCAAAAGATTGTGAGATGTAGCCAAGCGGAGAATCATAGAAGGTGAGAAACAACAGCGACATCTGTTGGTCAATATACACCCAAATTAAGCCAGCTTTTGTTCTCTTATCATTTATCTTGCATATCAAGTTAAGTGCAGTTAAATGTTATAGATGTTGAGATTTAGCCTTCCTGTTCACAGGGTAAATTGCAGCATAGTATAGCCACCTATCGACCAATATGCACCAAAATTGAATCAACATGATGTTTCATAAAAATGGCCTTCTCACATACCAAATTTTGTGTAATTATACACAAATAAATCCAAGATAACTTCTCCATTCACGGAAAAATTGCAGCATAACAGCATCGTCTATTGGCCGATATGCACAGAAATTAAATGAACATATTTCATAATAGCCCTGTCCCATACTTAGTCTTTTTTTTTAATTATACACAGTAGAAGAGATATAGTCCTACTTTAAATGGGAGCAATCACAGTATAGCAGCGCCACCTATTGAGTAATTTGCACCAAAAGTCGATGGGCACTTTTTTTTTTCTTTTTGTTAATGCACAACTATGTATAAATTCATATGAAATTCTGTGCATTGACTCTTGAACTAGAGCTGCTACACAAAACTTTTGTCAGACAGACATTTTCTAAAAACGGTCAAATTCAAAACTCTGGTTAACTCAAAATGCATAAATTCACCAAAAACGGGAAGTTGAAAATTTTTACGAATGCTTTCTTCTACTGAATTGAATATAGAAGAAAGTAATGATTCAAAACAAATTTATATTTTTGTTTCTTTAAATGCTTTTTACTTATTTTATATTTTTATATTCTATACAGATTAGGAAAAAAAATTTAGATTACTTATTAAAATTCTTTAATTAAAAGTAAGTTCAGTTTTTCTAATGTACAAAATCATAAACTTTAAATAATTGAGCTTTTTTTTTTTTTTTTTATTCTTTAACAATCTGAAAATGAAAATACAGACTTCCTGAAAATTTAAATATTACTTCTATTTAAAGTGATTTTAATTTTTAGGACTATATTTATGCAGCGAAATGGGAAATTCTAAATTCAGGTGTTTTAGCAAGATATTCCATTAAAAGTGCAAATTTATAAAAATTGGAGTGGTTTTTTTTAAATCCAAATCGAATAGGTAGACGACACGATTAATTGAATAGGTAATGGCACAGACAATGATGCCAGAGGGTCTGCTAGTATAAATATATAGTCACAAAAGCAACTTTCTTATGTAGGGAAAAGTGGATTGTAAATAAACAGGCAGGTTCTAGTCAATAAATGCACATTATTTGACTCATTCTCGAAACAATCTATTAGACTGCACAGTTAGTTCAAAAGAAAGTATGCAAAATTGAGAAAGATATCTGCCTCTGGCCCCTCAATTATCTCAGCAGGGGTTAGCATCAAGGAGATCTCTAGACTTTCAACCAGTTCAAGGATTTTGAGCCCGGTTGACCACATCAAAAGATTCTGAATAATACCACTCCAACCAACCGCTAGTGGAAACCGGCACTCTGGAAAATCCTAGCTAACTCTGCACAAAATTAAAATAGGCTTTCTATATCTCTGAAACCTGAAGCTACTTTTTCCTAATTTGTTTCCTAAAGTGGCCAAATTCGACTTTTGCAATTTTTCTTTTAACCTTTACAAGCTACAACTGATCTCAAAAAAAAAAAAGAAAGTCGCAAAATTTTCATCTGACGGGAATTTAAGCTTGAATTTTCTCCTCCGGATATCCGGCTTGAAATTACCGGATATCCGTATCCGGACTGTTGATATCCGGTACCCCGTCGGATATTTAAAACTCAGCCGGATAGGCCGGATACCGGATAGTTACCGGATATCCGTTTCATCCCTAATTTTGAGGATTGTTGCATTGGAAATAGTAGCATGAAAACGAAACTACGAAATTGATCCTAATAAAATAAATTAATAGATTAGAATGAGATAAATATATCAAAGTGAACGGTGGATAGCCTATTAGGTGGGGTCTTAACATGATAATCATGTTAAGATAATGTCCTGTACTAGAAATTTATGAGAACATATATATGATGAGGAACTGAGCAGAGTCCACTTATGCTAATTAGTTTTAATTATAAAAATAAGTTGCACTGCTTTATCCTTTTTTTTTTTTTTTTAAGTTTTTTAATAGTTGAAACGGTTATAGAAGAAAATTTTATTTTATTAGATTTATAATTATGTTGGTACTAAAATTAAAATAAAATTATTATAAAGTTTTAAAACTAAACAATTTAATTAGTTAAATATTGATTCTGGACAACATTTATGTCCGCTGTTAAAAAAAAAAATATCGTTCGGTTTTACAGGAAAAGGAAAATTGAACCAATTATAGAAGATAAACTTGCTTTTATTATATTTATAACTGTAGTTACTTTTTATGGTTAAATACTACTTTCTAGAAAATAAAAATAAGAGTTTTCTTTAAAGGTAAGGTGTTTTCTATACTTTATAGATGGGATTTGTAAATTATAAGTAATTTTTAACAAAAACCCGCTTATTTGAAAAAACCCAGTGGGTTTTTGTTGGTGGGCCCGCCCAGAAAAACCCGGGCGGGTTTTTCTGGGCTGGGCCCACTTTGCCAACCCTGTGCAAAACAGTGATTAAAATTATAACTTTCTAGCTTTATACATGTTTAATTAACCATTAAATCATAATTTCTGTGTTTTGTTTATTAATTTCTTTTTCGAATTGAATAATTATTCATACTTTTCTTTGAATAGTTTTGTTTACTTGTAGCTTTTAATGTATTTATAGAACCATCGTAATTTAGAGATTGAAAATTTTCCATTTCAAAATTTTTCGGAAAACCCACATCCCTAGCCAAAGCCCAACTAAATACCAAGTTTGGTTAAATTCCGTTCATTGGTTCGAGAGATACAACCGCCACAAAATTTTATAAACACACAGATAGACATTTTATAAAAATAGTCAAATGTGATCTGGATATCTCAAAACCTGTAAATCCATCGAAAACAGGAGGAAATAAAATTTTATGGATCCAATACTTTAAAACAATTTTTTATTATAAATAGTTAAAATATATATATATTGAATATTAAAAATGAAATTAAACCTGACATTAAAGAAATATATTATTTATTTTCACATGTCAACTCTTCTAATTTTGTTTTTAATCTCCAACACAATTTTTACTTCCTTATACAAAGTATAAGGAAGTATAGCATACTCATGAAGTTTTCATCCGCACCAATTTTAATTCAACTACTTACTTACTTTAATTAATTATTTATGCTATATTATTATTTTTATTTTTTTATTCTATATTATTATTATTATTTTTTATTATTATTATTTTATTCTACTTTTTTTTTTTTTTTTTTTTTTTAACGAGGGTGTGGCAGTGTCCGGTCCTCGTTAATCTGTGCTGCACCGTCAAGTGCTCAATGGGGTTGTTTAGCAGTCATCGGGCTATCAACGCGGGGTACCATCCCCCCGTGGTGGATCAAAATTGCGATGGTCCCTCTTTCTCTCCTCCATTCGGCCTCCCTGCACATAGTAATTTCCCTCCCAATTAGGATTATTTAGGCCTTGTCACTTCAAAAACTTCAAAATTTTCGCAATGTGCCCAAAACTATCTTCCAGTGGCTTCACGTAATAAACTTTTTTTTTTTTTTTAAATAATATCATTGTTCTTTCCTTGTTCAGCTTGTCTTTCTCAATTCTTAAGTCCCTTCCCCTTTTCAAATGGCCTCCTCTTTCGGCTTTAATTATTGTGTGCACTACTAACTTTAGCGGCGCCCCCAGCGTTTTTTTTTTTTTCCCTCCCTCCCTGCCTAAATTCAAAATTGTTTAATTTTGTATAATTCCGGTTATTTCGACTCTCAGCTAGTAAGTGCACTTATTCCAAATTCCTTAACATCCTGGAGCGTGTCCGTGCATTTCCACCATAGCTATCTTGGAGGGTGTGGTGTACAAATCGAGCTGTGTGTCCAAAGCAGAAGTCGATACCCTACAATTTCTGAGCTTTGGCGTTCTAGTTACATTGCTGCCCAGCAGCTTCTATGCGGTGATCTGGTGATTTATTCGCTCCGGCGGACGGCATCCAACCCGTTAAGCTTGTCCGAGCCCAGGCAGGCAGGGGTAGTCCAAAGGTTTCAAAGGAAGTATAGTAACCCCGATTTGGGAAATAGATTTTAATCTCACACAGTTCAAAAACAAAAGATCACAGAATGTAGCAAATTTATATGTCTGTCATGATGTCTAGTTGTACACCTGCAACTTTGGTCTTAATATGAGGTTCCGTTTTAGAGATAGCTATGATTTTACACGATTTTTCGTTACGTCTGTAAAGCTTCAACAAATGCCATAGCAGTGGATGGTTGCTTTTCGGCGACTTTATTTTTCACAATACACCACAGATTCTCTATTGGATTCAAACGTGTGCTGTTACCTGGCCAGTCAAGCACTTTGATTTTCTGTGCCCTAAGATATCTCTTGACAATTTTCCCCGTGTGACACGGAGCCCCAACGTGCATGAAAATTGAACATTTATGAACATGCATGTGAAGCTTAAACTTCTTAAATAAATTAAGGTACCGCTTTCCGTTCCTAGTGGTTTTAAGTGGCACAAAATACAGACTAGCAGTACAGGACACAGACATCGCACCCCATATCATTTCGCTTGGATTGGAGAATGTTTCACAGTTTGAATCGTATATCTCTCATCATATCTTTTTCCCCTTGGGCGGTGAACACTTGCAGCATGTGCAGAAAATTGCTGTAGGGGAGAAGGGGGCTAGTGTGGACAAGGGGCTAGTGTGGACAACTTGAATAATAAGTAATTGCACAAACAGGAAAGAAACAAGTTGGGCAAGCTGTGTCTGGAGAACGTGATGAATTAGTTTCATTTTGCAGCATTATATCTGCAACTGGGAATACTATCCCTCCCGTTTTTATTTTTCCCAGAGTAAAGTATAAGGATCATTTTCTTTTTGGAGCACCGACTGGAAGTTTAGGTTTGGCTTCAAAAAGTGGATGGATGACAAAAGAGCTGTTTCCAACTGTTTTGCAACACATAAAAGAACACACAAAATGTGACATTGACAACCCTATTCTATTACTTATTGATAATCACAACTCACACATATCAATTCAAGCTATAACATATGCAAAGGAAAATGGCATTGTTTTACTTTCTTTCCCACCACACTGTTCCCATGAGCTACAACCACAGGATGTTACAGTTTATAGTGCATTTAAAGGAGCATGTAAAGTTGCATTTAATGACTGGTTGCTAAATCATCCCGGTAAAACAATATCTATCTATGACATTCCTTCCTTAGCTGCAAAAGCATATTATAAATCGTTTACACCCACCAACATCCTATCGGGATTTGAAAAGCCTGGCATTTTCCCAGTTAATCAATTAGCATTTGGAGATGATTTTTTTTTGCAGCTATGTTACTGACCGTGAACATCCTGGTACTAGTAAAGATGAAACAGAAGATATCAATAGAACTGAAATAAATGAAGAGTTATTTGAAAATCCTACTGAGTCAAAAATATCCCAGAATCCTCTACAACCAACTACTCCTGAAAGTGTGCGCCCATATCCCAAAGCTGCAATCAGAAAAAAGAAACAGTCATTCATAAGAAAGGGAAAATCTAGAGTTTATACTAGTACGCCTGAGAAAAGAAGGCTTGAAGATATGGAAAAAAATAAACTCTCAGAAAAAGAAGAAAAGGGTGAAAGAAAAAAAAGGAAACTTTTTTGCTCAAAGAGATTCAAACTAGTTACAAAAGAAAATACTGCCTCTGATTTGGAAAGTGAGGAATTAGAAGAATTTACATCATCAGAAGTTGAAGAAACAACAAAACTGAAACCTCTTGTTGATACCGACTCGATAGATGTCAATGACTTTGTGATGGTAAGGTTTAAAAAAAAAAAATACGTGTGGCACTCGAGGACTGCCGCGGTAAAGCTATTGCATAGCATTTTTTATCAACTTATGCAATTATAATTATTTATTTATTTTATTTATGCAGTATTTTTTTTTTCTTTGATATTAATTCAAGTTCCACTTTTTGAGCGTGGTGACCGATAAGAAAACAAATTTTTTTCTTTTATTGAATAAATGAGAATATATCCGCAATGATATTATATCAAAAATATCCGCAATCGATTTGTAGGTATCGAAAACCTCGATGTACCAAATTTGAATGATCTAACTCTATTTTTTGAGAAAAGGTATTTTAATAGGTTTTTAAAGGCCTGCAAGTCGAATGCGGATATTCAAGTTTTTTCTTTGATATAATTTCAAGTTACACTTTTTGAGCGTGGTGATCGATAAGAAAACAAATTTTAATAGAGAAAAGATATTTAATAGGTTTTAAAGGCCTGCAAGTCGAATGGGGATATTCAAGTTTTTTCTTTGATATTAATGAATAAGATAACAATAACGATAAAAAAACAAATTTTAATAGAGAAAAGGTATTTTAATAGGTTTTAAAGGCCTGCAAGTCGAATGGGGATATTCAAGTTTTTTCTTTAATATTAATTCAAGTTACACTTTTTGAGCGTGGTGACAGATAAAAAAACAAATTTTAATAGAGAAAAGGTATTTAATAGGTTTTAAAGGCCTGCAAGTCGAATGGGGATATTCAAGTTTTTTCTTTGATATTAATGAATAAGGTAACAATAATGATAAGATAACAATAATGATAAGAAAACAAATTTTAATAGAGAAAAGGTATTTAATAGGTTTTAAAGGCCTGCAAGTCGAATGGGGATATTCAAGTTTTTTCTTTGATATTAATTCAAGTTACATTTTTTGAGCGTGGTGACCGATAAGAAAACAAATTTTAATAGAGAAAAGGTATTTAATAGGTTTTAAAGGCCTGCAAGTCGAATGGGGATATTCAAGTTTTTGCTTTGATATTAATTCAAGTTACACTTTTTGAGCGTGGTGACCGATAAGAAAACAAATTTGAATAGAGAAAAGGTATTTAATAGGTTTTAAAAGCCTGCAAGTCGAATGGGGATACTCAAATTTTTTCTTTGATATTAATTCAAGTTACACTTTTTGAGCGTGGTGACCGATAAGAAAACGAATTTTAATAGAGAAAAGGTATTTAATAGGTTTTAAAGGCCTGCAAGTCGAGAATAGGGATATTCAAGTTTTTTATTTGATATTAATTCAAGTTACACTTTTTGAGCGTGGTGACAGATAAGAAAACAAATTTTAATAGAGAAAAGGTATTTAATAGGTTTTAAAGGCCTGCAAGTCGAATGGGGATATTCAAGTTTTTTCTTTGATATTAATGAATAAGATAACAATAATGATAAGATAACAATAATGATAAGAAAACAAATTTTAGTAGAGAAAAGGTATTTTAATAGGTTTTAAAGGCCTGCAAGTCGAATGGGGATATTCAAGTTTTTTCTTTGATATTAATTCAAGTTACAATTTTTGAGCATGGTGACCGATAAGAAAACAAATTTTAATAGAGAAAAGGTAATTAATAGGTTTTAAAGGCCTGCAAGTCGAATGGGGATATTCAAGTTTTTTCTTTGATATTAATGAATAAGATAACAATAATGATAAGAAAACAAATTTTAATAGAGAAAAGGTATTTAATAGGTTTTAAAGGCCTGCAAGTCGAATGGGGATATTCAAGTTTTTTCTTTGATATTAATTCAAGTTACATTTTTTGAGCGTGGTGACCGATAAGAAAACAAATTTTAATAGAGAAAAGGTATTTAATAGGTTTTAAAGGCCTGCAAGTCGAATGGGGATATTCAAGTTTTTGCTTTGATATTAATTCAAGTTACACTTTTTGAGCGTGGTGACCGATAAGAAAACAAATTTGAATAGAGAAAAGGTATTTAATAGGTTTTAAAAGCCTGCAAGTCGAATGGGGATATTCAAGTTTTTTCTTTGATAATAATTCAAGTTACACTTTTTGAGCGTGGTGACCGATAAGAAAACAAATTTTAATAGAGAAAAGGTATTTAATAGGTTTTAAAGGCCTGCAAGTCGAATGGGGATATTCAAGTTTTTTCTTTGATATTAATGAATAAGATAACAATAATGATAAGATAACAATAATGATAAGAAAACAAATTTTAATAGAGAAAAGGTATTTTAATAGGTTTTAAAGGCCTGCAAGTCGAATGGGGATATTCAAGTTTTTTCTTTGATATTAATTCAAGTTACACTTTTTGCGCGTGGTGACCGATAAGAAAACAAATTTTAATAGAGAAAAGGTATTTAATAGGTTTTAAAGGCCTGCAAGTCGAATGGGGATATTCAAGTTTTATCTGATCTACTTTATACACAAATTTTACGCGTACAGCTATTCACTGTTGTACATAGATGATAGATACCTATACACCTATATACTTTCTCACAAACAGCTGCTTACGTATTCGTCCGATTTCGGAGCAGCTCGTCTCGATCCGTGCGAGCTTCGTACAGCCGAAGTCTACCGAAGTCTGCCGAACTGTGTTAGGTTTTTTTTTCGTTACGGAATTTTTTGATTCGGTCGCCGCGCTCAAAGCCCGCGATAAAAGCTATACAATAGCTTAAAAACAGTGTTTTGCACTACGTTGGCAGAGTTGAAGCTGTATATGGATCTGTAGATTTTGACATACAGTTCCTTAGAAAAAAAGATGGACAAAGCAGCACTTCTAAGCAGGGTGAATCTTTCTTTTTTCCAGATGTAAAGGATGTATCACAAATCTCAAGAACTGAAATTGTCGCCAAGCTACCATTACCAGAAGTTGCTGGTTGCACATTTCGCACTGCATCTCAGTTGACATTTAATGTGGATTTGTCCAATTATATTGCAAAATAGAATTCAACGAAATACAAGTTATAAAAATATATTTCTAACATGTTGATTTGTCTTTTGAAATAATTCTTTAACATAATGCAGTTAATTATAAATTAATATATTAGCTTAGCACTTTAATTAAAATATGCATTACTAAGGTTACATTTATTAAGGATTGTATTGTTTAGGTTAAAATTGATTTCATTACAATTTTATATCTACTTTTATGAGTTGCATTACATTGTCTAATGAGTATTCTAGCTTGTCCACACTAGCCCCATAGCTTGTCCACACTAGCCCCATGACATGGGGCTAGTGTGGACAAAAGCAACTGTTTTTTAAAAAAATATTATTAAAAATATATATTGCCTAATAATTTAATATATCAACCAAAATCAAGGCAAAAGTACAAATTATTTTTAAAAAATACTTGGTGTGTTACAAATGATATTTAGTATTCTTTTTGTTAGATTTATAAAAATTGTCCACACTAGCCCCCTTCTCCCCTACACTTGACTCATTCGAAAATAAAACCCTACTCCACTCTGCACCCGTCCAATTCTGATATTGTCAGGCAAAAGGCAGTTGTTTCTTTTACATACTTGGAGTAAGTCGAGGTTTCCTTACAAGGTTTAACCCTTTAACGTTCACTACTGAATTTATTTAAAAAATTACTAAACTAATTTAAAAAATGGATTTTAGACACATAGCCAGGGTTTGAAAACCCCCGGGTTTTTTTAAAAAAGCCCAGCCTACCTGGGCCCACCATATTTGGATATAATTACAAATTAGCTCTCGTGCACAACGTGTTAGATTAAGTTACGTTGCTGTGCTGTCAAACTGACAAAATTTAAATTTTAAATTTCAAAACTCTGTCGTCCTTGGCATTTCTTGTATTTGGCGATCAAAAAATATACAAAAATATACATGCCAGATGTATATTTTCGTAATATGTATTATATGAGATATTGTTTCATATTATTCATTGCTCTCTTAACATAAGTTGTTACAATAACCATGATTTTTGAAAGGAATTAAATATAATTAAGTTAAATACCTTATTTATGCTTCATTATTCAATGACAGAAAGCTTTTTTGCAGGAGGATCCTCCGCATCATCCGTGCCGACTGCTTGTAGTGGATTGTGACTGTTGACATCTTGGTCTTTATTTACAAAAAGATGGCGCCACACTCTGTCAATTTCGGCCGATTCGTGGTCATTAATTACGTTTTTATTATGCGCAATTTCGATGCTCTCTCTAAAAAATGCTTAATTCTGGTTATTATAGTTTGCTAATTTGGTTACACCGTTAAAATCTATTTCTATTTTATTTTCTTGGTGGTATCTAGCAAGGGCCGTAGTGTTTCTATTAAACTTAACGTCATTTTTATGCTCCTTGATTCTAGTTTTAATTTTTCTTTTTGTAACCCTTATATAATAATAATCTTCATTGTTTTGATTTTTAAGCGGTATTTTAAGCGGCCTGCAGTTTTGATGGAGGAAATTTGATTTTTGTCATTTCTTATTAATTGGAAAATTCTTAAATTAGGTTTTATTGGAATATTTAAGTTAAATTTGCTGGCGGCGTTTTTAATTTTATTCGATGTGCCTTGGTTGTAGGGTATGGAGGAAGTGAATTTTTTTTTTTTTGGGGGGGGAGGGGGGGGGGGTTGTCTGCTAGGAATTGTGTTTTAGGAAAGGCTTTCTGCCATTGAATAATGAAGCATAAATAAGGTATTTAACTTAATTAATTATAAATAAGCTTCGTTTCAAAGTATTTTTGTAAATGTTTAATGTCTCACCTAAATATGTTCGCCAGATAATTTGGCGATCTTTTTTTCTGCCAAGGATGGCAGATATCAAATATATTCCACTGCAACATATTAATATCTTATATCAGATACTTTATTTAGACATTTGAAAACAAATTTGACTTCAAATTATGATAGAATGTTTATCATTTTCCCTTTAATTAGTATATTAATTGGACATTTATTGTGTAAGTATCCCCCTTTCAAATGAAATGTTTATGTTTTCAATCGAATATGGAAGTTTACCATTTTTTCCCTCAAGTTTTGAAATTTTAAATTCAAATTTTATCAATTTTACAGCAAAAATAATTTAATCTAATGCATGTCCATGATAACTAATATATATCTATACCCAAATATGGGGATTAAAATCGAGAAATAATTTTCCTTGATTTTTAATAATTTTTTACAAAAAATCTAGTGGGCGTTTAACACAGGAAATCTTTTTCTTGGCTCCACAGACGGTCAGTGACGTCATTACTTCGCTTGCATAAAGGAACACGGAAAAATATTTCATTACTGAATGAAAAATTTAGTCAGTCTGGACTTCTGAGGGAAATGCATAGTTTGATTTTGATTGTAAACAACGACATATTTTTATGAGTTTTGCTGCTTTGTCAACCCCTAAATGACAGCATAGCTTATTCCAAACTAATCCAAAAATTGAGAAAAATCTCTCGATTTATGCAGACGAAGCCGGTGCTGAATGCTAGGGAATTTTGAATTTTTTGAAAAAACCCACTTTAAAGAGTGGGTTTTTTCAGGCTGGGCCCACTTGTGAGAACCCTGCACATAGCTGATCATAAATGTTTAAAAAATTAAAAATTAGCATTGTTCCTTTTCGAGAAATTTTTGGCTTGAAACCAGGGTTGGCAAGGTTTTTCCCACCCCCGGTAAATACCGTGGTAAAAACCGGTATTTACCGTCCTGGGAAATACTATGTTTTTCCCACATGGGAAAAACTGATTATTAAAAACACAAATATAAATTCAAAGCAACCTTTTGAAAATGTTAAAAATGAGTTCTAAGTATATAGCTTGAAAGATAGAAAAAAAAAAAAAAAAAAAAGATCTACAAAACAGATGGATTACATTTATTTAAATATTTACAGACTGTATACATTTCTCAATATTTACCAATCATCATAATCATTAATCATATTCTTCGTCTTTTACATTGGATTTTAGCATCATGTAACAAAATACTAATTTAGAGGCTTTTTCTAAACCCAGTCTGTTTCTAAGTTTGTTTTGGATGAAAGAAAAGTTAGAAAAAATACGCTCCAGAGATGCTGATGAATCAGGACATCCCTTGCGATGTTCCATTAATTGGAGAAAGTCTACATCTATTCCAGTTTTGTTTAAATTCTTCCACCATAGTGCAGGTGAAATAGTGTTTATAATGTCTTCGGAAAAGGTGCATTTTCTGACTTGAACTGTAATGTGTATTGTAAGTACTTCGGATTTAAAGCCTTCAAATATTCACACGCAGATTCCTCCTGATCTTGTGATAATTTTTCACCTTTATATTTTGGATTCATCAGGTGTGCCAAAAAATGGACAGGGGTTATTGCTTTATCAAAGCTAGATTTCACTTTGCTGAAATGTGGTTTCAGTTCTTTATTTTGAAGAAGCTTAAATAAATTTCACAAGCATCAAATACCAAACTTGTAAAATTTAATACATTTATTGTTTAATAAAGGTCTACTTAAAAAGTAATAAAATTTTTATTTAAATTTAACACAAATTATTTATTGCTTCTCTTGGTGACACTGATATTTTTAAGTTAGTAATTTTATTCTATTGTGTTCTAAAATATATATTTAGGAAATTCATTATTATTAAATTTTATGAGCAAATGTTTTATGCAATAATTCTTATTTATTTATATTCCTTTCCTGGAGAAAAATTTTAAACCTAAGGAAAATTTGTAATAACTTTGTATTTCTGACTTGTTTTTCCCAGTTTTTCCCGGTATTTACCAGGGTCATTTCCATGTCAAATCAACGAAGCAAAAAACCTGACCCCCTCAGATTTCTATGAAATTTGGCTCATTTATTTGTTCTATAGAGAAATGAATCTGTACCAATTAATAAGTCTCTACCTCTTTTAGTTTTTGATATACAGGGCTGCAAAAATGCAAATTTTCAAAATTCTTGTTTTACAAATGTGCCCATATGTCCTTCCCTAATTGACTTAGAGGTATAAATTTGGTATCATTAGAAAGCTTATAATACAGGCTTTCAAAGGATATATTGCATGCACACATTTTTAAAAATTTTCATTTCAAGGTCAAATTTTTTTACCTTTGACCTACAATAACTCAAAAAGTGCATTTTTTATTTTCTTTTAAAAAATATATGTTGTTCCTGCATTTATTATCTATAATTACTGTGATTTTCAGAATGGGATTGCCATGGGATGCTGAGTTATAAATTAAAATGTAACATCTATCAGTGTATTCATACTAACATCAGGGTCACTCCAAGTCAAATCAACAAAAAAAAGTAACCTTCTTAACCTGATCCTCTTAATTTTTTTTTTTTTTTTTATTGGGCTCAGATATTAGGTTTATATAGAAATTAATTAATACTGAATAAAAAGTCTGCATCAAAAATGCAAATTTTCAAAATTCTTGTATTATAAATGTGCCCATATGTTCTTCCCTAATTGACTTAGAGGTATAAATTTGGTATCATTAGAAAGCTTATAATACAGGCTTTCAAATAATATATCACGTGCACATATTTTTCATTTCAAGGTCAAACATTTTGACCTTTGACCTTCAATAACTCAAAAAGCACATTTTTTTTTTTTTTTTTTTTTTATTTGAAAAAAATATATATTTCTCTTGATAATTTGTTTTATGTGTGCTGAAAATTTCAGAATGGGATAGCAATGGGATCATAGTGAAATAAAATAATGAACTTTCTACTCACTTCATACATTTTTTTTTTCTTCTGAAGACAGTTACAATTAAGGGTACAATATTTTTTACAACTTCTGGTTAGCATTGTCCATTTCTTGCTTTGACAGGTTATAAACTCTCCCAGTTGGATTTATCCTGGGGTCAACTTTTGAAATTACATCACTTACAGGTAAATTCAGTACATCCTCAATGGCTGGATAGTAGAAAGAAGGTGAAGGTCCGTGTGGATGTAAGAACTTTATCTTCAGTGTTTGATTTTCCTCATTAGAGTCTAAAACACAACCTAACCACCATTGTCCATCATATCTGCATATCAAGAACCCAACCATTTCAGTAAATTCAAGATTATCCTCAAAAGCTGTATGAGAAAACTGCTATGCAATTTATTTCTCATAGCAAAATTAGATTTTAGTAGTAGAATCTTTTTGTTAAAAAGTACCCCATGCTATATTAGATGCATAGAATAGAGATATTAATTGCAGTATTTTATTACTAAATATTATGTTGTAATATGATTGCAGTGAAAATTTTCTCTCTCTCTTTTTTTTTTTTTTTTTTTTTCTTTAAAAAAATCTAATACTGTATTATAAAGGTGAGACACAAATTAACATTTTAATTCAGAATCCCATAGAAATCCCAAATTAATATGCACAGATATTTTACAATATATTTATGTAAGAATACCATACCTTTTTTTTTTTTTTTTTTTTTTTTTTTAAGAAACACACTTTTTGAAATATAGGTCAAAGTCTTTGACCTTGAAATTAAAAATCCAAAAAATATATGTATGTCATATATCAAATGAAAGGCCTATTCAAGCCCTTTCTAACAACAGCAAAAATAAGGTTCTGTGACAATTAGGGAACAAGTTATGACTTACGCAATATGCATAATGCAAAAACTAACATATTTTGCCCATTTTTGAAGTTTATTATCACAGAAACCAAAATAGATGCAGACTTTTTATTCAGTATTAATTAATTTCTATATAAACATAATATCTGAGCCCAATTAAAAAAAAATAATAATAAGAGGATCAGGTTAAGAATGTTACTTTTTTTCGTTGATTTGACTTGGAATGACCCTGATGTTTGTATGAATACACTGATAGATGTTACGTTTTAATTTATAACTCAGCATCCCATGGCAATCCCATTCTGAAAATCACAGTAATTATAGATAATAAATGCAGGAACAACATATATTTTTTAAAAGAAAATAAAAAATGCACTTTTTGAGTTATTGAAGGTCAAAGGTCAAAAAGTTTGACCTTGAAATGAAAAAATTTTAAAAATGTGTGCATGCGATATATCCTTTGAAAGCCTGTATCCCAGGAGCAGAAAGTTCTTAAAACTGCGACGCACATCGCAGAACAATTGAGGCTTTTGCAGAACATTTCATCTATATCCCCTAACTGGACGATGTTGATACAGCTAACATTCTAAAATTAATGAGACCTAGATATGTTCAACTGACCTGTAAATCTGTTAGCATACTAGAAAAATGCTGGAAACAGTCATTGTTTCAATGTATAGACAAAATTTATAAACATTTTGTAAGTAGTATATCCACATTAATGTGACAATATTAATGCCAAAAGCCATTGAAAAAATTGCAAATTCTGGGTGTATTCCTCAGTTTTAGATTATAAAATTTTTAAATCATGTTTTATTATAAATGTGTAATAAATATTTTACTAATAAGTATTATTTTTATGCTTATTTTGCATTTTACTGTGCTTTGACAAATTTGGACAAAATACCTGCAGAACATCTGCAAATTTTAATGTCTCGTTGCAGAACATTGGATATAATTCTGCTCCTGGGGCCTGTATTATAAGCTTTCTAATGATACCAAATTTATACCTCTAAGTCAATTAGGGAAGGACATATGGGCAGATTTGTAAAACAAGAATTTTGAAAATTTGCATTTTTGCAGCCCTGTATATCAAAAACTAAAAGAGGTAGGGACTTATTAATTGGTACAGATTCATTTCTCTATAGAACAAATAAATGAGCCCAATTTCATAGAAATCTGAAGGGGTCAGGTAAAAAATGCTACTTTTTTTCGTTGATTTGACATGGAATGACCCCTATAGAACAAATAAATGAGCCCAATTTCATAGAAATCTGAGGGGGTCAGGTCAAAAATGCTACTTTTTTTCGTTGATTTGACATGGAATGACCCTATTATCAAATTAAATAAATACAATATTTAGAAAACATTTAAAAAAAATTATTTAATTTTTACACAAATACATTGCTTTTTGCTAACCAGTAAAATATTACTCTAAAGTTATGCTTATATATAAAATAATAATTATATATCTTGTGCAAGGTTATCTTTGGCTTTAATGAATAATGAAGTTTAAATCCTCATTAAACTTTGAATGCTCAATTTTTCTTCAATATCAACTGTTTCATTTTCATATAGATTTTTCCTAGGTATAACAAGATGAAAATTTCTCAGCACAAATAAAAAAAATCTGGAGTGACTCCACTCGACTTTCCGAACATTGAGTAATTAACCGTTTTATAGATAAAATAAAGAAAGAGAAGTTGTTTAACAAACAAAAGAGAGAAAACCATAATAGAGTGTTTGAGTATTTTTCTCCATATATTACACAATGTTTTATTTAACGCTACTGAACTTTGAGCCCATAGATCATAATGATAAAGAATTTTTCGTTGTGTCCCTGTAAAAACCTATAAATGCTAGATTCACCAAAATGCTTACAGTTGGTGCAAAAGTGATTTATAATATTCATATAAATTTTCAGCTCAATTGAATAAGGCATTCAGATGCTATTGCACTTTTAAAAATTTGGTCCCATAGGCCATAATGATAAAGAATTTTTTTTTTTTGTCCCTGTAAAAAAACTGTAAGTGCTAGATTCACAAAAATCAATAGGGTTCGTACTATGGTGACTTACAATATATGTACCAATTTTCAGCTTATTCGAACAAAGCGTTTAAACGCTAGCGTGTGCACTCACATACATATACATATACACACACACACACATACATACATACATCATCACGAAAATAGTGAAAACGGACTCAAGGGACCTCAAAACATAGAAACATCAAAATCTCAAATTCGGATTTTTGACATGATTACAATACTTCACTATAGTGTTCGGAAAGTAATACAGAGTTCAATTTTTTTTTTTTTTTTTACATTCTAAGAAAGAAAATAATTTAACATTGATATAGTTGCATTTTTCTCTCTTTCAAATAAGTAATTAACTTATTTCCAAAGTGTCTTAGTCTTAGTTATATAACAATTTGTTCTAAACCAAACATATAATTATGATTTACTTTTGAAATTTAAGTAATAAGCTGCATTATTTAAAATAATTGAAGTATTTATGTAAATTTGCAATCGCTGTCATAAATAGCCAATGACTGTTGAAAAGTGTTGCCATAGTTACACTTTTACATAGTTACTATCTCATATTATATTATTATATGTTCAAACAGTACAAGTGATAGTAATTACGTAATTTTTAGCCATAATATTTGCACTTTTTTTTTTTTTTTTTTTTTTTTTTAAAGGATACAATTTTTTGTATCTTAATTTTTTAACTCGGAGCTGGTACCCAATGAACTGTATCAATAAGTAATATGCCTACTTTTAAACTCTCTTGCAAGTTCTCAAAAAAAAAAAAAATCTATTTTAGGTTGAAAAATAAATTGCAGTATTGAACTGCTGAAAAACTTTTCGTTTGTTTTACAGTCAACTCTCTCTAATTCGCAAAAGTTTTGTCCAGAGGTTGTGCAGATTATAGGAATTTGCAGATTACAGATTCATTGCCTTTGTTTACAGTTTTCTTTTGCAGATACAAAGTCAGTTAATATGGCTAAGATTTACTATAAGGCACCCATTGCTTATTGCCGTTGCCGATGTTTTGATCACGTGGTATGATGGTGTTTTGATTCAGTTTGTGAGCCGGTACTGCGAATCGTTTCACAACTTCGTGAATCGAATCAAAATGTCATGAAACATTTTTTTCGCGCTCCAGAGCTCTGTTTTCGCGCAGGCGCATCGAATATCTTTCGAACTTAGTTTTTCGCGCCTTATATCTTCGGGACTTAGTTTTTCGCATCGGCCGCTCCTGCGTTCATATTGGATATTTTGGTAATATTTCTTCATTATTATTTATTATTTTATTTTTATATATTTTGATTATGGCTCTTAGTGTACCAATTCAAAATAATGTGCCCATTAGTAATGTTATTTCGAAATACCAAACTATTTTGCGCGGAAAAGTTTCTTTAAATCTATCCGGGGATAGGGAAATTGTAGGAAAATCTGGATTTCCTACCGGAGTTTTTGTAATGAAAATTTGTGAGCACAGATATTTTTTTGGATTTTTTACGGGAATCGGGGCTGATAAAGGCAAATTTAACTTGCACAAGATGCAATGGTCAAATGAAATTGCGCAAAAAAAAAAGTGTCAGATGGGTTAATGTGGGTTTGTCGGAATATGGCGGGTAGGGATGGGGCGAGAAAAAAATGCGGTTCGCAAAAAAGTATGAGGTTTGGGTCTTGGTTTTGCTCAAGCAAACTAACAATGGAAGAAATTTTCTTTTTGACCTACGAAATTATTAAGGGGGTTAGGACAACTAAACTAATTGACGAATATGCATTCAGCAGTAAAACTTTAGCGGACTGGCGCCAATTTATCAATGAACAAATACTGAACCATATCGAATTGAATTCTAATAAAATTGGGGGGGTGGGTAAAATTGTCGAAGTAGATGAATCAAAATTTGGAAAACGTAAATATGGGAGGGGCTATTCTGTAGATGGACAGTGGGTTTTCGGGGGGGTCGAAAGGGGGTCCGGGAAATTGTTCCTAGTGGCAGTTCACAATAGAACACAGGACACTTTAGTTAATGTTATCAAAGATTGGATAGAACCAGGCACCATAATTTATAGTGATTGCTGGAGATCCTACGATAGTTTGGGGAGGGAGGGCTACACGCATTTAACAGTAAACCATAGTGTAAGTTTCGTTGACCCGTCAACTGGGTGTCACACAAACACAATAGAAAGTGCGTGGCGGCACGTTAAAAGTACTTTGCTGACTTACAATCGGCAAAGTGATTTTCAATTTTATTTAGCATGCTATATGTTTATTCATTCATGTGTTGAACAAAAAAATTGACCGGTTTGTTAAATTTTTAGAAATAATTTGGGATGTTAAATGGGAGGATTTAAATATAAGAGTATAATTTTATTTATTTATCTATTGCCGCGTACTTTCTATTGTTTTGTGTTTGTTTATTTATTTATTTTTTTTTTTTTTGAAAAACTAAATGTACAAAAAAACTGAAATCAGCTGAAAAGCTAAACATTCTCATCCCTGTATTCCCTATATTTTTTATAATTATCTCATGTAAAATTTCTAAATTTCATGTACATTATCATTAATGTTTGTTTTTAAGAGCCATAATCTTAATGAAATAAAAAAAAAATAAATTAATAAAAAATAATGAAAAAATATTACCGAAATATCCAATTAAAAAAACGAAAAATGCGGCCTGCGCCTGCTATCAATACAGTTCACAAAAATTACTTTTTTTTGTTCCATCGTGTTAAGACTTCAGCCTGCTACAATTTACTATTCTTGAAATTTTTTCTTCTGGGTAAGTAAAATAATCATTTATTTTATAAAATTTTGTTTTAAATGTTTCATAATGAGGAAAATGATTGTTTCATGACCGAGGCTCTATCAATTTTCATGCTTTTACCGATTCATGCTCCACGAATTAGGGGCGTCCAGTGATGTTATATTTGGTTTTATTGCTCGCGAAGCGAGCAAACTGCAGAAAACATAGTGAAACATTAAAAAAAAAAGGGCGTCCAGTGATGTTTTTTTGGTTTTAATGCTCGCGAAGCGAGCAAACAGCAGAAAACATAGTGAAACATAAAAAAAATGTTTCATAATAATGAAAAGTATTGTTTCATGAGATTTTGATTCGATTCACGACGTTGTGAACCGATTCGCAGTACCGACTCACAAACCGAATCAAAACACCATCATACCACGTGATCAAAACATCGGCAACGGCAATAAGCAATGGGTGCCTTATAGTAAAGCTGTTCCACAAATATTAGTTCTTGTTTTTATAAATTCAAATTAACATCACTCAGAAAGTATGTGTACAACTTAATCAGCAGTCCACATAATGCAATCTAGGCTAAGCTTTACTATAGGGCACCCATTGCTTATTGCCGTTGCCGATGTTTTGATCGCGTGATAAGATGGTGATTCGAGACCCGAATCAGAGTATCGATACTTTTTTCTGTTGTATCGAAACGTAACATTTACTGATTCATGCATCGCTAATTAGGGATATACAGTGATGGTTTTTTTTTTCTTTGTTTTAATGCTCGCGAAGCGAGCAAACAGCAGAAAAAATAGTGACCGCTGCTCCATGAATTTTCATGCTTTTACTGATTCATGCTCCACAAATTAGGTGCGTCTAGTGATGTTTTTTTTGGTTTTAATGCTCGCGAAGCGAGCAAACAGCAGAAAACATAGTGACCGCTGCTCCATGAATTTTCATGCTTTTACTGATTCATGCTCCACGAATTAGGTGCGTCCAGTGATGTTTCTTTGGTTTTAATGCTCGCGAAGCGAGCAAACAGCAGAAAACATAGTGACCGCTGCTCCGTGAATTTTCATGCTTTTACTGATTCATGCTCCACAAATTAGGTGCGTCCAGTGATGTTTTTTTTGGTTTTAATGCTCGCGAAGCGAGCAAACAGCAGAAAACATAGTGACCGCTGCTCCATGAATTTTCATGCTTTTACTGATTCATGCTCCACGAATTAGGGGCGTCCAGTGATGTTTTTTTTTGGTTTCAATGCTCGCTTGATTCGATTCACGACGTTGTGAAACGATTCGCAGTTCCGTCTCACAAACCGAATCAAAACACCATCATACCACGTGATCAAAACATCGGCAACGGCAATAAGCAATGGGTGCCTTATAGTAAAGCTGTTCCGTTAATATTAATTCATAAATAGACATCAAACTGAAAAGACAATTTCTAATAAATTTTAAGCATATTCAAATAAGTACCAATAAAATGTAAACAAACTTATTTTAAAAAATACAAAATAAAATATTTTATTTGGCTTGACTTAACACTAGTCTGCATGAACTGCAGAATAATAAATACAAAAATATTAGTTTTTTTCTCTTCCTATTTGGGTTTCAAAACAAGGATTAAGCTAAAAATTTGATTAAAATAAAGTAAAAATGTGTAAAATTTTTTGAAATATGAGATGCAAATTTCTTTTACATTAAAAAATCAATTACGGATTAGAAGGATTTCCAGATTATAGGTCTGCGGATTAGAGGAAGTTGACTATAAGGAAAGTAAAGTTTTTGACGGCATTTTGTAATACAGTAATTATTGCATACTGGTTCTTTTAATTAACTGGATGTTTGTTAAGAACTGTTTTATCAGAAATTATAAGCAAGTGATCTAAACTAATTATTACCAGTTGAAGAAATAAAATTGTCTAAATTATAAAACTTTACACTGTTTAAATTGAAATTGATATTTTTACTGTATTTTGAGTATTTTGGAGTGTGATCCTCAGATACCAAAGATCACTTTGGTAAAAATCTCATAATTATTAATTAAATTATGTAATTAAACTTTTATAGGTATAATTAAAGTTTCTTAAAGTTGTTTAGTGCAACAGTTTATCCATTTTTTCCACTTGGAAGAAACCTATTTCTTCCAGCTGGTTTTTTCCATGTTTTTTTCCACCTTGGAAGAAACTTGCTAACCCTGATTATAATGTAAAGTGAATATTTTAAAAATCAGATTTACCTCACGATAAAATGTACTTATTTTAAATCCAATTTACAATGGAAATTAAATTATCTATTTATTACTATTATTATTTTTTTTTAAATAAATATTTGTCAAGAAATAACTAAATTTTTGAGACGATGTTCACATATAAGCTATCAAGTCAAAGATTTGTAATAATTTATCAGAACCTAAATATGAGACAAATATTTTAAATAATGATATATAAAACTGAAATGCAAAAATAGGATAATCACAGAGAAACATGCTTAAAATAATATCAAAGTTCAAAAACTGAAACTTAATCTTCTAATTTCAATCCCCATAAATATTAAACTGATATTACAATTCTAAAACTTGAATTTTAAGAAAATACACACTTGAAAATTATCAAATAATTAAATGCATTTAGATTTCAATGAATAAATAAAATTAATGAATTGTCAATCAAAAATATCAAGTCAATTTTTTATAATGACATCTAAAAACAATATGCATTAAATAATGATAAGAGGTAAGTTATAAAAATAATAACCTTTCTTAAAGATGGTAGAATAAAGTTTTAAAAGCACAAAAATCAAACTTGTAAATTATTATAACTTTTCAAAACAAGAAATTCACCAGAATATTTAAAACTAATTTAAGTCTACAGAATTTTTATTATATTAACAATTCAATATATACCACGTAACAAAAACAAACAAATCAACAACTTAGCTCTTTATATAGGAAACAGAAAAATAAAACTTACAAAATAACTTCTCAACATGGATGCATTAACTTCTATTTTTGAAAGCCGCTACATTGCAGCGCTACCTACATTTGACGCATCATTCGTCTCCACCCTCTTTCAAAAAGCTAGTAATAATCAAATATATTTATTTTCAATTTAAGCAAATCTGGAGTTCAATTAAAAATCATAAGCAAAACATTTATGGAAAACAGGAAATAAGCTTCTTAAACTTTAGACAGCGACCGGAACCGGATCTCAAAAATAAACATTGAGTACTGTTGCCAGTTTAATTAAAAATTTAAAGAAAGTTTGATTTCCGCTCCCCAGATTTACAGAAATAAAATAATCAATAAAAAGAGAAAAAATTGTGAACCAATATAAAGAATTGAACATTTCATACTGTAATTTTAGAACAATCAGAAAATTTTTTGATTTTAGAGTACCTTTATAGAAGAGTAAAATACTGAGCTAAAATTAAGGAGTGCGGGCATTCTAAAAATGATGTTAAACGTAGTGGCATACAGACTGGCGTATCACTATCAGACACTTTTTTGCAAGCAAGTCATTATAGGACTGTATGTGATTTTGATTTGCATTGTAAAAATTTAAAGTGTCTGGATATTACGAGCTGCTTTACCTTGAATTTTCATTCTTTCAAAGTTATTACATTAATTATTTTTAATAAAATTTTTATTAAAATCACACAATCAACTGATTGGAAGAAAATCATATTTATTGAAATTTTATTTTTCCGACTGAGTGAAAATAATGCCTGGACTGGGAGTCGAACCCCGGATCTTTGACTTACAAGGTCAAGGCTCTACCAATTGAGCTATCCAGGCCGACAAACCGGTCGGCATTACTCACTCAGACAACCTTTAGGCAGAAACATCTGGTCTATCATATAGATAGCTCGACAGAAATAAGCCGCAGGTAATGGAAAACACCATTAAACAATGGGAGAAAGAAATACAATTTTTATTAAAATCACACAATCAGCTGATTGGAATTATTTCTGTCGAGCTATCTATATGATAGACCAGATGTTTCTGCCTAAAGGTTGTCTGAGTGAGTAATG
Source organism: Salticus scenicus (assembly GCA_963930645.1). Taxonomy (NCBI): domain Eukaryota; kingdom Metazoa; phylum Arthropoda; class Arachnida; order Araneae; family Salticidae; genus Salticus; species Salticus scenicus. The sequence goes on along the minus strand of OZ005652.1, from coordinate 365,468,032 downwards.
CCGACCGGTTTGTCGGCCTGGATAGCTCAATTGGAAGAGACTTGACCTTGTAAGTCAAAGATCCGGGGTTCGACTGGGTCCAGGCATTATTTTCACTCAGTCGGAAAAATAAAATTTCAATAAATATATTTTTAATAAGTCTATTTTACGCATAATTAATATGAAACTAGTATGTTGTGGCCAACCCAAGGCTTTCTTCTATATTTTCATATACAAATTCAATAAGTGCAAATAATTTATTAAAATCTCCTCATTTTTCAAGTGTTGTCCTCAGTTGTTTTCAAAAGTTCTCATATCCTCATTTGTCCTCACTTTTGGACGTTTGTTCTCATTTTTCAGCAATTTTCTTCTTTACTTAAAATTTCAACGTTAGAGATGCTGTTGATCTTATTAGTTTTTAATACTGATTCTACAACTCAACACAATGTAAAAAAATCATGATTCCTTCATTCATTCCATTCATTTTAAGTCGTCTCCAATACTATTACACCGAATATACTTGTATTTTTCTATTGGGAGATTTTAGTCTTTGCAACATTATACAGTAGACTCTCGTATAACGCGGGGGATACGTTCCGCGTAATAGAAAATCGCGTTATAGGAGACATACATTGAGCAGACGATTTCATTCCGCAATGAGACCAAAAGCATCGGGTGTTGGCATGGTAACGGAACAATTCTTCCTTGAACAGGTTGAAAGTAGAAAAGATGTCGGCACGTGCTTCCTTTCTTTTATGCGTTACACTTTACCGCGTTGTATGAGTAATAGTCGCAGATTTTTCGTCGCGTTATGCGAAATCGCGTTTTGCGGGAGCGCGTTGTACGAGATTCTACTTTACTTTAAAATATAAAGATTTAAAAAAAAATATTTAAAAATTTAACCTGAAGCTGGAAGCCACCTGTTGAGCAGTTGACACCAAAAATTGATAGGCACTAATTATGTCAAGGTGTATCTACATATAAATTTATATGCAATTCTGTGCAGTAGTTCCTAAAATATAACCTTTCCTTAAATTGCGGAAATCGCTATATAGCAGCGTCACCTGTTGACCAATAAGCATTCGAATTGTATCAGCATAATGTCTCATAAGGGCCCTCTTGCACATCAAGTTTTGTTTGATGATACCAATAGAATCTGAGATATAGCCTCCCCTTAAATTGCGGAAATCGTTATATGGCAGCGTCACCTTTTGAGCGGTTGACACCAAAAGTTGATAGGCACTAATTTAGGTCAAGGGGCATTTACATATAAATTTATATACAAATTTGAGCAGTAGTTTCGGAAATACAGTCGTCACAAAATTTTTGTCACACACACACTGACAAACGTTTTCTAAACACTTGGTGGACCGCATAGGAAATCTATTTTATTCAGACGGGCCGCATCATATGCATATATGTGTATGTGTACATAAGGGTGATTTGGCAAGAAATGCTCCAGGAAATAAACAAAGAAAGAAAGCTCGTTGGATTGAAAACGAACCTCGGTAAGACAAAAAAAATTCCTTTTCGGCAAGCTTAAAGGCAAAGGTAGATTCCTTTATGTTAACGTTACAAATGTAAAGAAATTTTACATATGCATTAATGGCAGCCAATGGCTTTGTTCTCACACATTGAATTTTTTACTTCGCTATTCTGTTTTCAAGAAATTTAATTTTCAGCTAAAAAAGGATTTTATTCAATCTACTTAAAATTTTAGGCTAGATTTATTGGTCTGTAAATGCTTCAATTATTTTTTTTTTAATTCAAGCTCATAATCATTCAACAAATAGAAGTCTTAATGATATACAATCCCAGCAATGGTGAATCCCGGAGGGAGCTATTGGGCTACACCCCCCTCCCTACCCAAGCTTAATCAAAATTACAATTTTTATTTAAATTCCATATAACTGAAGTTCAATATCTTTCTTTTAAAGAAAAAATAATGGAAACGTGAAAATTCACTTGTGACCTTACTATGGTCAAGCACTGGTAAGCCTGGCGTTACTATGGTCAAGTCAAATACAGTTAAGTGGTACCGGTTTTTAGATAGTTATTTCATTGTAATTTTTATTGAAATATTGAAAGTTTTGTATTGTGTTTTTATGATTCTTATTGTCAGATGAGTAAAAATTGTAAAGTGAAACTGTTTTGGTTCACATAAGCTGGAACATTAACATTAACAATAGTTAACATTGGACCATTTGGCACCTCTGAATTTAGTTAACGACGGAATTTTTGAATTGACGACAAAATTCGTTGTCTGACGACAAAATTTGGTGAGCTTAGCGATGGAGAAAGGCAGCTTTGGCGTCATTATATTTTCTTTCCACGCGAAAACCTCATATCTCTTCACAGACAAATATCTTGTTTCGACGAGATAAAAATTCAAAGGAAGCTGTAACGTATTACTCTCAATCGTAAGTTTTAAATTCTTGCCTAAACCGACATTCTAAACTATTCACCACAAACGATATTTGTATTAAGATTGACGTATTATTTTAATTTTATATTTTTTAAATGATTAATTAAAGCGTTTAACATGGTTTTTAATTAACACACTTTTATTAACTTGATATGATGCAACTATTAATGTATGTAACGGAATTTTGTAATTCAATTTTCGGTAACTTCTTGTCGTCCGAAGAACCTGAAATTTTGCACACGACTTCATAATCAATGACAATACTAGATACAAGTATTTCCAGGCACTTTTCTCGTCAGGGGCAGGTTCCAGGGGCAAACAAAAAATCTATCCGCGATTGTAATGAAATGCTCGCCCTCTGGTGGGCTAAGGGTAAATTACAATAAACATGCTTTAATTCGAATTCCATCAAGCCGCCATTGCTAGCCGATGTTTAGTTTCACATATATTTATTGAATAAAAATGAATAAATCCGGTAAAAAAGATAATACATACTGTTGTGTGCTCCAGCGTAACTCCACAGGACCAAGAAATCCAGAATTAAGCTTCCATTTATTTCCAAATGACAAATTAAAAATTTCAGTTGCTTCGGCTAATGGAAGTAAAGAATTAATCAGATGATTTGAAACTAATATTTGTTCAGCTTCAGTTAAATATCTACTTTCGATCGAACTTTGAATAAACTGAAATTTTTTTTCCAAAAACAATCAATTTTCCATGATGTAATGGCGGAGAAATTATAGTACGAATATTAAGTAGAATAACAAAAAGAACAAAAATAGACACACGTGGCTGTAATATTTACTAACAACAAGAGCTGAAAAAGCGCCATCTATCGATCATTACAAACGCGGATACGTATACAAAACTGTCGTATGTGACACAGGATTTGGATGTATTTATATAATGTCGAGTGGCAACAATTAATTTTTTTTAATAAAGATTTAAAAGTATGTAATAGTTTTCTAAAGCCTTTATCAGTTCACTTTTCAATAAAAGAGTGTTCTTTATTTTTTTTTTAAATGGTATAATTTTATTTATCAAAATAAGGGAATTCGAGTAATGAAATACTTTAGTTTAAATTTAAGTTTTTATGAAAGTAAACTTCAACGGAAAATTCATTAAAATCGTCCCTAGTTTATTTGTCAAAGGGATAATATCTAAATGTCCCCAAATTTATTACTTTTTCTATCATGCCAATTTAATTCGTTTAGCATCGTGTTAAACGATTTTTTTTTTTTTTTACGATGACATTTATCTTTTACATTATAGGGCAGTTCCTTGTTTGTAAACAAACATCTCAACTTTTATGAGTGGTTGGCAAAAAGGCTTGGGAAAAGCATAGCGATAGCGATTACTTGATTACTACCAACTGAAAATCAATGGTGGGCGGGGCGCGGGAAAGTCGAGCGCACTTTTTTGCCAACCACATGACGTCACGAGGAAATGCTCTATAGCATCTATGTCATAAAGCTAGGTCTAAATCTGCTTAACACCAAAGATATGTTGATTTTATTTACATATTTACATATTTATTTATTAACTTTTATTTTATTTGTTTAAAATCATGGATAAAATTTTATTTCATTTTTCTCAGTAGTTCAGTACATTGTTGTAATTGTGACGTCATATTTTCTGTTAAATTTAACATTTTCTTTTTTTAAATCAGATTATTATTCTATCTATATATATAAAAATGAATTGCTGTTCGTTAGTCTCACTAAAACTCGAGAACGGCTGAACGGATTTCGATCATTCTTTTTTTGTTTTTTTCCTTACAGGTCAGGGATGGTTTAGGAAAAAAAAATTCGAAAAAATTCGAATAGTTTTCTTATTATTAATTAAAATATGAAAATAATAACCTCCTAATACCTTATAAATAGCCATTAAAATATTAGCTATAATTTAATTGTTGCCAAAAAAAATTTACGAGTTCATTTTCTTTCGACATAAAAATAAATAAACGTGATTAAATAAATAATTTAATTAAACGTGAGCTTTAAAAAATTGTAAAAAATTAAATTATGTATCTCACAAAAATTGACGTCACTATCGGTTTAAAGATTTCATACGCATTGATAAAGTGCTAATGTAGTTAGTTCTATGATTCAACAGAAAATTTAAAAACACAGTTTATAAAAAGTTTTTTTTTCTTATAATCTATATATATATATATATATAAATGAATGTTTGTCTGTATGTCCATTATAAAATTGTAAACGGCTTGACCGATTTCGATCATTCTTTTTTTGTTTTTTTTCCTTATAGGTCAGGGATGGTTTAGGAAAGAAAAAAATTGAAAAAATTCGGCCCCCAAGGGGGGGGGGAGGGGGCAAAACGTGAAATCAAAATATCCTTCATAGCTCAAACAAAGAAACAGATATCCGTAAAATTTTTGCTTTAAAATATAGCTAATATAAATGTCTAAAAACCAATTCCTGGAATTTTCGAAATTTGATCCCCAAGGGGGGGGGGGCAAAAACAATTAGAAATACAGTTAGGCCTTTCAAAATTGGTACAGATAGGTTTCAATAGCCTGCAAGTCGAATGGGGATATTTTCGAAAGTGTAAAGTTATTAGGAGGGGACAGAAGGGGGAGGGGAGAGGGGGGGGGGAATAAAAATAGAGTTAGATCGTTCAAATTTGGTATATAGAGGTTTTCGATACTTACAAATCGATTGCGGATATTTTCGAATTTGTAAAATTATTAGGAGGGGCGGGAAGGGGGGGGCTATGGGCAAAAACAAATAGAAATACAGTTAGGGCATTCAAAATTGGTACAGATAGGTTTTAAAGGCCTGCAAGTCGAATGGGGATATTTTCGAAAGTGTAAAGTTATTAGGAGGGGTGAGAAGGGGGGGATGGGACGGGGGGGGGCAAAAAATTAAAATAGAGTTAGATCGTTCAAAATTGGTACAGAAATGGTTTTCGATACTTAAAATCGAATGCGGATATTTTTGAATTTGTAAAATTATTAGGAGGGGCGGTAAGGGGGGGCTATGGGCAAAAACAAATAGAAATGCAGTTAGGCCGTTCAAAATTGGTACAGATTGGTTTTAGATGCCTGCAAGTCGAATGGGGATATTTTCGAAAGTGTAACGTTATTAGGACGGACGGAAGGGGGGCAGAGGGGCAAACAAAATAAAATAGAGTTAGATCATTCAAAATTGGTACATAGAGGTTTTCGATACTTACAAATCGATTGCGGATATTTTCGAATTTTTAAAATTATTGGGAAGGGGGAGAGTGGTGGGGCAAAAAAATAAAAATAGAGATAGATCGTTCAAAACTGGTGCATAGAGGTTTTTGATATTTACAAATCGATTGCGGATATTTTTGAATTTTTAAAATTATTAGGATAGACGGGAGGGGGGGTCGAAGGGGGAAATAAGAGTTAGAGCATTTTGGGAATTTTTTCGGAAGGCAGTGAGAACCCGGTGCGACATTTTTCCTAATCAGATTTTGTTTCGCTTTTTTTTTTTTTTTTTTTTTTTTTTTTTCCACGTGATAAAAATTAATGCAATTTTGAGAATTCAGTAATTATAGTGATTCATTTAAAAATAGTGACCAGCGAAGCGGGCAAAGCCTGCTAGTCTATATATATAAAAATGAATTGCTGTTCGTTAGTCTCACTAAAACTCGAGAACGGCTGAACGGATTTATCTTATCTTAGTCTTGAAATGTTCGTGGAGGTCTAGGGAAGGTTTAAAAGGCGAGAAAAAATCGAATAATTTCCGGGAAAACCCTAAAAACAGCCCTTTTCTATTTCCCATACAAACGTTTTCTAGAGTCAATTTGAACTTTATTGCTATTCAATAAAGTTTAGGTGTGTTCCTAACGGCTGATGGCTGAGCTACAAAAATTTGCATGTTGATTCGTAATGACCTCCCCTGATGCACCTCGAAGCCGGATTTTCGAATTTTGTTTTAGTTTTCTTTTAATTAATTAAAATGTTAAAATAAAAACCTTCTAATAACTGATAAATTGGCCATTTAATCTTAATCCTTAATTTAATTGTTGCCAAAAAAAAAATTATTCTTTTTTGGACAGAAAAAAAGAAAAAAAAAACGTGAACAATAAAAATTACATTTATTTAAAATATTTAATTTTATTCCTTAATTTAATTGTTGCCAAAAAAATTATCATTATTTTTTCGACGGGAAAAAAAAAAAAAAAAAAAAAAAAAAAAAACGTGAACATTAAAAATTACATGTATTTAAAATGAGGAAAGTAAATTAAAAAAATTAGAAATATCAGTCGTATCGTTACAAATAAGATACCAAATGAAAGATGCAATTTTTGTGAATCCAACGGATTAAACAGCTTATCGATCGGACAATTAGATTTTTTAAAATTAACTAATGTATGTATTTTATAAATTTTCTTTCACAAACACAAACGTGTAGTATACAGCCTGTACAACACTAGACCAAATTGAAGTTCAAATTTCATCAATATTTAAATAAATAAATGAAAATAAAAATATGCTTAATGGGAAATATATATAACCATTAAAAGTTTAGTTGTCTAAAATATGTCAGAAATAGCGCTCATAGCATATTGTTACAAGGTATTAAGTCTTATTTTTACAAGGGATAAAATCTAAAATGGTGACAAAAATTCAAAAGTCGCCAAAGAGAGCTATATTAAGGCGGTACTATGATCATGCTTACAAACCATGAATACTAATAACCACAAAAAATTAATTGTCTCATGCAACAGACGTAGCCGGTCATAGCATATTATAATATTTAGCGTGAAATTGTTATCATTTTTATGGTTGATCGGGGATAAACAAAATAAGCATAGGAAATAACGTAAAAGCAAATATTATGTGCACCACGTATAGTGTTGTTCATATGTAACTGGGATTCAAATATAAAGGGGATACTTCATTTTTTTTTTCGATACTATCTATTTCGAAACTGTTATCTAATAAGGACTTAATGCAAGCCTATTGGTAAACCATTGTCTCAGGTAATAGGGACAAGCGCCCGAGTTTTAGCGGATGACCAAATCGCTACCGAAGGCAGCAGGGATCCGAAGCGAGCTTTTGAGCAATTTTAGTATTTTATTTTATTTTTATAAAGCTATATAGAAAAGAGTTTCCTTTAAATTTAGTGACGAGCGAAGCGGGCAAAGCCTGCTAGTATTGTTTAAAAACAGGATTAAAATTTTATTATATTTTCAGTGATTTTTTTTATTATCGTTTGCACGTGACATACGCATCAGATTATAATTTTTTGCAATTAAAGCTATAAAGAAAATGTCGGCTATATAGAACAATTGACGAAAAATCACTTTTTAGCTTGTAACTTCTAAACAATTGAAGCTATCGAAAAAGTTTAAATACAAAAATTGTTCTTTAGGGTAAGGCGGTAATTCGCCTAATTTGAAATTTTTTCCTATTTTCAATATTAAAGAAATTATGGACAAATGAAAATTTCCATCCCCCACCATTTCCACCCCCTTTGAGCTGGCTACCCCATCTACGAACGCGACCGAGATTTTTACTGTCCTGACAACATATCCTGAGCTGGTTAAATTTAAATAAAAATTACTCGAGTTATCGTGTTCACAACTTAACATGGGAAAAAGCGTTATACATATATATATATATATATATATATATATATATATAAACTTTTGAACGGAGGGTGGTTTTGGGTTCTAGGGGTCATGATCGGTGAAGATATGAAGAAATTTTCCAGAAGTCGTGTCATGAGAACCATTGCAATAGGTAGATCTCCTATAAGGAATCTACCTAATTATGTCAAATTCTTTTGTTTCTTTAATGAAGATCACTACTGTTGATATGGACGAATTAGAAACGGTATGGCTACCGTTTCTAACGGGTAAACGGGTAAACGGGTATGCAGTTATATTTATATAGGACAAGTCCTTACGATGAATGGAAGCATCAATGAAGAAATTAACAACCGATTTAAACTTGCATGGAGAGCATTCGGAAAAAATAGTGCTATATTGAAAAGCGACATCACAATTTGTTTGAAAAAAAAGTTTTTTATCAGTACATTTTGCTTGTTTTAACTTAAGCTTCAGAAACTTGAACATTAAGGTGCAAAACTATCCAAAAACTTCAAACAACCCAAAAGAGCATGGAAAGATGCATATTAGGATTCATCGAAAGAGACAGAAAGCAAAACAGTTGGATTAGGAACCAAAGTTTCCGATGCTATTTCTAGAGTTAAGAATTTTAGACTGGACACCTTGCCAGAAGGAATGATGATAGATGGACGACCAAAGTCCTATTTTGGATACAAAGACAAAAGAAAAGACTGAGAAATAGACCACTGTGTCGTTGGAAAGATGAAATTGTGAAATTCGGAAGAGCAGAATGGAGAAGAATTGCCGAAAACAGAGCAGTTTGAAATCACCTAGGAGAGGCTTTCCTTGCAGTGGATGGATAAAGACCGAAATTGATGATGATGATGATGATGATGATGATGATATATGTTTGTGAGTGTATGAATCGTGCACAAATATGCTTTTTTCGGGGAAGGGACGGGTGAAGATTCGGAGTAGAATACATTAATTAAAATTATTGTCATTCATTAATTAAGAATAGAATCGTAAAAATTATAATTATAATAAAAAGAATGAATAATGGATCTAATTATTTAGTAATTTAATTTATAAATATTCATTTTAGATAAATTGGAGCATAAGGTTTATTAATAATGATAATATGCCGAAATGAAATTTTAAATGCCAAAATAGTGTTACGAAATTGTAAATAATTGTGTTTATTATTGTATAAATTCTTTCAAAGAGGCTTAGTAAGTTGATAAAGTGCTAATTTTGTGCATTTCTAGTCGTTTTAGCGTTGAAATAGCCTTATTTTCCCTTAAAAACGCATTAAAAAGCCCCAGTAATGCAGGTAATGGATTTGGCGCCAAATTTGGCGACTTTTTCCCACCTTGGCGATTTTTTTGGCGACCTTGGCGAGAAAATCCTTATATGGGATATACCAAATATGGAAGCTGTAAGTTGATTGGTTGACCACTTTCTAGAGTTTTCTCGAAAAATCTGGGTTCCATGGAACAGCATATAAGAAGCGCTTCCTCGCCAAGGAGTCAGTTCAGTTCAGATCTCAGCCAGCTTCGCTAGTGCTTGCATTGCTCTTGAGCCTCTTTGAGAGAGACTTGCTTCAAGTGTTACTGCTATACAGTTTGTACTGTGGATTTGCTATTGACAGCTGTTGTTTAAGCTGTGGTTACTGCTTGAATTGAAGCTGACAATTGGTTTATTGACCTGTATTTTTCTGGAACTTTCTGTGAATAAATTACTGAATTTTTGTAAGTTTGGCCTTTCATTCCCGGACAACTCACGAACCCTCAAGTACGCAACATTTCTGGTGTCAGAAGCGGGGTTGTCTGTGAATGCGGTTATAACTAGAGCTATGGAGGAACAGATGAAGAAACTTCTAGAAAGCTTAGCTACCCAGATGAATGAAATGAAAGAAGGGCAAAGAGAAATGAAGGAAGGACAAAGAGAGATAAAAGAAAGTATGGAAGCATCGCAAAGAGAGATGAAAGATAGCCTGAGTCAAGAGATGAATGAAATGAAAGCCGGACAGGAAAAGATGGAAACCGGATTGATAGAGAAAATGGAAACATCGCAAAGAGAGTTGAAAGACACTATGGGTGAAGTTCAGGAAGAAATTAAATCTAATCAAGATGAGATCAAGAGAGAGCTTTCAACTGTGAAAGAATCAATCGAGGGTAAGTTAACGGTGATGGAAAATAGAATGGATGGAATAGAAGAGAAAGTTATAAAGATAGAAGAAAATTTTGAAGAGAAAGTTTTGAAAATAGAAGAAAGTTTTAAAGAGAAAGCTATGAAGATAGAAGAAAATGTTATGAACGTTGAAGAGAAAGCTATGAAGATAGAAGAAAATGTTATGAAGGTTGAAGAGAGTGTTACGAAAATAGAACGGAGTTTCGAGGAGAAAGTTAAAGAAAATTTTGATCAGGAACTGAAAGGAAGGTTTGCAGAGATAGAAGGTAAACTGAAGAGAATAGAAGAAGATCTGGAGAGAAAAGTGGAAGAAAAGTTAGAATCCATGCCCCAGGAAACTGAAAAGAAAGAGAGAAGAATCCAGAATCAGGAATCTATTAAGCTATCTACCTACGATTGCAGTTCCTCCTGGCATGTATATAAGACGCAGTTTTCCATCGTAGCTGAAGCTAACGGCTGGGACTCTACCGCCAAGTCAGTCCACTTAGCAGCAGCATTACGGGGAGATGCAGCCGAGATACTGAGAAATGTTACTAAAGAAGAAAGGAACGACTTCGAGGCCTTGACTAGAGCACTGGAGCTACGGTTCGGAGAGAAGTGTTCTAAGGACTATAGTCGCCTCCAGCTAAAGTCCCGTTACCAGAAAACGGGCGAAAGTTTGCAAGAGCTGGCAGCGGACATTCAGAGATTGTCACACCTAGCATTCTCAGACTGTCAAGCTGACACTCGAAACGACTTAGCTCTTCAGTACTTTATCGATGCTGTTCGGGATCCAGAAATTCAAAAAGCGCTGAGACTCTCCAACATCAGAGACGTAGAATCAGCTTTAGGCTATGCACTTAGGATAGAGGCAGCCCAACAAGCCTCCCGTAAAGACCGCCATACCATAAGAGCAGTCTCATTAAATGATACGCCTGCTGATGAGAATGAAATGAAGAGAAGTTTCGCAGAGATCTTAAAGAGATTGCGCAGCCTGGAAAATAATATAGAAAAAAAGGATCGGAAGATAAAGTGCTGGGGCTGTGGAGGGGATGGTCATGTGAAGAGGAACTGCCCTGTACGACCAACTATAGGAAATCACCCGGCTTCAACATCACTGCAGGGAAACTAAGAGGAGGCCATCTCGCGGGGCGGAGGTTGCCTAAAATTAAAGAGCCCCAATTTACAGTATTTCATGTTTCATCGATGAGTGGCGGCGATAATGGACTTCACGTCTATGGCCAAGTCAACAACGCCACCTGCCGGATGGTTCTGGACACAGGAGCCAACGTGACCATCATTAGAACGGATTTGGCTCAAGAACTAAAAGAGAAGATCATCTGGACGCCGCCCTGTGTTAAACTCCAGACTGTGACCGGAGACGAAATCAAGATATATGGGAAAATGAACTTGACTATCACTTTTGGGAATGCCAGTTACCATCATATGGCATATGTGGCTGATATAAGAGATCCTTTAATCATTGGAATTGATTTCCTGAGAAAATTTAACTTTCAATTGGACTTCAAGAATAATGAACTGCATTCGAGTTCGGAAGACATCGCTGTGTTCAACACTGAAAATCAAGACATTCAGACAATTTGCCAGATAACAGCCAAGTCTGAAATTTCCATCTTTCCACACACAGAGACAATAGTTTCAGGAACACCACCTACAAAGCAATACTTCCGCTATGGACTGATTGAATACCCGAATACAGACAATAGCCCAAGAGGAGTTCTGGTAGCTTCATCTCTAGTTGATCTCTCAAAGAGTACTATTCCTGTGAGAGTCGCAAACATCAGCGATAAGGTCCGAACAGTGAAGAAGGATGAGGTGTTAGCAGCCTGCACTCCTGTAACATGCATCAACCGCCCCACGCAATCAACTGAATCCAAGTCTTCTGAACAATTAATAACGGAATTACTCAAGAATGCAGAGTTAGGAAAGGAACAGAGATGTGCTGCGGAGAAGCTACTCCAAGAATTTAAAGACCTTTTTTCTCGAACACCTGAAGACGTCGGGAGAACGAACATCACCCAGCACAGAATTGATACAGGAAATCATCCTCCAATCAAACAACATCCAAGAAGACTTCCCTTTGCTAAACAGGAAGAAGTCACTGAACTTCTAAGTGAAATGCAGCACAATGATGTCATCGAGCCATCAACGAGTCCTTGGGCCTCTCCCATAGTACTGGTGCGGAAAAAGGATGGTTCAACAAGATTTTGTGTGGATTATCGTCGTTTGAATGACATCACGAAGAAAGACAGTTACCCTCTTCCCAGAATTGACGACACATTAGACACACTTGCTGGCAATAAATGGTTCTCGACGTTGGATCTGAAGAGCGGTTACTGGCAAGTAGAATTACATCCTGATGATCGTGAGAAGACTGCATTCACCACGGGACAAGGACTGTGGCAATTTAAAGTTATGCCATTCGGATTATGTAATGCTCCTGCCACCTTTGAACGCCTGATGGAGACAGTGCTAAAAGGACTTTCCTATGAAGCCTGTCTGGTGTATTTGGATGATATTATCATTGTGGGGCGCACCTTTGAAGACCATCTACGAAACATCCGAAAGGTGCTGGAGAAACTCAGAATGGCTAACCTCAAATTGAATCCAGGCAAGTGTAACTTGTTCCGTCGTGAAGTGAGCTACCTTGGCCATATCATCTCTGCCGAAGGTGTGAGAACTGATCCTGAGAAGATCTCTGCAGTCGAGAACTGGAGTCGCCCTGAAAATGTACACCAACTACGAAGTTTCCTGGGGTTATGCATGGTGACCCGGACGTGATGGACTACTTCACCAAGTGGCCTGAGGCATATCCCATTCCCAATCAAGAGGCATGCACAGTCGCAGAAGTCCTAGTGCAGCAATGGGTGTCAAGGTACGGCACGCCCCTACAACTTCATACCGACCAAGGTAGGAACTTTACCTCTGATGTTTTCAAAGCACTGTGTGAACTACTCGGCATAGACAAAACCCGGACAACACCCTTACATCCCCAGTCGGACGGCATGGTCGAGAGGTTCAATCGTACCATCCTGAATAACCTCTCCCTTCTAGTATCAAGGAACCAGCAAGATTGGGACTTGAAGTTGCCATTGTTCCTGCTGGCTTATCGAAGTGCTGTCCATGAAACCACCGGCTATACTCCAGCCCAGATGCTGTTTGGACGTGAACTTCGTCTCCCTTGTGATCTCCTGTTTGGTTGTCCACCCGATGCGCCTTCATCGCCCGAGGAGTACATCCAAGATCTCCAGGCACGATTTGAGGACGTTCACAACTTTGCTCGGGAGCGAATTCACATTGCATCGGAGAAAATGAAGACAAGGTACGATCTAAAGGCTACGCAACATGAGTTTCAGGAAGGAGAGAAGGTCTGGTTGTGGAATCCTGTTCGACGCAAAAGACTCTCTCCCAAGTTACAGTGCAACTGGGACGGACCATACACAGTCTTAAAAAGGCTGAATGATGTAGTGGTGCGGATCACTAAAACACCTTCATCAAAACCGAATGTGGTGCACTATAATAGGCTAGCCAAGTACCACAAGTAACGGTAATATTAAAAATTAAAAATGTAAATACTGGTAAAATTTGCGCATGCGTAATGTAAATATTTGTATATAAATATTTGTACATATTTGTGAATTTTGTAAATATATGTATATAAATATTTGAACATATTTGAGAATTTTGTAAATATTTCTCACTTGATTTGTATTTCTATTTTATCGTTATATGCAACTTAGTTTTTGTGTTTTAGATTGTGCAAATTTGTTTAGTTTCGCCTCTTGACCAAGGGTTGCACTGCCCGGGACGTGCAGTCCTTGGGAGGGGGGCAGTGTTACGAAATTGTAAATAATTGTGTTTATTTTTGTATAAATTCTTTCAAAGAGGCTTAGTAAGTTGATAAAGTGCTAATTTTGTGCATTTCTAGTCGTTTTAGCGTTGAAATAGCCTTATTTTCCCTTAAAAACGCATTAAAAAGCCCCAGTAATGCAGGTAATGGATTTGGCGCCAAATTTGGCGACTTTTTCCCACCTTGGCGATTTTTTTGGCGACCTTGGCGAGAAAATCCTTATATGGGATATACCAAATATGGAAGCTGTAAGTTGATTGGTTGACCACTTTCTAGAGTTTTCTCGAAAAATCTGGGTTCCATGGAACAGCATATAAGAAGCGCTTCCTCGCCAAGGAGTCAGTTCAGTTCAGATCTCAGCCAGCTTCGCTAGTGCTTGCATTGCTCTTGAGCCTGTTTGAGAGAGACTTGCTTCAAGTGTTACTGCTATACAGTTTGTACTGTGGATTTGCTATTGACAGCTGTTGTTTAAGCTGTGGTTACTGCTTGAATTGAAGCTGATAATTGGTTTATTGACCTGTATTTTTCTGGAACTTTCTGTGAATAAATTACTGAATTTTTGTAAGTTTGGCCTTTCATTCCCGGACAACTCACGAACCTTCAAGTACGCAACAATAGCGACAAAGGGCCAAACACAGTAATCTATTGGTTCATATCACGTGGTTCATGTTGAACCACGGAAAGCTAATCCTTTAATCATGGAATCAGCATTCTACTTTATTTATCTCGTTGATTAAACTGGGTCTGTATTATCATTTCCTAAAGTTACAGTTCATTCCGTTCATTTAACGATACATGGTGATCACAAACATTATTGATTTTGCTCAATTTGTTACCGGCCCCCTAAATGCTGTCTTAACCCTCGCTTTCCCAAGATCAAGGTGCTACTGCAGAAAAATTGCTTTCAGGTCACGCTTGGCGAAAACCACCAGCACCGCGCCTTTTTGTATCATTTAGAAGTTGCAACATTCCACTGGTTACGTTTGTTATCTTTGGCGAATTAGCGCACTTTTTGAATGAGGCGGGCTTAGCTAAATTTAAACTAAAAAATGGGGTCAAAATGACCCCATCTTGGGAAAACGAGGGTTAAACCAATCTTCACTGAAAAACATGAGGAAGACCCAGTTCTTTAAATATTCAATGTTTGAAAACATTTCATCGAGAGATAAGTTTTTAAATTGAAAAGAACTGATCGTTTGCAAATCTTGCTAAACTTTTGAGCAGGAGTGTAGTTTAGCTTTTATTTTGAGAGAACTGAAATCCTGTTCATTATATCTCTAATAACTTTTTGAATATAGAGGTACATACAAATGAAACACTTCCAGTTGCAAAGTCGTTTGCAAGCGTTCCAAATGTATGACTACAGTCGGCAGCATCCGAGCACTAGGAAAAATTCCTATATAAAAAAAGCACATTTAACACTGTTTTGTTAAATAAATCCTTGTCGAATCATATTCTTAGACTGACTAAGAACAGGATTCGACAAGGATTCATTTAACAAAGCAGCATTAAGTGTACTTTTTTATATAGGAATTTTTGCTAATGCTCGGATACTTTTTTCTGCCGACTGTATTTGCAAAAAACTTGCAAAATTTACGTCATCAAAGTCGTAAGCATTCCGTTTGTATGTAACCCTTACACGAGATTTGTTTGGGTTTTCCTATCCGCGTTTGTAATGATCGATAGATGGCGCTCTCTGAACTGCAGTTGTTAGTAAATATAATAGCCACGTGGATTAATAATTGTTCTTTCTCCGCCATTACATCATGGAAAATCGATTGCATAATATGATGATATGCAGTGGTGTGATAATTTCACCTTAGCCCACCAGAGGGCGAGCATTTCATTACAATCGCGGATAAGTTGCTCAATGCTTTTGGCTATTAAATTATGCAAATGAATTTTTTTAAAAGCTAGCGCACGCTTAGTTAAAAATTATTTAGTAAAAATGTTCATATTTCACAAGATATTTAATTTTTTTGCATTCTGATTGCAGTATGCTGTGTCTAATGTAGTATACCAAATTTTCTAAAAATGTCTTTGCACTGTGTCTAATACCCTACGCGTTATAATTAAAAAAGTGGATTTTTTTTTTTTTTTGCAATTAATATACATACATAACTCCATGAATATATGAGGTAGCCTCATAAAAAATTATACAGATAATAAGAAAAATCCTCATAATCACATTCTACAGCGAAAATGCATTTAAGGCATTACTTTTTACAGGGTGATCCGAAACATTTTGTTTTTGTTTAATGTTTTACTGATCCCCTTTTCCTCTTCAGGGTACAACTTTTGCTGAAATATGTGGGGTATAACATGTTCTTTACTTTACCAAAGTCTCAAGATGATTCTTTTCGAACTTTTCTAGATATATGACAAAACGTCTAAATTCGAAAGTGAAAATCGCTATATAGCAGCGTCACCTGTTGACCAATAAGCATTCGAATTGTATCAGCATAATGTCTCATAAGGGCCTTCTTACACATCAAGTTTTGTTTGATGATACCCAATAGAATCTGAGATATAGCCTCTCCTTAAATTGCGGAAATCGTTGTATTAAACAGCGCCACCTTTTGAGCGGTTGAGACCAAAAGTTGATAGGCACTAATTTAGGTCAAGGGCATTTACATATAAATTTATATACAAATTTGAGCAGTAGTTTCGGAAATACAGTCGCCACAAAATTTTTGTCACACACACTGACAAACGTTTTCTAAACACTTGGTGGACCGCATAGGAAATCTATTTTATTCAGGCGGGCCGCATCATATGCATATATGTGTATGTGTACATAAGGGTGATTTGGCAAGAAATGGTTCAGGAATTAAACAAAGAAAGCAAGCTCGTTGGATTGAAAACGAACCTCGGTAAAACAAAAATTATGTCAAATTCTTTTGTTTCTTTACTGAAGATCACTACTGTTGATATGGATGAATTAGAAACGGTATGCAGTTATATTTATATAGGACAAGTCCTTACGATGAATGGAAGCATCAATGAAGAAATTAACAACCGATTTAAACTTGCATGGAGAGCATTCGGAAAAAATAGCGCTATATTGAAAAGCGACATCACAATTTGTTTGAAAAAAAAGTTTTTTATCAGTACATTTTGCTTGTTTTAACTTAAGCTTCAGAAACTTGAACATTAAGGTGCAAAACTATACAAAAACTTCAAACAACCCAAAAGAGCATGGAAAGATGCATATTAGGATTCATCGAAAGAGACAGAAAGCAAAACAGTTGGATTAGGAACCAAAGTTTCCGATGCTATTTCTAGAGTTAAGAATTTTAGACTGAACACCTTGCCAGAAGGAATGATGATAGATGGACGACCAAAGTCCTATTTTGGATACAAAGACAAAAGAAAAGACTGAGGAATAGACCACTGTGTCGTTGGAAAGATGAAATTGTGAAATTCGGAAGAGCAGAATGGAGAAGAATTGCCGAAAACAGGGCAGTTTGAAATCACCTAGGAGAGGCTTTCTTTGCAGTGGATGGATAAAGACCGAAATTGATGATGATGATGATGATGATGATGATGATGATGATATATGTTTGTGAGTGTATGAATCGTGCACAAATATGCTTTTTTCGGGGAAGGGACGGGTGAAGATTCGGAGTAGAATACATTAATTAAAATTATTGTCATTCATTAATTAAGAATAGAATCGTAAAAATTATAATTATAATAAAAAGAATGAATAATGGATCTAATTATTTAGTAATTTAATTTATAAATATTCATTTTAGATAAATTGGAGCATAAGGTTTATTAATAATGATAATAGGCCGAAATGAAATTTTAAATGCCAAAATAGCGACAAAGGGCCAAACACAGTAATCTATTGGTTCATATCACGTGGTTCATGTTGAACCACGAAAGCTAATCCTTTATTCATGGAATCAGCACTCTACTTTATTTATCTCGTTGATTAAACTGGGTCTGTATTATCATATCCTAAAGTTACAGTTCATTCCGTTCATTTAACGATACATGGTGATCACAAACATTGTTGATTTTGCTCAATTTGTTACCGGCTCCCTAAATGCTGTCTTAACCCTCGCTTTCCCAAGATCAAGGTGTTACTGCAGAAAAATTGCTTTCAGGTCACGCTTGGCGAAAACCACCAGCACCGCGCCTTTTTGTATCGTTTAGAAGTTGCAACATTCCACTGGTTACGTTTGCTATCTTTGGCGAATTAGCGCACTTTTTGAATGAGGCGGGCTTAGCTAAATTTCAACTAAAAAATGGGGTCAAAATGGGGGTCATCTTGGGAAAACGAGGGTTAAACCAATCTTCACTGAAAAACATGAGGAAGACCCAGTTCTTTAAATATTCAATGTTTGAAAACATTTCATCGAGAGATAAGTTTTTAAATTGAAAAGAACTGATCGTTTGCAAATCTTGCTAAACTTTTGAGCAGGAGTGTAGTTTAGCTTTTATTTTGAGAGAACTGAAATCCTGTTCATTATATCTCTCATAACTTTTTGAATATAGAGGTACATACAAATGAAACACTTCCGGTTGCAAAGCCGTTTGCAAGCGTTCCAAATGTATGACTACAGTCGGCAGCAAAAGTTTCCGAGCACTAGGAAAAATTCCGATGTAAAAAAAGCACATTTAACACTGTTTTGTTAAATAAATCCTTGTCGAATCATATTCTTAGACTGTCTAAGAACAGGATTCGACAAGGATTCATTTAACAAAGCAGCATTAAGTGTACTTTTTTATATAGGAATTTTTGCTAATGCTCGGATACTTTTTTCTGCCGACTGTATTTGCAAAAAACTTGCAAAATTTACGTCATCAAAGTCGCAAGCATTCCGTTTGTATGTAACCCTTACACGAGATTTGTTTGGGTTTTTCTATAAGTTGCTCAATGATTTTGGCTATTAAATTGTGCAAATGAATTTTTTTAAAAGCTAGTGCACGCCTAGTTAAAAATTATTTAGTAAAAATGTTTATATTTCACAAGATATTTAATTTTTTTGCATTCTGATTGCAGTATGCTGTGTCTAATGTAGTATACTAAATTTTCTAAAAATGTCTTTGCACTGTGTCTAATACCCTACGCGTTATAATTAAAAAAAATACGTGTGGCACTCGAGGACTGCCGCGGTAAAGCTATTGCATAGCATTTTTTATCAACTTATGCAATTATAATTATTTATTTATTTTATTTATGCAGTATTTTTTTTTTCTTTGATATTAATTCAAGTTCCACTTTTTGAGCGTGGTGACCGATAAGAAAACAAATTTTTTTCTTTTATTGAATAAATGAGAATATATCCGCAATGATATTATATCAAAAATATCCGCAATCGATTTGTAGGTATCGAAAACCTCGATGTACCAAATTTGAATGATCTAACTCTATTTTTTGAGAAAAGGTATTTTAATAGGTTTTTAAAGGCCTGCAAGTCGAATGCGGATATTCAAGTTTTTTCTTTGATATAATTTCAAGTTACACTTTTTGAGCGTGGTGATCGATAAGAAAACAAATTTTAATAGAGAAAAGATATTTAATAGGTTTTAAAGGCCTGCAAGTCGAATGGGGATATTCAAGTTTTTTCTTTGATATTAATGAATAAGATAACAATAACGACAAAAAAACAAATTTTAATAGAGAAAAGGTATTTTAATAGGTTTTAAAGGCCTGCAAGTCGAATGGGGATATTCAAGTTTTTTCTTTAATATTAATTCAAGTTACACTTTTTGAGCGTGGTGACAGATAAAAAAACAAATTTTAATAGAGAAAAGGTATTTAATAGGTTTTAAAGGCCTGCAAGTCGAATGGGGATATTCAAGTTTTTTCTTTGATATTAATGAATAAGGTAACAATAATGATAAGATAACAATAATGATAAGAAAACAAATTTTAATAGAGAAAAGGTATTTAATAGGTTTTAAAGGCCTGCAAGTCGAATGGGGATATTCAAGTTTTTTCTTTGATATTAATTCAAGTTACATTTTTTGAGCGTGGTGACCGATAAGAAAACAAATTTTAATAGAGAAAAGGTATTTAATAGGTTTTAAAGGCCTGCAAGTCGAATGGGGATATTCAAGTTTTTGCTTTGATATTAATTCAAGTTACACTTTTTGAGCGTGGTGACCGATAAGAAAACAAATTTGAATAGAGAAAAGGTATTTAATAGGTTTTAAAAGCCTGCAAGTCGAATGGGGATATTCAAATTTTTTCTTTGATATTAATTCAAGTTACACTTTTTGAGCGTGGTGACCGATAAGAAAACGAATTTTAATAGAGAAAAGGTATTTAATAGGTTTTAAAGGCCTGCAAGTCGAGAATAGGGATATTCAAGTTTTTTATTTGATATTAATTCAAGTTACACTTTTTGAGCGTGGTGACCGATAAGAAAACAAATTTTAATAGAGAAAAGGTATTTAATAGGTTTTAAAGGCCTGCAAGTCGAATGGGGATATTCAAGTTTTTTCTTTGATATTAATGAATAAGATAACAATAATGATAAGATAACAATAATGATAAGAAAACAAATTTTAATAGAGAAAAGGTATTTTAATAGGTTTTAAAGGCCTGCAAGTCGAATGGGGATATTCAAGTTTTTTCTTTGATATTAATTCAAGTTACAATTTTTGAGCATGGTGACCGATAAGAAAACAAATTTTAATAGAGAAAAGGTAATTAATAGGTTTTAAAGGCCTGCAAGTCGAATGGGGATATTCAAGTTTTTTCTTTGATATTAATGAATAAGATAACAATAATGATAAGAAAACAAATTTTAATAGAGAAAAGGTATTTAATAGGTTTTAAAGGCCTGCAAGTCGAATGGGGATATTCAAGTTTTTTCTTTGATATTAATTCAAGTTACATTTTTTGAGCGTGGTGACCGATAAGAAAACAAATTTTAATAGAGAAAAGGTATTTAATAGGTTTTAAAGGCCTGCAAGTCGAATGGGGATATTCAAGTTTTTGCTTTGATATTAATTCAAGTTACACTTTTTGAGCGTGGTGACCGATAAGAAAACAAATTTGAATAGAGAAAAGGTATTTAATAGGTTTTAAAAGCCTGCAAGTCGAATGGGGATATTCAAGTTTTTTCTTTGATATTAATTCAAGTTACACTTTTTGAGCGTGGTGACCGATAAGAAAACAAATTTTAATAGAGAAAAGGTATTTAATAGGTTTTAAAGGCCTGCAAGTCGAATGGGGATATTCAAGTTTTTTCTTTGATATTAATGAATAAGATAACAATAATGATAAGATAACAATAATGATAAGAAAACAAATTTTAATAGAGAAAAGGTATTTTAATAGGTTTTAAAGGCCTGCAAGTCGAATGGGGATATTCAAGTTTTTTCTTTGATATTAATTCAAGTTACACTTTTTGCGCGTGGTGACCGATAAGAAAACAAATTTTAATAGAGAAAAGGTATTTAATAGGTTTTAAAGGCCTGCAAGTCGAATGGGGATATTCAAGTTTTATCTGATCTACTTTATACACAAATTTTACGCGTACAGCTATTCACTGTTGTACATAGATGATAGATACCTATACACCTATATACTTTCTCACAAACAGCTGCTTACGTATTCGTCCGATTTCGGAGCAGCTCGTCTCGATCCGTGCGAGCTTCGTACAGCCGAAGTCTACCGAAGTCTGCCGAACTGTGTTAGGTTTTTTTTTCGTTACGGAATTTTTTGATTCGGTCGCCGCGCTCAAAGCCCGCGATAAAAGCTATACAATAGCTTAAAAAGTGGATTTTTTTTTTTTTTTTTTTTTTTTGCAATTAATATATATACATAACTCCATGAATATATGAGGTAGCCTCATAAAAAATTATACAGATAATAAGAAAAATCCTCATAATCACATGCTACAGCAAAAATGCATTTAAGGCATTACTTTTTACAGGGTGATCCGAAACATTTTGTTTTTGTTTAATGTTTTACTGATCCCCTTTTCCTCTTCAGGGTACAACTTTTGCTGAAATATGTGAGGTATAACATGTTCTTTACTTTACCAAAGTCTCAAGATGATTCTTAACGAACTTTTCTAGATATATGACAAAACGTCTAAATTCGAAAGTGTCTGCCATTTAAAACCAAGTAGCTCATCAAAAATATAATCATAAAACATTGCAAAATAAATTAATGTATAAAATCCCGAAGCCTATTTCAGTTTTCTAAGTAGCAGATATAAAATTCTGTACGAAACAGAATATAATTTAGTACGACAGGTCTTATTTTAATCTAGTCTTTCATATAAAGGCATGCAGTATCTACGTTTTATCCCCTAGCACCAGTTAACATTTTCATTTCTTAAAATTTCTTTGGTATAATTTTAGCATAGGAACCTCTTGGCTACTTTAAAATTTTTGTTGTCATTTTGACGACGAATTAAAATGCCTATCGCAATTGCGTAAATAAAGATCTTCGAGAGAATCGCCCGAGCTACATCTGTGCCAAAATTCAAATTTGGCCAAGGGGTTCTACACTTAAGTTGTTCCATTTCTTTAACACGATTTTCTCAATTTTATTTAAATTATATAAAATGTTTGTTATCAACTTCTTGATTTTTTATTGAGTAGTTTTGAGGTTATGCGAGTTATAGTTCATGAATCATAGAAACTTTTGATGTACAATTTCTATAGTTTTAATACATTTTTAATAGTCAATTTTATGTATAAAGTTTGTTTACTTTCAGAAATTTCAATTTTTTAGAAAATTAAATCTAAGCCTTTCCATTTAGAAATCGCCATCGATATTTTAGAAACTTTAACTTTATTTTCAGTAATTTAAAAAATGTTAATTATAAGTATTTTTAAATGAATTTTTTAGTTAACATATGACATTATATTTGTGTGAAATCCTCATAAATACATAGAAGTTAACTTCAACCCTCCCCCTTTTTTTTTTTTAAATATATAAATAATAATAACTAGCTGGAACCCGTCGAATTCGACGATCACTTTATTCACCGTAATGTTTCAAAAATCGTAGCATAATTATTTAAATGTATCTCATGTTAAAACATCTAATATAATTTACGACATTTCACTTAAAAGAAAGTCGGAAAAATGCTTATAAATAGAAATACTATATATGAGATTACTTTCTACAAAGTACTGTCAATGTGACGTCAAACTGACTCCTAATAAACAGATGCTATCTTTTATTTTCTATTTCGTTTAATACTAAAACTATATGTTAGCTGACCCGTCCGGCGTTTCCCGGGCCCATGATGCCTTAAATGAACCTTAAATTCGTATTATTGTATACCTTTAACTCGATTTTGTTTGAATTTCTGTTTTTAAATAAAAGTATCACGAAAAAAATAATTATCTGTAATAAAACAGTTACATTGAACCGAACGAAACTCTGCATTGTGACCCCAGTGCTTGCGGCAGCGCTAACACGGGCCGCTAACAACATAAAAAAATTCCCAAAAATTAACCTGGAACCGAACGAACCCGCCCGGCAATGCCCGGGCCCGTGATAATAATCTTAAATGAACCGTAAATTTGTATGATTTTATATCTTTAACTCGATTTTGTTTGAATTTCTATTTTTAAATAAAAGCGTTGCGAAAAAAAAAAAAAAAAAAAAAAATACGTGTGGCACTCCAGGACTGCCACGGTAAAGCTATTGCATAGCATTTTTTATCAACTTATGCAATTATAATTATTTATTTATTTTATTTATGCAGAATTTTTTTTTTCTTTGATATTAATTCAAGTTTTTTCTTTGATATTAATTCAAGTCACACTTTTTGAGCGTGGTGACCGATAAGAAAACAAATTTTTTTCTTTTATTGAATAAATGAGAATATATCCGCAATGAGAATATATAAAAAATATCCGCAATCGATTTGTAGGTATCGAAAACCTCGATGTACCAAATTTGAATGATCTAACTCTATTTTTTGAGAAAAGGTATTTTAATAGGTTTTTAAAGGCCTGCAAGTCGAATGGGGATATTCAAGTTTTTTCTTTGATATAATTTCAAGTTACACTTTTTGAACGTGGTGACCGATAAGAAAACAAATTTTAATAGAGAAAAGGTATTTAATAGGTTTTAAAGGCCTGCAAGTCGAATGGGGATATTCAAGTTTTTTCTTTGATATTAATTCAAGTTACACTTTTTGAGCGTGGTGACCGATAAGAAAACAAATTTTAATGGAGAAAAGGTATTTAATAGGTTTTAAAGGCCTGCAAGTCGAATGGGGATATTCAAGTTTTTCCTTTGATATTAATGAATAAGATAACAATAATGATAAGAAAACAAATTTTAATAGAGAAAAGGTATTTTAATAGGTTTTAAAGGCCTGCAAGTCGAATGGCGATATTCAAGTTTTTTCTTTGATATTAATTCAAGTTACACTTTTTGAGCGTGGTGACCGATAAGAAAACAAATTTTAATAGAGAAAAGTTATTTAATAGGTTTTAAAGGCCTGCAAGTCGAATGGGGATATTCAAGTTTTTTCTATGATATTAATTCAAGTTACACTTTTTGAGCATGGTGACCGATAAGAAAATAAATTTTAATAGAGAAAAGTTATTTAATAGGTTTTAAAGGCCTGCAAGTCGAATGGGGATATTCAAGTTTTTTCTTTGATATTAATTCAAGTTACACTTTTTGAGCGTAGTGACCGATAAGAAAACAAATTTTTTCTTTTATTGAATAAATGAGAATATATCAAAAATATCCGCAATCGATTTGTAGGTATCGAAAACCTCGATGTACCAAATTTCAATGATCTAACTCTATTTTTTGAAAAAAAGTATTTTAATAGGTTTTTAAAGGCCTGCAAGTCGAATGAGGATATTCAAGTTTTTTCTTTGATATAATTTCAAGTTACACTTTTTGAGCGTGGTGACCGATAAGAAAACAAATTTTAATAGAGAAAAGGTATTTAATAGGTTTTAAAGGCCTGCAAGTCGAATGGGGATATTCAATTTTTTTGTTTGATATTAATGAATAAGATAACAATAATAAGAAAACAAATTTTAATAGAGAAAAGGTATTTTAATAGGTTTTAAAGGCCTGCAAGTCGAATGGGGATATTCAAGTTTTTTCTTTGATATTAATTCAAGTTACACTTTTTGAGCGTGGTGACCGATAAGAAAACAAATTTTGATAGAAAAAAGGTATTTAATAGGCTTTAAAGGCCTGCAAGTCGAATGGGGATATTCAAGTTTTTTCTTTGATATTAATTCAAGTTACACTTTTTGAGCGTGGTGACCGATATAAAACAAATTTTAATAGAGAAAAGGTATTTAATAGGTTTTAAAGGCCTGCAAGTCGAATGGGGCCATTCAAGTTTTTTCTTTGATATTAATGAATAAGATAGCAATAATGATAAGATAACAATAATGATACGAAAACAAATTTTAATAGAGAAAAGGTATTTTAATGGGTTTTAAAGGCCTGCAAGTCGAATGGGGATATTCAATTTTTTTTCTTTGATATTAATTCAAGTTACACTTTTTGAGCGTGGTGACCGATAAGAAAGCAAATTTTAATAGAGAAAAGGTATTTAATAGGTTTTAAAGGCCTGCAAGTCGAATGGGGATATTCAAGTTTTTTCTTTGATATTAATTCAAGTTACACTTTTTGAGCGTGGTGACCGATAAGAAAACAAATTTTAATAGAGAAAAGGTATTTAATAGGTTTTAAAGGTCTGCAAGTCGAATGGGGATATTCAAGTTTTTTCTTTGATATTAATTCAAGTTACACTTTTTGAGCGTGGTGACCGATAAGAAAACAAATTTTAATAGAGAAAACGTATTTAATAGGTTTTAAAGGCCTGCAAGTCGAATGGTGATATTCAAGTTTTTTCTTTGATATTAATGAATAAGATAACAATAATGATAAGATAACAATAATGATAAGAAAACAAATTTTAATAGAGAAAAGGTATTTTAATAGGTTTTAAAGGCCTGCAAGTCGAATGGGGATATTCAAGTTTTTTCTTTGATATTAATTCAAGTTACACTTTTTGAGAGTGGTGACCGATAAGAAAACGAATTTTAATAGAGAAAAGGTATTTAATAGGTTTTAAAGGCCTGCAAGTCGAATGGAGATATTCAAGTTTTTTCTTTGATATTAATTCAAATTACACTTTTTGAGCGTGGTGACTGATAAGAAAACAAATTTTAATAGAGAAAACGTATTTAATAGGTTTTAAAGGCCTGCAAGTCGAATGGGGATATTCAAGTTTTTTCTTTGATATTAATGAATAAGATAACAATAATGATAAGAAAAGAAATTTTAATCGAGAAAAGGTATTTTAATAGGTTTTAAAGGCCTGCAAGTCGAATGGGGATATTCAAGTTTTTTCTTTGATATTAATTCAAGTTACACTTTTTGAGCGTTGTGACCGATATAAAACAAATTTTAATAGAGAAAATGTATTTAATAGGTTTTAAAGGACTGCAAGTCGAATGGGGATATTCAAGGTTTTTCTTTGATATTAATGAATAAGATAACAATAATGATAAGATAACAATAATGATAAGAAAACAAATTTTAATAGAGAAAAGGTATTTAATAGGTTTTAAAGGCCTGCAAGTCGAATGGAGATATTGAAGTTTTATCTGATCTACTTTATACACAAATTTTACGCGTACAGCTATTCACTGTTGTACATAGATTATAGATACCTATACACCTATATACTTTCTCACAAACAGCTGCTTATGTATTCGTCCGATTTCGGAGCAGCTCGTCTCGATCTGTGCGAGCATCGTACAGCCGAAGTTTACCGAACTGTGTTAGGTTTTTTTTTCGTTACGGAATTTTTCGATTCGGTCGCCGCGCTCAAAGCCCGCGATAAAAGCTATACAATAGCTTAATAATCAGCTGTAACTAGAAAAAAAAAAAAATTACCTCGAACCGAAAGAAACTCTGCCTTGTGACCCCGATGCCTGCGGCAGCGCATACGCGAGCCGCTAATACCATGAAAAAATTCCAAAAAATTAACCTGGAACGGAACGAACCCGCCCAGCATTGCCCGGGCCCATGAAAATAGCCATAAATGCACCTTAAATTTGTATGGTTCTATATCCTTAACTCGATTTTGTTTGAATTTCTATTTTTAAATGAAAACATCACAAAATAATAATAATAATAATAATAATAATAATAATAATAATCATCGGTAACAAAGAAAAAAAAATTACCTCAAACAGAACGGATCTCGGGTTCGTGACCCAGTGCCTGCGGCACGTATATGCAGGCCGCTAATAACATGAAAAAATTCTCAAAAATTAACCTTGAACCGAACGAACCTCTGACTCGTGTTACCGCTGCCTGTTGCTGCGGCACCGTATAGATGGCATGCTACGCACGCACTACAAAATCCACTTTCCTCCACCAGGGAGCGCAGTATGTTGTATACGAACATCACCATTCGCCTTGAATTTTCAAGACCTTTCAAATAAGGTGGCACATGGTGGTGCCAACTGCAAAATCCTTTAGTTACACTTTTCACCGCCAGGGGCACTGCGTGTTCTATACGAACAACACCAACGGTCAGAAAATATCAAGACCTTTAAAATAAGTTGTAACGTGATAGAGTCTACTGAAAAATCACCTAATTCCATTTTTAACCACCAGGGGCGCACTATATTGTATAAAAACATCCCCAATCAACATGAAATTTCAAGACCTTTATCAACAATCGCCTTGAATTTCCAAGACCTTTCAAATAAGGTGTCACGCGGTGGTGTCAACTGCAAAATCCTTTAGTTACACTCTCCACCGCCAGGGGGCACAGCGTGTTCTATACGAACAACACCAACGGTCAGGAAATATCAAGACCTTTAAAATAAGGTGTAACATGATAGGGTCTAGAACGGATTTCCCTCTCAAACTAATATCCCCTCCCCCCTCCAAATCTGTTTTTCCCCCTTTTCCCCCCTTTAAAATCGAAAATTCCAAATTCGCAGAAAGTGATTTTTTAGTATTCAACTCTAGTCCCTATATGTACAATTTCTTCACCGTGAAGTAATTTGGAGCTGAGTTATGCTCGTAAACGTGTTTTTAACCTCTGCCCCCCCAGAGGGGGGGAACCGTTCGACTTTTTTTAATTTCTCTTTTCATAACATATCTACAGACCGAGACCTTTTTTTAGACACCTCAACCAAATTTTTACACCTAGCCGTTCTCTCAATTTAGTGAAGACAGACAAAAACATGTTTCAAATTAATATATACAATAGATAATACATAATATATATCTTTTTATACCGAAGCTGTTTCATTTTTTTAGCACGATTTTTCACAATTTTATTTATTACTAGCAGGCTTTGCCTGCTTCGCTGAGCACTATACTTAAATGAGTTGTAAAAATTCCATTACATTATTAATAATCTAAGTTAAAGCTTCCTCTGTATTCCGTAGAGGTTTTTCCCGCTCGCAACGTGAGGATTCCGCGTCCACACTGCCTTCAGCAGCAACTTACCCGCTTCTTACTTCCCCTTCACCAGCGGCTAAGTTAGAAGTTTTGCGAAATCTCACTAAAGTACATAATGCGTACACCTAATCAACATCCACACACCAAAACGCATCATTCTAAGATAATGTAAAGCGAATTCAAACAGAATAACGTGTTTTTACGCGTGTTTATTGCTCCCCCCCCCCGATCCCAAAGGCGTAAGTGGGTGAATTTCGTAAAATCTCGTTACAATAAGTATCAGATACATATAAACAATTTGCGCACCAAATTTCGTGACCGCAGATCCCATAGCTTTCCCAAGACAAATTTAGCGCTAAAGGGGGGCGGGGGTGCCTTGAATTTGCAGCTCCCCTCCCCCTCAAAAAAAAAAAAAAAAAAAAAAAAAATCGAAAATCACAAAAAGAAGAAAATGTGCTTTTGAAATTATTCTAAAGAAGGCACGTGGCTATTTTCAATACCTTTGTAACATCTTTAGCAGAGCTCTACTAAAAAATCCGGAATTTCTTAAATTTCCCCCTCAAAAAACGATTCCCCCCCCTCCTTTAAGTATCAAGAATTCTAAAATCGTACATAATGTTTTATTTATACTCAAGTCTAGTCACATCATGTGCAATTTCTTCACCGTGATGTAATTTGGGGCCAAGTTATGCTTACAAACGTTTTTTTGCTTCTTGTCCCGCTGGGGGGAAGGGGGTATTTCGATAAATCCCGTTTCTTTAGGTGCCGGTTGCATATAAAAAATCCAAGCACCAAACTTCCATACTTCGTGACTGCAGCTCTCATAAATTTTCCAGGACAAATTTAGCGCTAAAAAGGGTGTCTCGAATTTGCCCTTTGTAAAACATCCCCCCCCCCTCCCAAAGAAAAAAAAGAATGGCAGATCGCAAAAAATCAAAAATGTGTTTTAGGAAATATCCTAAGAAAGTCGCATAGCCTTTTTTCAACATCTTTATTCCATTTTTGGTAAAATTCGACTCAAATCAGGGATTTTCAAAATTTCCTGCCAAAAATCGATTTTCTCCCTTCCTTCTTTTAAAAATCGAAAATTCCTAAATCGCAGATAATGTTTTATTTTTACTTATGTCTGGTCTCTCCATGTAAAATTTCTTTATTGTGAAGTAATTAGGAGCCGAGTTATGCTTACAAGCGTGTTTTTGACTTTTTCGCCCGCAAGGGGGAACGGAGGGGGGAATTTCGGAAAAGTTGATAGATATAATTTTAAGTTGGGTAAAGATGTAAGTTTCTGCCAAGCGCTGTTGAATTCAGTCCAGCTGTTCTCAAGTGATACCCGGACAAACGTGTTTTTGTGTTTTGACCCCCAGGGGGGGAAACGGGGGGAATTTCTGAAAAGTTGATAGGTGTAATTTTAAGTTGGATAAAGATCTAAGTTTCTGCCAAGGGTTGTTGAATTCCGTCCAACTGTTCTCAAGTGATGCCCGGACAAACGTGTTTTTGTCTTTTGCCCCCCAGGGAGGAACGGGGGGAATTTCTGAAAAGTTGATAGATATAATTTTAAGTTGGATAAAGATCTAAGTTTCTGCCAAGCAGCGCTGTTAAATTCAGTCCAGCCGTTCTCAAGTGATGCCCGGACAAACGCGTTTTTGTCTTTTGCCCCCCAGGGGGGAACGGGGGTGGATTTCTGAAAAGTTGATAGTTATAATTTTAAGTTGGGTAATGATCTAAGTTTCTGCCAAGCGCTGTTGAATTCAGTCCAGCCGTCCTCAAGTGATGCCCGGACAAACGTGTTTTTGTCTTCTGCCCCA
Source organism: Salticus scenicus (assembly GCA_963930645.1). NCBI lineage: Eukaryota > Metazoa > Arthropoda > Arachnida > Araneae > Salticidae > Salticus > Salticus scenicus. The sequence continues at coordinate 365,437,808 of OZ005652.1, read as the reverse complement.
CAGGGAGGAACGGGGGATAATTTCTGAAAAATTGATAGATATAATTTTAAGTTGGGTAAAGATCTAAGTTTCTGCCGAGCGCTGTTGAATTCAGTCCAGCCGTTCTCAAGTGATGCCCGGACAGACGTGTTTTTGTCTTTTGCCCCCCAGGGAGGAACGGGGGGGGGACTTCTGAAAAGTTGATAGATATAATTTTAAGTTGTGTAAAGATCTAAGTTTCTGCCAAGCACTGTTGAATTCAGTCCAGCCGTTCTCAAGTGATGCCCGGACAAGCGTGTTTTTGTCTTTTGCCCCCCAGGGAGGAACTGGGGGAATTTCTGAAAAGTTGATAGATATAATTTTAAGTTGGATAAAGATCTAAGTTTCTGCCAAGCGCTGTTAAATTCAGTCCAGCCGTTCTCAAGTGATGCCCGGACAAACGCGTTTTTGTCTTTTGCCCCCAGGGGGGAACGGGGGTGGATTTCTGAAAAGTTGATAGATATAATTTTAAGTTGGGTAATGATCTAAGTTTCTGCCAAGCGCTGTTGAATTCAGTCCAGCCGTCCTCAAGTGATGCCCGGACAAAAAAAGCGACATACAGACACGATGACACACACACACACGCACACACACACACACACACACACAGGCAAAATTTTCTGAAGTCATTTTCGGCTTTCATGGTGTGTGAAACGTGAAGATATCTCAAAATTTTTCGATTCTGACAAATTTACAGACAAAACTCTGATTTTATTAAGAAAGAAAAAAAAAAATTTGCCCATTTTTTAATTTTTATTTTGTTTAATTTATTTAATTATTATTATAGTATTATCATTTTGACATAAAAGAAATGTGTTTACTTATTTATTTTTGGCATCTTTTTTTCTTTTTTATCATTTTAAAGTTAAAATCGAGATTTTATAGTATTTAAAATCTTTTGAACCAATTATTGGATTAAACTAAAAAATACGATGTTAGATGGATTTTGTCATCATTAATAAGTATACAAATTTTCTAGAAAATCTAATAATCTGGAGAGATACAATGAGAAACTTTCAGATTTATATATTTACTCTCTTAATATGAAATAATTAAAATAACTCAGGTTGAGTGAATTTCACTCATTGAGTGATTTGCCTAGAAGGAACGCGCCCTATCATCTTGAGTTAAAGTCAGTAAATTGAATGAGTTAACAATACACTCATACTTGAGTTATTCATTGTACTTGAATAATTTATTTATTTTATTAATGATTTTTATACAAATGATTTTAATAACCTGGACCACTTTACAATGGCGTTTCCGTTGCACTTGCGTGTTACTCACGGAGTGATATTAATAGGAGTTGAAGGTCCAATGGGAGAAAGCTACGAAACTGTGATCTAAATTTTTGGTAAATATTGAGGGCGCCACTTGTCATTCCTCCCTACTTCGGCGCGGATATACTGTTGTTTTCAATAGAATTTTGCTGAAGAACATTTAAAATTTTTTATTTTAAGCAATTTAATTTCTTTGTAAGTTCTTAAAACTGCATAATTCAGATGTTTCAAATAAATGCTTCGTTCCTAGTTGTAAAACGGGCTATGATAGTGATAAGAAAAACAAAAAAAAGCCCTAGGAGAAAAATAAAGTCCGAGTTCGTGTTTTCTGCATCTAAAGTAAGTTTTTTTTTCTTTACAAAATTTCATCCATTCTCCTTCCTCCCAATTGTCTGTTTTAGCTAGCTTCGGTTCATAAGAATCGTCATTTTTTAAAAGCTTTCTTTCAAAGTAAAATTAGTATAAAATGGCTCTTAAAAAAAACATGTTGGTTAGAATACTCTATTTAATGAAATTTGCTTTCAATCGAAATTTTTTCAGCTTGATATTATTTTTAAAAAAATAATTAAAACGAGACATTTCCCCATTGAATAACATTGCGGAAGCTGGAGAGAAGGAAGGATTGCACGCTGGCGCCATCTGTAAACATTAGAAAACAACATCACAAAATTTCAGCGTTACCTTCTTCTCCTGTCCTTTTACTCCGTGGTGTTACTAAAAGAATGGATTGCAGAGAAAGCAATGTCGCTACTTACAATTGGTTGAATGAGAAGAAGTAACTCAAGTTCGCTTACATAAAAAGCTACTAATTAGCTCAAAGGATTACATTTTTAACTCAAGTCGATTGTAAAAAAAATAACTTCTACTTGACAGAGTGAATTAACTCATTTTTTTAAAGAGAGTGGATAAAAACATAAAATAATTGGTATAAAACTTTGAATAAACATCATAAAAAATATAAGAACTCGCAACAATTTTTTCGGGTTGAAAGAAAACACGACCCTTCATCAGGCGAATAAAGTAGGCTCGAGCGCTACAAACAAAGCGGTGTTGCCTCTTTGTTAAACTATTCTCTTCTCTTTTATTGGGGATAGTTTTATGTTGAAATCGAGGTTAAATGAGTTTAATGTTGCACTAGAGTTGGTGGCACTTTTAGATAAAAAAGAATTCTTTTTAGAAATTTCCGTATGAATAGTGAAAAATTTTAGGAGAAATGCTGTATTTTGAAATTCAACGGTAGAGGGTCACTCATATGGCCGTATTCACCATTAACTCCAACTCTCGATTCAACGCAAAAACTTGAAAAGCGTCTAAAGGCAGTGTGCAGCTTTCCAGCAAAATTTGGCACGCTGTTTCTGCCATCTAGCGTCGAGGATTTCATATAATCTCTTATTGGTTTATTTTCACCTGAAAAATCTTAAAATAACTATACCGCTATATGGCAGAAATGACGCGTCAAAATTTGTTGAAAATTTTCACCCCGCCTTTATACGCTTTTCAGATTTTTGTGTTCAACCGGGAGTTGAAGTTATTGGTGAATAACAGCCATAGAGGTAAAGACTGTTATACTCCATTTGATCTTTATTGATGAATACGAGTGCATTTTGTAAAAAATGATGTTCATCTCGGAGAAAGCTTTGTAATCTTGTGGCTCAAAGTTTTCTTTCTCATCCCACAGTAAAAAGCTATTTATTTTAAAGAGCTACCACCCATTAAAGCTATGAACATTGGTTTTGTTACACATTGTAATACATATATAGAGTTCATGGCAGCATGATGACACAACGGGAAATGTCGCAAATATTACAATTATGCACGACGAATTTGTCGCCTAAAATACCTTTATAGACCAATTTTTCTATTTACATATTTTTTTACTTTCCGAACATACATATGTAAGGAAAGTATTGTAATCATGTCAAAAATACGAATTTGAGATTTTGATGTTTCTATACGTTTTGAGGTCTCCTGAGTCCATTTTCACTACTTTTACGATGATGTATGTATGTTTGAGTGCGTGTGTGTGCGCGTGTGTGTGAACACGCTAGCGTCTAAACGCTTTGCTCGAATGAGCTGAAAATTGGTACGTATGTTGTAAGTCCACGTAGCACGAACCCTATTGATTTTGGTAAATCTAGCACTTATAGTTTTTTTTTACAGGAATACCAAGAAAAATTCTTTATCATTATGGCCTATGGGGCCAAATTTTTAAAAGTGTAATAGCATCTAAACGCCTTATTAAACTAAGCAAAAAATTTATACACATGTTATAGGTCACAGTTACACGAACTGTATAACTTCTGGTGAATTTAGCACAGTTTTTTTACAGGAACACACACACAAAAAAAATTCTTTATCATTATGGCTTATGGGACCAAATTTTTTAAAGTGCGATAGCGTCTAAACACCTCATTCAGTTGACCTGAAGGTTTATATAAATATTATATGTCATTGTTACACTAACTATAAACATTTTGGTGAATCTCAAAGTTCACTAGCGTTAAATTAAACATCGTGTACTATATGAAGAAAAATACTCAAACACCCTGTTATAATTTTCTCTGTTTTGTTTATCTAACAACTCCTCTTACTTTACTTTATCTATTACAAAACCGTTAATTACTCAAAGTTCGGAAAGTCGAGTGGAGTCACTCCAGATTTTTTTTTTTTTGAATATGGAAACAAAGATATTTTAATACTTGTAAAATATCGGTTAAAAAAAAAAAAAAACCTGGTATGTTGTGGCCACCACAAGACTTTCTTCTATATTTTCCCATACAAATTCACTCAATAACAAAAAAAAAAAAAAAAAAAAACGATATTTTTCCAAGTTTTTTTTTCGTTAAAAGTAAAAAAAAAAAATAAAAAATCTATAACTTTGTTTTAAATTATCACACATTTATAGTTCAACCATTCATTTTAAAGGTATTGACGAGACCTTTCGAATGATACCCATCTTGAAAATTTACCCCCCCGGGGGGTACTTCCCCTTAGGGGGAGGGGGAAGCGATGCCCCCACATGCACAATTTTTTTTTACTTATTAACTATTACTATTATCAATAATTCATATTAATTTTACAATCACAGGTTAAGAATAACTCTCATTATGTACATTTATACGGAATTTTGTCCTATACTGCCATGTTAAAAATTTAGAAAAAATACGATCACAGCACTACCTGTTGAGCGATTGATCCCCAAATCTAATCAGCACCAGTTTATGTCAGGGACCAACTAAATACCAAGTTTGGTTAAATTTCGATTTAAAAAAAAGTACGATTTTTTTTTCAAAGTTTTTTTTTCATTAAAAGTAAAAAAAAATCGATAACTTTGTTTTAAATTATCACAGATTTATAGTTCAACCATTCGTTTTAAAGGCATTGACGAGACCTTTCGAAAGATACCCATCTTGAAAATTTACACCCCTCGAGGGGGAACTCCCCCCCCCCAGGGGGGTTGGCGAGGCTCCTACGCATACAGAAATTTTTTCCCAGTTGACTATCTCTATTATAAATAATTTTTGTAAATTTCATAATGATTACTAAATAATTATAAGATAAAAAAATTTTTATAAACCATGTTTTTTAATTTTCTGTTGAATCATATAAACGCTAGTGAAGGCAGCCGGAACCCCAGCAATTGGATAAAAGTATTAAAAAAATTCCTTGCTATCGTCTTTTTTTGAGCTATTATAAAAGTTTCAAATGGCTATCTAGCCGGAAAGTTAGTTAAAAGTTGATTGCAAGCTTTGTACTGGAAACGCTGCCGAAGGCAGCAGGGTCCCGAAGCAATTGGATAAAAATATTTTTAAAAAGCACTTTCACCGTATTCTGAACTGTTCCGAAAGTTTCAAATGTCTAGCTACTCGGGAAGTTAGTTAAATGAATTTTCTGTTGAATCATATGAACGCTGCCGAAGGCAGTAGGGACCTGAAACAGTTGACTAAAAGTATTAAAAAAATATATTGCCACCGTGTTCTGAGCTATCCTGAAAGTTTCAAATATCTAGCTATTCGGGAAGTTAGTGAAAAATCGATTGCAAGCTTTGTACTGATAACGCTGCCGAACGCAGCAGGAACCCGAAACAGTTGGCTAAAGGTTTTAAGAAAATGCATTTTCACCGTGTTCTGAACTATTCTGAAAGTTTCAAATGTCTAGCTAGTCGGGAAGTTGGTTAAATAAATTTTCTGTCAAATCATATAAGCGCTGCCGTAGGCAGCGGGACTTGAAAAATTTGACTAAAATTATTAGAAAAATGTATTGTCACCGTGTTGTGAGCTGTCCTGAAAATTTCAAATGTCTAGCTAGTCGGAAAGTTAGTGAAAAATCGATTGCAAGCTTTGTACTGATAACGCTGCCGAGGGCAGCGGGAACCCGAAACAGTTGGATAAAGGTTTTAAGAAAATGCATTTCCATCGTGTTCTGAACTATTCTGAAACTTTTAAATGTCTAGCTAGTCGGGAAGTTAGTTAAATAAATTTTCTGTCGAATCATATAAGCGCTGCCGAAGGCAGCGGGACCTGAAATAGTTGACTAAAATTATTAGAAAAATGTATTGTCACTGTGTTGTGAGCTGTCCTAAAAGTTTCAAATGTCTAGCTAGTCGGAAAGTTAGTGAAAAATCGATTGCAAGCTTTGTACTGATAACGCTGCCGAAGGCAGCAGGAACCCGAAACAGTTGGCTAAAGGTTTTAAGAAAATGCATTTTCACCTTGTTCTGAACTATTCTGAAAGTTTCAAATGTCTAGCTAGTCGGGAAGTTGGTTAAATAAATTTTATGTCGAATCATATAAGCGCTGCCGAAGGCAGCGGGACTTGAAATAGCTGACTAAAATTATTAGAAAAATGTATTGTCACCGTGTTGTGAGCTGTCCTGAAAATTTCAAATGTCTAGCTAGTAGGAAAGTTAGTGAAAAATCGATTGCAAGCTTTGTACAGATAACGCTGCCGAAGGCAGCGGGAACCCAAGACAGTTGGCAAAAGGTTTTAAGAAAATGCATTTTCACCCTGTTCTGAACTATTCTGAAAGTTTCAAATGTCTAGCTATCCGGGAAGTTAGTTAAATAAATTTTCTGTCGAATCATATAAGCGCTGCCAAAGGCAGCGGGACTTGAAATAGTTGACTAAAATTATTAGAAAAATGTATTGTCACCGTGTTGTGAGCTGTCCTGAAAATTTCAAGTATCTAGCTAGTCGGGAAGTTAGTTAAAAATCGATTGCAAGATTTGTCCCTGACAAACCCACAAACAAACCCACAAACAAACACACAAACAAACACACAAGAATCGAAGTTAATAAAAACATGGTAAAATAATTCTCTTTATGCACATTTATACAAAATTTTGTCCTATATCACCATGTTAAAAATTTTCTGTGCAGTAGTTCCTGAGATACAGTTGCCACAAAATTTTGTCACACACACACAGACAGACAGACAGACAGACATTTTCTAAAAATGGTCAAATTGTGTTCTACAGCTCTAAAAACGTGTAAATCCATCAAAAACCCGAGGTCGAAAATATTTACGAATGCAATACTTTCTTCTATTGAATATAGAAGAAAGTATAAACTATTAGAAATAGAAATTTATGTATTTGTAACAGACTTTAAAATTTCTATCTTTGATAAGCATCGTTAATACTTCAATAATCGATTTCAAGTTTTTTCTAATTTTAAAGTTATGTTCCATTGCTATTTTCAGCTTTTTGGACTGGCAAGGTGAAATACATTTTGAAATACATGCGTAAAAATCGAGTGCTAGGCAGGAGTAAACCGACTGGTTCAATAATATTTGAAAAGATTTATTTAATCAAATACTACTATTTAAATTACTTTGATCAGCATATATAGTTACGCTCATTAGTGCCTGATTCTGTCGCACTTAAAAATGTCTTAAGAGATTAAATTTGGACTTTGTCTGTGTGTGAACGCAAGTTGCTACCCTTTAAAATAATAAATCATTAAAATATTAGTTATTTTCATACTTTAGCTAATTAAAAAAAATTAATTATCCGATCGATAAGCTGTTTAATCCGACGGATTTAGAAAAATCGCCCCTTTTATTTGGTACTTTATTTGTAACGAATTTTTGATTAGATTTTTTAAAATTAATTAAAATATGAAAATAACAGCTTTAAAATAAACATTTAAATTTTTAATTGTTGCCAATTTTTTTTTTTTCCCCAGCATAAAATAAAATATGATTTCACGTGAAAAAAACAAACAAACAAACAAACAAAAAAAAAAAAAAAAAAAAAAAAAAACACAGATATATATATATATATATATATATAATATTAAATTTGCTTATGCATATGAAAAAATGACGTTTATAAAATAATAATAATAATTTTAAATTTTAAAGGTAACGAAGAGAAATAAAGTGTGAAAATTTCGCACGGTCTTGCTAGCAAATGAATTAATTGAAGTGAGAAATAAATAAAATGAAATGATCGTTTTTCAACGGACTCTTTATTCGCCCTACAACTAACTAACTAGTACTTAATATTATCATTTGAGAAAAATATCGATCTCCGTAACTTAGAATAGCACGTGAAAAAAATCACAATTTTGCACTATTACAAAAATGGAAATGAAAAAAGAAAGTGACTTTGAAAAAAATAACAGCAAAACGAAATATATTACAGAGCACTAGAGGGTATTTCACAGGTGCGGTGCGGCATTCAAATTATCGTATGGGCCTCGGTCTTCGAGCTTCGAGCTTAGTGTTAATTTAATTTTGAACAGTTTATTAATTTGCGCACATCAATATTTATTGAGCTGTTAATTAGTATTAACAAATCTATATTAATAAAATCAGACTTTTGTCTGTAAATTTGTCGGAATCGAAAAATTTTGCGATATCTTCACGTTTCACACCCCATGGAAGCCGAAAATGACTTCAGAAAATTTTGCCTGTGTGTGTGTGTGTGTGTGTGTGTGTGTGTCATCGTGTCCGTCGCTTTTTTTGTCCGGGCATCACTCGAGAACGGCTGGATGGAATTCAACGGCGCTGGCAGAAACTGAGGTCTTCACCCAACTTAAAATTATATCTATCAACTTTTCAGAAATTCCACCCCGTTCCCCCCTGGGAGGTAAAAGACGAAAACACGTTTGTCCGGGCATCACTCAAGAACGGCAGGACGGAATTCAACGGCGCTTGGCAGAAACTTAGGTCTTAACCCAACTTAAAATTATATCTATATAAATTTTCAAAATTATGATTAGTGATTAAATTGTGGGTAAAAAACGCCTGCGCATGCGCATAAATATTTTTTCGCTAAAACGCTTTGAATGGAAAAATAAAATATAAAAATAAATTCTTAAGTTAAAGACTTTTTTATTCGCGTGATTCGCACTACAAATTATGAAAAGATTGAAATGAAGTGTTGCCATCTAAGTTTCGTACTTTAGTTAATTTTAAAAAATCTAATTGTCGTATCGAAAAACTGTTTACACCCCAGGATTAAAAAAAATCACCCCTTTCATTTGGTACTAAATTTGTAACGATAGGTCTAATATTTCTAATTTATTTTTCCCCTTTTCCGTTTTTCCGTTGCCACTTAAATTCCATACTTTAGTTATTTTTTAAAAATCTAATTGTCGCATCGAAAATCTGTTTGCACCCCTGGATTCAGAAAAATCGGCCCTTTCATTTGGTATCAAATTTATAAATATAGGTCTGATATTTCTAATTTATTTTACCCTTTTTCCGTTTTCAACCCAGATTCGATGTGGAGCAGCTTTAGTATTGGATCCCTTTGGCAAAATTTGAAATTCGGCACCGAAGTAGCTCGGACGTTTCTCGCCAAGATCTTTAATTGCACAATTGACATAGCCAATTCAGTTCATCGCAAAAATGGCTTAAAATATTTAAAGTCACCAAAGGGTTGCGATACTTAAGCTGTGCTTTTTGTATTTATTTATTTATAATACTGTCTATTAAAGACTTCTGTGGTCACGAAATTTGGTGTGTAAATTGTTTGTATGCATCCGGCACTTACTCGTATTGTAACTGCATTTCACGAAATTCGAATTCCCCCCCCCCCCTTCTCGGAGTCGGAGGGCAATAAACATGTGTAAAAACATGATTTTCCGTTTGAATTCGCTTTGAATTATCTTAGATTGGCGAATTTTGGTGTGTGGATATTGATACAGTGTACGCATTATGTACATTAGTGGGATTTTGCAAAACTTCGAACTCACCCGCTGAGGGTGGGGAAGTAAGAAGTGGGTAAGTTGTGCCGAAGACAGTGGGGACCCATATTCCTCACATTGGGAGCGAGAAAACCTCTACCAATTACAGCGAGAACTTAGGTTATTAATAAAGATATGGCATTTTCACAACTCATTTAAGTTTAATGTCCAGCGAAGCGGGCAAAGCCTGCTAGTATGTTATATTTTCGAAAAGAGAATTTCTTTCTATAAGATGCGTGAAATAATAAATCTTCAACGATAAAACAAATTTCAAGTTAAGTTTGTTTCAGTTAGATTTTCAAAAAGATTTTCAATAAGACTTTGAATATTAATTTGCGCACATCAATATTTATTGAGCTGTTAATTAGTATTAACAAATATGTTATATTTTCGAAAAGAGAATTTCTTTCTATAAGATGCGTGAAATAATAAATCTTCAACGATAAAACAAATTTCAATTTAAGTTTGTTTCAGTTAGATTTTCAAAAAGATTTTCAATAAGACTTTGAATATCGATTGATAGTATTTTTTTCAAATATTTCTCAAAATTTCAATAGAGATATTATTTAAATTTTCTTCTATATGCTATACATATAAATTTCTCCACAGCTACGTGATTTCACTTTTTTTTTTTCTTTTTAACACTTTACAAGAATGTTCAAAAGTGTTAATGACTTCGGTTTGTCTGTCTGTTCGCGCTCTAACTCCCGTAAATATTTACAGAATTTCTCGAAACTGATATATGTTATTTAAGTTCACTGTGGAATGTTCCCTATTGAAAATAGAGTAAATACCTCTACTGGTTTGTGTACAGCGTCACCCGAAAGTATTCCAAAACATTGTGTTCTATGAGAGCTATTTCTATAAACCATATTTTAATACCTTTACTGTACACAAATCTTAATGAAATTGAAATATGTTATAAAGGTTCACTAGCGAATGTTTTCTATATAAAATGGAGTACATATCACCAATGGTTTGTGTACACGGACACTCGAAAGTATTCCAAAACATGCGTTCTACGAGAGATATTTCTATAAACCAAAATTTAATAACTTTACTTTGCACAAAGCTTAATGAAATTTAAATATGTTATTCATATGCATAAAAGAATGCATTCTATAGAATATAGTATGATTAGCATTTTGATGGAATTGCACTTTCGTTTACATTAAGTAATTTTAACAATTTCTGACAATTTTTAAGTGTGAATGATTTCAATTTGCGTACCTGTCTATCCGATTGTCTATCTTTCTATCTGTTTGTCACCCGTCCCCAGTGTCTGTAAAAAGTTTCAGAATTTTTAAAAAAATCATATATATTAATCCAGTTTACTATGGAATGTTCCCTATTTAAAACGACATTAATAGGTCCTGTACAGCTAGTTTGTATTCAGGGACACACACACACAAAAAAAAGAAAAAGAAAAAACAATGCATTGCGTTTTAGGTCAGACATTTTTAAAAATCACGTTTAAATAACTTTGTAGTGTAAAAATCATAAAAAAAATTGGCATGTATTGTTAATATTCTAAAATAATATTTTATATAGAATATGATATGAATAACCTTCAGATTTACAGGGCTACACTAAAATATTCAGACACATTAAGGGCTGCAATTATAATCTAACGGCTGCATTTTCTTTTGCTTTAAGCCTTTTTAACACTTTCCAACAATATCTAAGAGTGATTTTAAATTCAAATAATCTATGTGTATACTTTCCAGTCCTTTTGTCTGTCTGTTGTGTGATAACGTTGGCAAAGAATATTGAAAGTTATACGATACAATAAGTTAGTACCGTTGGAAAGTATTAATAATCAATGCTTACTGAATGATTTTTCGTTCTTGTTTCTATATTTAATAGAAGAAAATATTGGATTAATAAAGGTTTTCGAATTCTGGTTTTTGACAGATTTACATGTTTTAGATGCCCGGAACACAATTTGATTATTTAAAAAAATATCTGCTTGTCATGTGTCTACAAAAAATTTGTGGCAACTCTGGCTAATCCACAGAATTTCATATAAGTTTATATTTAGTCTATTCTTTGCATAAATTATAGACTTTCAACTTTTAGTGCAAATCGCTCAATAAATGACGATGCTATGTTTTGATACTCCTATTTGTGGAAAGGCTTTATTTCAGCTTCTATTGTGTATATTCGCGTAAAACATGATATCTGAAAGGGCCATTATGAAACACTATGATTCAATTTGGGAAAATATCGGCCTACAGATGGCACTGCTATTCTGCAATTTTCCTGTGAACGGGAAGGCTATATCTGAGTTTTTGAGGCATCAAATGTACAAAACTTAACGTGTGAGATAACCATTATGAAAATGAACGCTGACTATATTTGATTATATATATAGGACGACAAGGACAGGTGGCGCTACTATTATTCATCTTCTATGATATTTAAATGATTACATCTCAACATTCATTGTTTAAATTTGCGCCAAAATTCAGGTGTGCGACATTTATTGGGAGGGATTATGCTTAAATTTTTATGCATGTTTACAGTGTGGCGATTTTATATAGAGTGATATAGAAGAAAGTTTTGTGATGCGCGTAACGTTTTAGTTTTTTACTCAGTGATTTTAGTAGCATTATTTCAAATAGATTTCCTACAAAATTTTATTAAATTTAATTATTTTAGAGTATTTTTGTAAGAAGGCTACAAAAGAAGAAAACGTGTTAAAAATTGCAGTTAATTTTAAGAAGTTGAATTTATCCGATGCTTTAGTTCTTGCGGACTCATATTTTTTGGGTTTTATGCTTGTTACTTTCCGAACATATATAGGTAAGGAAAGTATTGTTAATCATGTCAAAAGTTCGACTTTGAAATTTTGGTGTTTCTATACGTTTTGAGGTGAACTGAGAGCATTTTTATTATTTTCACGATGATTATGTATGTGTGTTTGTGTATGTGTGTGTATGTATGTGTGTGAGTGAACACGATAGCGCCTAAACGCTTTATTTGAATGAGCTGAAATTTGGTACGTATGTTATAGGTCACCATAGCACGACCTCAACTGATTTTGGTGAATCTAGGATGTATAGTTTTTTTACAGGGACACAAAAAAAAATTCTTTATTATTATGGTCTATGGGCCCAGATTCTTAAAGTGCGATAGTGCCTATAAACGCCTTTTTCGCCTGAGCTGTAAATATTTCTATATATATTATAAATCGCCGGCGCACAAATTGCATAAATTTTGGTGAATTTAGCTTTTATAATTTTTTTTTTTTTTTTTACAGGGGCACAAAGAAAAATTCTTTATCATTATGATCTATGGGCCCAAATAATTTAAAGTGTGATAATGTCTAAACGTATTATTCTAATGAGCTGAAAATTTATACACATAATATAGGTCATCGTCGTACGAACTATATAAATTTTGATGAATTAAACACTTATAATTTTTTTACAGGGACACAAAGAAATATTCTTTATCATTATGGCTTATGAGCCCAAATTTTTTAAAGTGCGATAATGTCTAAACACCTTATTCGATTGAGCTGAAAATTTATACACATGCTATAGGTTATCATCGCTCGAATTGTATAGATTTTGGTGAACCTAGCCCTTATAGATTTTTACAGGGATACAACTAAATACTTTATGATTATGATCTATGGGCTTAATTTATTTGAAGTGTAATAGCGTAAAATTAAACAGTTGAGAAAAATACTCAAACGTCCTATTATAATATTAACTTTTTTACTTTCTTCTATATGTAATATAGAGAAAGTATTGGATTCGCGAAAATTTTCGACCTCCGTTTTTTGACGGATCTACACGTTTTGGGATGTCCTGAACACGAATTGATAGTTTTTAAAAAATGTCTGTCTGTGTGTCTGTCTGTCTGTCTGTCTGTATCATTTTTTTGTGGACGCTGTATCTCACGAACCAATGAATGAAATTTAACCAAACTTGGTATTTAGTTGCACCCTGACATGAACTGGTGCCCATTAGATTTGGGGATCAATAGCTCAACAGGTGGCGCTGTGATCGCATTTTATAGGACAAAATTCCGTATAAATGGGCATAATGAGAGTTATTTTAAACTTGTGATTGTAAAATTAATATGAATTATTGATAATAGTAGTAGTTAACTAGGAAAAAAAATTTGTGCATTGGGGGGCATCGGTTCCCCCCCTGGGGGGGAAGTACCCCCCCGGGGGGGTTAAATTTTGAAGATGGGTATCATTCGAAAGATCTCGTCAATACCTTTAAAACGAATGGTTGAACCATAAATCTGTGATAATTTAAAACAAAGTTATCGATTTTTTTTACTTTTAACAAAAAAAAAAAAAAAAACTTAGAAAAAAAATCGTATTTTTTTTTTTTAAACGAAATTTTACCAAACTTGGTATTTAGTTGGTCCCCGACATAAACTGGTGCTGATTATATTTGCGGATCAATAGCTCAACAGGAGGCGCTGTGATAGCATTTTATCTAAATTTTTAACATGGCAGAATAAGACAAAAATTCGTATAAATGTGCATAATAAGAGTTATTTTACACTTGTGTTTGTAAAATTAATATGAATTATTGATAATAGTAGTACGTAACCAGGAAAAAATTTTTGTGCATGGGGGGGCATCGCTTCCCCCCCTGGGGAAGTACCCTTAAAAAAAAACAAGTACCCCTCCAAAAAAAAAAAAAAAAAAAACCCTTAGAAAAAAAAAATGTATTTATTTTTATTTTTTTTTTTTAAATATTGTTACTGATTGAATATGTATAGGAAAATATAGAAGAAAGTCTTGTGGTGGCCACAACATACTAGTTTTATTTAATGATTCTACTTATTTTAATTTATTTATACAACCATGTAATACCCAAAACTACATTTCCTAGTTCAGATCACCCTGTAAGATGTTTTTCCCAGCGATGGCCAATGACGAAACGCTTAAGTACAAGTACAAGCGTTCGTCATCAAAATCCACGTGACCTCGCACCCAATGAAATTTAGTAATAAACTGTGTAGTTAGTCTGTAGCCGTCTTTCTTTCAGAAAAGTTAGCAGAGTTTCATCTGCGTGTTTATTTCTTTTGAAATGTTCTAAAGTATAAAATGTAACGCCGCTTTTACAGCGCTGTTCATGCTTTTATTTAAAGTGTAATCTTTGTACTCTATATATATTGTGTTTCTGTTTTCATTAAATTTTTGTCATGTGCTACACTCGTTAGAGAATTATTGTGTCGAATTCTTCCCTGTCATCGTTTTGATTTAAAATTGGTTTTATGGAAAAGCAAAAATAGTAAATCTTCTGTTTATTTTACGGGCTCTACCAAGCTAAGCTAGCTGCCATCAACATAACCGTTAATTACTTAATGTTCAGAAAGTCGAGTAGAGTCACTCCAGATTTTTCTCATAATTACAAGGACAGAACGATTTTTTACCTTAATACTGACAACTATTAATGAAATAAATAAACTTTTATTTAATTGATATTACATGAATAGACAATAAAATGTTTTATCATTTTTCTATTTAATTCTTTTTTCTCTACTCGTTCACACTAAAGACAATTAATACTTCGTACTTTTTTGTAATTATTTTTTGAGTTGATATTTTGTGAGACCATTTTTCGTAGTGATAGAATCAGCTGTTCTGTCCTGTCAAAGTTTCAGTAATTATTTTTTCGAATAAGTTCTTCAAATAAAAGCTTATGGAGCTCTTCAACATAAACTGCCTTCAATTTGCATGCACTTTTCTATCATGACAAGTTCAATTTTTTTTTAATATATATTTGAGGTATTAAGAATTACGTAGCAAGGTTAAAATATTGATCTTCCTTTCTTCAATTGTACTTATTGCTCTTTAACTGGGGCAAAAATGTCTACGTGTTGAAAAAGAATTATTACCCCTCTCCCCCTCACCTAAAGTAATTAGTAACAATATATTAAAGTCCGGTTTCCACTGAAGGCTCTTTCGACGGCTTCTATTCAGAATCCTTTGATGTGGTCACCCGGGCTCAAAACCCTCGAACGGGGTTGAAAGTCCCTGGTTCTAACCCCCAGCTGAGATAATTGAGGGGCCAGAGGCAGATATCTTTGTCAATATTGCATGCTTTCCTTTGAAGTAACTGCGCAATCTGATAAAAAAAGGTTACAACTGATGACAAGACATTTGGCTCTTTGTGTCGGGAGCGTGATTAATGGTTTTTTGAACCTGGAAGCTCCAACTCCAGTGGAAACCGGCCTTAAGTGTCACACGTTTAAGATTTGTAAACACATTCTGTTGATGTTCTAGTAGTAGGCACAAACATTTAAGGTTTTTGCTGTCAGCTAAAATTGCTTCTCAAGAAATTAAAGATCCACCTTTAAAACGCCACATTCATAGCTGCCTTTAAATCGCTTGTTCTGTCTTTCGCTATCCTGAGATCATGCTAATAATATTTAAAACTATATGGTCAAACAAAAATAAAAAATTTCTTATCCTAGAATGTTATATTTTACCAGTCCATGTTGCCAGTTTAGCGAAGTTTCTTTTCCTACTATTTTATGCTTATCGGTTATTGCTAATCAATTTTATTTTTATTCAATCAAACATATTTTGTAAAATACCAGTTATTTAGAACGCGTGAAAATGTTTATTGTGAAACAATTCCATCTAAATTTCAACAGCGGTCTTTCTTTTTTAGTAGAGAAGTAAAATGAATTATGCGTCTTCAGTCGCTGAAAGGCAACTCATTGAAACCTTTGGACAGCCCCTGCCTGCCTGGACGAGCCAAGCTTAACGGGTTGGATGCCGTCCGCCGGAGCGAATTAATCGCCAGATCACTGCATGATAGCTTCCTACTGCCAGATAGTTATCTAGTCGCTACATAGAATGAGCTGTGTCCGACGACTCGTTCAGGCTTCTGACATCAGACAGGGAGACTGCTGGCTCCTATTCTGCACGACTGCAAAGTTACTTCTGTTGACAGATCTGGAATGGCAGGGTTGCGACTTCTGCTTCAGGACACATAATGCTCGACTGGCACACCACACCTCCAGATTGCCCAGGGAACGGAGCGCACAGACACGCTTCCTGGATACAAAGCATGAATTTTGAATATGCGCACAACTAGCCTAGATCCTTGCTCTAGATCCTTTTCATACTGAACTACCAGTTCCATGTCTAATCACATTTTCTTTAACAGTTTTTGATCCTAAAATTTCATTCGCTATTAGGTAAAGTAACATTATGTTTTCACATTTCAGTTCATTTAAGTTGTTTTTCTCGAAACATTCTAATTAAAATTTATTTTAAAGCTTACATATAAATCAAGTGATATCCGTAATTAACAAATTTATTTATATATTTGTAATTTATTTGTTTTTAAAAATAAATAAAACTACAAAATCTTGAATGTTCTATGTCCTAATAATTATAAACCTGTAAAAACACGATTTTTTAAAAAACTATATATATATATATATATATATAATCTTTAAACGAAATAAAAATTTCGGTTTTTAGTCTAGATAAATTTTGTCTAGAATCATCTCATTCACAGTTATTTTTACATTAGTGTTTTTTTTTTTTTTTTTTTAATCAGATGTTAAATATAAGAAGATTAAATTTTAGAAATTAAATATGAGAAGGAGTGTATCGCATATGGTAAACATTTAATCCTTAATAAGAACTTTAATGTCTTAGACATCAAACTACTTCTAGATCTGGAGAGTTGATAATAAAAACAAATCGATTTTTCAGAGATATTAAATTCCAGTCACGTTCTAATGCTTCCTGATGTTAAAATGCCTTCCTGTTTACTTTGTGGTCAAATTTGAAATCCCTGAGATTCTAGAGAAATTTTTGTTTGTTAGTTTTCCAAACTTCATTCTCAATTCTATACTTTATATAGGAAAGTTATATTATCTGTTACACTTTATCAAAAATGTACTTTATTTATTTTCAAAGATCGAAGAATGGGAAAAAAAAAAAAAAACAAGTTTTATTTATGTTTTATTGATCATTATATTAGATTTTATAATATTTATATAATAATAATGACTCCGTACAAATATTTTATGAAGTGTTAGCTGTTAAAAATTTCATATTTAGTTATTATATGGTTTTATATAACTTCGTATGTTTATTTATTTATTTAAGTGTATGGATCAAATCTAATAATTGAATTTTCACCTACTTCCTATCATTGGATTGAGTTATTATTTTGTATACATGTGACATGTGAGTTATTATTTTACATACTCCGATGACAATAGATGTTTAAGTAGTAACGGACCAACTCCAGTTCAAAATTTGTTTCGAATTTTAACTCATTTCCTACTGTCCGATTTATCAGGCAATTTGCATACATTTAGAACTTTAATGATAATACAATGAAACTTGAATAATTCGAACTTGTTTAATTCGAAATTCTTGATAATTCAATTTTTTTAGTCGGTCCCTTGAATTTTGTATTAAAATAATGTTAAAAAATCATGGATAATTCGAATTCTGTTTTGGATAATTCGAATTTTTCATACGATTACCTTTAAAATATTACAGTAAAATTTGTTCTCGAGATTTTTCTCAGCTAAAGTGCATTATTTTTTTTAACAGTCTTTCAAAAGAAGGATAAGGAAATGCAAGAGTATTTCCTACCAATGCATCAGACGATAGGGTCCATATACATGAACTTCGAGGGCTTTTTTTTTTTTTTTATTGAAAGTCACGTCTAATGTAGAAGATTCTGTTTTTGTATCAATTGATGGGTTGAAGTCATATGCTATGACACAAAGATTATACTTAAAGAAGCAATCAAAAATATCTGACTATTTTAAAAATGTGCTGAATAATTAAACTCGTAAAAAAAAATACTGATTTAATGGGAGAGGCTTAATGATGCAGTATTCTTAGATATAAAGTTTATATGTTAAATCTTTGATCATAGAGTTTTATATTTTTAATTTATCTCTTATTTTTGACAAAACAGTATATGTAATTCGAATTTTTGGATATTTCGAATTTTTCTCTGGTCCCTTCAACTTCGAATTATCCAAGTTCTACTGTATATGCTCAAGTAGTAATGGATTTCGAGTTGGTTGACTGAGGGCCCTCGGACCCTAAATCCGGATAAAAGTTTCGAATTTCAATTTTACCTATTATCCGGGCTAAAATTATGAATACATGTATAATTTCGACGAAAATACATGCTTAAACGGTAGGAGATTTGGGTGGAAGGAAGGCTTGGGCTCTCTAATTACAGTTCAAAATTTCTTTTCGAATTTCAAATCACTTCCTATCATTTGATTGAGCTGAAATTTTGCATACATGTATATTATCCAGATCCGCTAAACTGAAGTTTTTAGTAAAACTTAAAATAAAGCTATGTCTTTAAACTTTTTTAAATTTATATATAATTTTTTATTTGTAGATGATTAATAAGTGTAGATAAAAAAACAGAATTTTAAAAGAATAGAATGAATACAATATTTTTTACTTTCTCATATATGGAAAACAAAGGATTGTTTTCAAATCACTGCGTGTTGTGTTATCAGAAAAACTTAAAAAACAAATATTAGCAGTACGCCCGAATTCGGTATTCTAAATCCGTATCATCTGAATATTACTTATAGCTTTTTATTGAGTTTGGATATATGGTTCATGTACACACAAAAGGAATCAAATACATTACGCCTACAGACAAAATTTCTCACTGGTATATTTTAAGAATTCTAGACTGCACTAAACTTAATTCAAATAATATATATACTTTTATAAACATAAAATCATGCTTCATATAGATTATGGCATAAAAAACTTTTACAATTCATTTGCAGTGCTGCATGAAAAAATTCGAATGGTAAGGGCTAGAACTCCTACATAGATAGGCTGACGCATCCGCCATTTTCTAGCCCACAAGACCGGCTGACGATTTATTATTGGTGGTTTTTCGGCAATAAATTGCACGAATAACTCCAGAAAAGGGCACCGCCTGTTTATATTTTCTTCTAATCCAGGAAGAAGGAAAAAATGGATTATAAACTGCAGATGTAACTCGTGGATACCAGCAGCAGGAGCACAACTTTGTAGCGTAAGATATCCCTTATTTTCAAATTATTTCATTTTATTTTCAAAGTTGTTTGACAAATTTAATATGAATGTACATTTTTTTTAAAAGTTATTACTTTAAATTCTTTTAAAATTAACTTTAATATTACATTTCTTTTAACGTGGAGGGTTGTAGTTTTGAGAATGTTGGCGATGTTCTTAAAATTGCCAACTTGTTTGTTTCGTGATAAGAAGTTCTAGCTCATTTGATCTGTAGAGAAGTTTAAAGGCGATAACAACGCTAATCAGGAAACCTAGCTTTTTCTACCACCAACACTTTCCCAGACGGGCTAGAAAACGGCGGACACTGCGCCAGCTCTTATCATATAGGAGTCTTAGTTAGGGCTATAATTACAAATGCATTTTAAATTCTCTTGTGCGTGTTTTTCACACCGTGCTAACATTACTAGACTTTGATTTTAATCCAGAGGCATCGCAATTCGCGACTGTATTGGTTTAGGTGTTTGTTTTCGGCCAAATAGTGGAGATGATGCTTCGCAGGTATGTCCTCACACGACGCAATCCTATTTTTAAAATTAATGACTTCTCTGTCCCTGCTAGTCAAATTATACTTTACTTTGGATTAATACAAATTTAATTGGTTAAAACATCTTCAGAATTTACCCTCAAAACTTCACTATTTTGTCTGCAGTTTTAGTTCTACAGGAATTCGTGATAGAGGACTCAAAATATATTTTTTAAAACCTTGGTACAACATAATAGTACTCAAACAAATTTTCTACGGTTTTACAAATTTGGTTTCCAAATTCCAACTCATACGGAGTCAGAAAACTAATCTCCATTCAGTAATTAACTCTTCTTAAAATTCTTCACTCATATAGACGTGTTTTCAACGATGCACTCTAGATACTTGGGAAACACTCCCGTATTTCACGATGAATTGTTAGTAATTAACTTTTGCCATTAAGTGATACCTCCCCCTAATTTCTCTCCTTTTTCAGTAATAATCTTCGAAGGCAGCTTCTCGGTAATGTGTTTGCTCAATTGCTCGTTCCTAAAACATAAAATAATAAACGAAATATATTACCTTCTCCTTAATCACCCCCCTTAAACTAATTCATTTAGCTTTAACCATTTGTCCGTTGGAATGAAAAGTTTTACGTATCATCCTTATATGATACTGATTTAGAATACAGAGTTGGAACTTCATGCTAATAACAGAAAGATGCTGCTAACAGACTCACCGACACACATATACACACAAACAGATGAACTGCTAAAAAGATGATTTTTCGGATTTAAGTGCTTTTGAAACGTGCAAATGTAGCAGAAACTCAATTTTGAAAAATTTCCCCAAAGCAATACTTTGTACAACATGTATTGATAAAAAAAAAAAAAAAAAGTACTGTTTAAAAAAATATAAAGTTAATTATACAAAAAAGAGAGTTATAATTTAATTGATAAAAAAAAAAAAAAAAGTACTGTTCAAAAAAGATAAAGTTAATTATACAAAAAAGAGAGTTATAATTTAATTGATTAAAAAAAAAAAAAAAAAAAAAAAAAAAAAAAGAAACGGGAACTCCTACAAAATTCAATATATTTTCAAAATTTACAATAAGTAAAAGATAAAATAAATAAATAAATTTGCTAAATTATAAAAAAAAATTACTTACTGTTTTTAAGGAATAGAAAGACAGAACTCCTTTTTTTTTTTGGCATTGACTTTTCTATTTTTCGAAAATTTCTCATCATCACTTTTCTATAGGTATACTATCCTCTTGCTTGAAGTAATTAAGTAATACCCCAGCAGGGACTTAATATCTGATGAAACATACACTAAGCGACACACACACACACACACATACACAAATGCCGCACTTGGATATTTCCTTTTCACCTTCTACAACCGCCAATTTTATCGTTTAAAAAGCAAATTTTCGAACAGATTTTATAATGTTGTCTTCCACACAAACTTTAGCATTGAGTCCAGTGTTAAAAACAAAATGCAATAGTCAGAAAAACTGTAATTTTAGAAATTATTTCAAAAATTGCAAGAATAAGGCAGTTAACGATGCAACAAAAAGTATTAATTTTTGAATAAAATATATATATATATATATATATTTCAATACTTGAGATGGCAAAATAAGTAAATGTTAACGAAATATTTGTAAAATGGTTTTTAGCAAAATATAAAATTTTTTGGCCGTTTAAACTGAAAATTTGGCTTTAGGCGGCCACGTTGCTCATCCAATGGCCGTATTCACCATTAACTTCGACTCCAGGTTCAACGCAAAAACTTGAAAAGCATCTGAAGGCAAGGTACAGCTTTCCAGCAAAATCTGGTACGCTGTTTCTGCCATCTAGCGTCTAGGATTTCATATAATTTTTGATTGGTTATTTTCACGTAAAAAATCTGAAAATATGTATACCGCTAGATGGTAGAAACAGCGCGTCAAAATTTGCTGGAAATCTGCACCCCGCCTTTATGCGCTTTTCAAATTTTTGTGTTCAACCGGGAGTCGAAGTTACTGGTGAATAACAGCCCAAGCAAGATAACCGCAAGTTAAAAAGCAAATGTTTAAGAAATCGATTTGCATCATGTTCAGAAATTAAAAAAGATTAAAAAAGAAGTGTATAGCAGAATACTCGAAAATGTTTAGTCATAAAAAGGCTTGCGGAGAGAGAGGAGGATTCGAAATTTGCAGCCTACAACTTTGCAAGAACTAGAAAAATTATTTACAATATTTAGCACAGTGAAATGTTTGAGATTTATATCAAAAAACGGTATAATACTATGCCACTGTGCATTAAAGCAATAATTCCATTAAAAGGTAGAATTAACCAAATGCAGAATACATATTTTTTATTAAATAATTGCTTAGATCTAACAAATAAGTACTTTTGCTCCATATATTAAAATATAACTTGTTTGTTTCATATAATAAATCATAATAGAATACAAAGTATGTGTTTATTATATTAGGATTAAAAAGAAAGTTTTATGTAGGTTTTTATTAAATGCTTCGTAGAGTGTAATAAAGCGAATTATTAAACCAAAAATGTACATTAGGTACCATTTCATCCCTTTGGTATTATGAAAATATGACAGTTTTATTTGTTTCAATCATTAATTTCAAAGTTATTACTAATAAAAAAGGTATAAGTTATTTTTTCTGCAGTGCGGCTTTTTTTTTTTTTTTTTTTTGCTTTTGTCGCTTAGTGTAGGTCTTAATTGTAAGACATTCTTTGGTTTCTACAATTGTCACCCTAAGCGATATCAACGTCGCTCAAAACTTCATCTTCATTTACCTATTTTACTATTACTTATTTTTCGATATTTTTAGACTACTCTAGTTTACAAAATAAATAAATAAATAAATAAATATTAAATAATAATAATAATAATAATAATATTTTCCACTGCAAATAGTTTCTGCTGTCTTAAGTAGCTATGTAATTATTTTCTTCCTGTGAAACATTGTGGTAACCTTTTACGATCCGTCACGAATATTGCACACCTGGGATAATCCTTTCCCAGTAAATAGAAAGCCTACTGTAAACATTCCGATGAAGGTTGTTTTATCCTGTAGATTTAATATTCTTTTAAAACTAATGAAACAAAGAAAAATGTTTAACACCATGTTTTGATAATGACAAATTTTATTAAGTGAAGATCAAAAAAGTAAACCTAATACTACATTTAAAGCACGATAATGTGAAATAATAACACAGGATCATATCAATTTATAAGGCATTATTCTGTCGAAATATAAGATTTTATTCACGTAATATGGTCAAATTTGACTACTTTATTTTTATTGTGTAATGCATATTAAAACTAGTATGCTGTGGCCACCACAAGACTTTCTTCTATATTTTCCTATACAAATTCATGCAGTAACAATAAAAAAATAAAAATAAATAAATAAAAAAAAATACGATTTTTTTTCAAAGTTTTCTTTCGTTAAAAAAAAAAAAAAAATCGATAACTTTGTTTTAAATTATCACATATTTATAGTTCAACCATTCGTTTTAAAGATATTGACGAGACCTTTCGAAAGATACCCATCTTAAAAATTTACCCCCCCTCCCGGGGGGTACTTTCCCTTTCCCCTGGGGGGGGGGGCAAGCGATGACCGAGATTTTTTTCCTAATTAACTACTACTATTATCAATAATTCATATTAATTTCACAATCACAGGTTAAGAATAACTCCCATTATGTACATTTATACGAAATTTTGTCCCATACTGCCATGTTAAAAATTTAGAAAAAATACGATCACAGCACCACCTGTTGAGTGATTGATCCCCAAATCTAATCAGCCCCAGTTTATGTCAGGGGCCAACTAAATACCAAGTCTAGTTAAATTTCGTTAGGAAAAAAAAAAAAAAAAAAAAAAAAAAATACGATTTTTTTTCTAAGTTACTTTTTGTTAAAAGTAAAAAAAATCGATAACTTTGTTTTAAATTATCACAGATTTATAGTTCAACCATTCGTTTTAAAGGTATTGACGAGACCTTTCGAAAGATACCCATCTTGAAAATTTACTCCCCTCGAGGGGGGACTTCCCCCCAGGGGTGTTCACGAGGCTCCTACGCATACAAAATTTTTTCCCCAGTTGATTACCTCTATTATAAATAATTCTTGTAAATGTCATAATGATTACTAAAAAATAATTCTCTTTATGCACATTTATACAAAATTTTGTCCTATATCACCATGTTGAAAATTTAGAAAAAGCGGGATGGCAACGCAACCTGTAAGACAATTTTTACCAAAAGTTGATAGGCACTAATTTATGTCAAGGTGCAACTACATACTAATTTGTATGAAATTCTGTGCAGTAGTTCCTGAGATACAGTTGCCACAAAATTTTGTCACACACACACACACACACAGACAGACTGACAGACAGACAGACAGACAGACAGACATTTTCTAAAAAGGGTCAAATCGTGTTCTACAGCTCTCAAAACGTGTAAATCCATCAAAAACCCGAGGTCGAAAATTTTTACGAATCCAATACTTTCTCTATATTACATATAGAAGAAAGTAATAATTGCAAAATGAAATGAATGGAGTAGAGGTCGAAGTTAGTTTAGCAAAGAGAAACGCACAGAACGTTCTTTTTGAAATCAGACTAAAATTGAAGTGAAATATTTCTTATCGTCCATCTCATGAAACTTATATTCTTTGCGTAATTTATTCTGGTAGCCAATGGCGGTTATTTTCCTGAGGTGGTTAAGAATAAATTATTATACAGGGTGTTAATAAAATGTCTGAGACATTTTGATGTTTAATAATGCATAAAATAAGGAAGATAGAATTAAATAACTAACGCTAATGTTTTATATAGATTCAAAAAGTTTTATGGCTTTTATAAATGAACTTCCATATGTGAGCTTTTTGTTGCCTGGAGTATGTCAAGATCTACAGTGTTCCACCTTTTCTTTTTGTAAACGATGTCTTTTACAAATCCTCAAAGGAAAGAAATCCAGCGGTGTTGTATAAGGTAGCGTGGGTGATTGAAGAATTGGGCTACCTCGTCCGATCCATCTTACTCTGAAATGTCATTCAAAGAACTATTATGAGCAATGGTATATCAATGAGGTGGTGCATCTTGTTATTAAAAAAAAACAAAACAAAAAGACATGTGGCCGGAGCTCTTCGAGGTGAGGAAAATGCGAAATTTTCCAACATGCCCTAGTAAATGACAAATGTGAGTACCTTTTCAGTGAAAAAGAAAAAGCCAATGACGCGGTCGTACGTAAGTCCACATGACAACTTTGGGCTATCCTTTTGTACCTCACGGTATTCATGGAGATTTCCAGATCCCCATATTAGCGCATTGGGGAGAGTTACTACGCAAGAACGACGAAACCAAGCTTCGTCCGAGAACATTATGGGAGTAAAAAATGTTCTGGTCATTATTAAATAACTGTAGACCGTTTTTGTTGTACGATTCTCCTTATACCTATTTTGAATTATTTAAATTATTTAATAATTAAGCATTATTTTATAACAAAAATGCTTAATTTTTTTTAAGTATCGAATAAAGCATTGGGTCTGTTTATTAACAATTTTAATTAGATATCACAAGGTGAGACATAAAACTAACGGTTTATGGGCAGTACTTTACTGCCTGTCACTATGTGACAGACAGTAAGGTATTGGCTTCGCACACACCGAGCGAGGCAAAAATGGCATCTTTTCCTCCTTTAAAACTAATAATTTCATTAACATTTTTGGACATAAGTCGTCAGAGAAATTCAACGTAATTTTTATTCATTATTCTACTTTTTAAATAAATGGTTGAATCTTGTATTTGTGACAATTTGAAATAAAGTTCCGCTTTTACTCATAAAAAAATAAATAAAAAAATAAAAAATCTTTGATTTTTCTCCTTTTGTTTTAAGGATGTAAAATGCAGTGGTGACCGTTTTGGTCTAAATTACGTCAATTTGTATCAGAGAATATAGAAGAAAGTTTTGTTATGGCTCAACGTACTAGTTTTATTTTAAAATTCTGACTACATAATTTATACTTGTAAAAGAATACATTATGTTTCAACATATGAACAAGGTCAAAATTGAAAAGAACAGATCTTTTATTTAAAAAAACAATTTTTTAAATTAAGTTTTTAAACAATATTTTAACTTCAATTATTATGAAGAATACGAAATGAATAAATTACAAACTCCTTCGCTGTACAATTTATAGAAGTAACTTCATTGAGTTAAAATGCTAAATGAAAATTAATTCCTTAAGTAACAAATCTGAACACTCTTTATAACATAGTTTATGTACCTAGAAATTACCTTTATTATTTGAACTATTTACATAAGCATGAAATGCAAATAGTAACACGCAAAAGTTTATCAAAGGTGAATATATTAATATAAATGAAGCCAACCAACACACATACCTATAATTATGATACATGTAGTACATAAAAACAAATCTCATGTGAATAAGTAAACAGCTGCTCGGATACTACTGTCTGGAGCATTGTAACATCTCTTACTGTTACTCAATGAAATTAAATCTAAATATGATTATAACGGGGTGTATAATACCGTTTTATTTATAACCCTTAAGGGGATGGTAGCGTTAGAAATCCCCCCCCCCGCCTTTTTTTTTTTTTTTTTTGCAAACTATTGACTTGGAGTTGTAAACATTTTCATATATACGAATTGAAATATGGCAATATATTATGTACATTAAAATTTCTAAAAACTATTCGATTTTAATGAAATAAAGTTTAAAATTTGAAAATTTTAAAATAGTCTCTGTTATTTTTTTATTTTTACTTTCTCTTACTCATATATATGGTAAAGAAAGAATTGTTTTTGGTTTAAAATTCCAAAATTGAGTTTATTTTTATTTTTATATTTATATGTTTTAAGGTCTCCTGAATTAGAAAATCATGTTTTTAGCGGTTGGTTTGAGTGTCTGTATGTCCGTCTGTGAGTGTACCTGCCTGTTATCAACATATCTCAAGAACAAATAGTAGCAGAAAGTCCAAACTCGGTATTCTAACCGTGTATCATATAGGGACGCTACACTAAACTTTTCGTTCAGATCAAGAAAATGTTCGTGTACAAGAACATCCAAGACAATTCAAAGGCATATTATGTCTATGGGGTAATTTCGGGTAATTCCAAATGCCTTTCGTCTATGGGGGAAATTTCTGGTAAGTACAGTTAGCATATATAAACTACTAAAGGATGTCCCAAACAAAATGAAATTAACCTATTTTTTACATGTGAAAAAACATTTTTTGTGTAGAATGTGGTAGGGAAATCCTTCATCATTTGTTTACAGGGCTACTCAAAGTATTTGAATATATTGGGCTATAGCTGGAAATTGCTGGAAATATATTTCATTTTGTGTTAAGTGTTTTTCATATAAAACTAAATTTAAATACACAGTATGATGTGCATATAGTTTATAGACGATATACAGGGCTAGTCATCATTAAGCTAAGCACACATTTCTATTAAATATAATGATGGAAGTGTATACTATAAACAAGTTCTATTTTCAACTCTTTTTTTTTTTTTTTCTTTAAATAACATAACGTTTTGGTTGTATAAATTAACGAGGTGTCCTGAATAAGAAAGCTCAATTTTTAACGTTTGATCTCTAGGTATAACTGTTATCAGAAAAACTTAAAAAAAGAATAAATAAATAATAATAACTGCAGGAAATTCAAATTTGGTACTTTGTAGTTCATATTAGGTTGCTACTTGAAATATTGAATCAAGAAATATTGGAAAAGTTCAAAGGCAAATTTATAACAGAGCTCTTTTTTTCTTTTTCTTTCTTTTTTTAAAAAATAAATAAATTTTAGACACTATAATTGAAAGGAAGGATCAGGGGAACGATAGCCCCCCCCCCCCCCCCCACACACACACACAGAATTGTATGTCAAATAAAATTGCTCATAAACCTATCTTAGAATTAAAAAAAAATTAATTTGAATTTGAATGAAATATTACTTTAGTGATCTTACGTCTTAATTTGCAATCTATCTTGTTCTGCAAGGCAAGAGAAAATCGTGTGAGTGACACACCAGATTATTTCATATTTATTTATTTATTTTTATTTTTAAGCAATACTTTTATTTTGTTTCTTATTGGGAAAACACTTTCTTTTGATCTCAATCTTTTCTCACGTCCGCGGATAATCCGCAACGCGCATAATCCGCTCGGAGATAACTGAAAGTTTTTTTTTACATACACACACATACATATACATAACTTTTAATCACCATCTCTGTGAGTTTAACATCTACTTAAAGAGTTTTCGGGAAACTATAATAAAAATCTCTTAAATTCAATAAATTTGAAATATTAAAAACTATAAGTTTTAATCGAAAATGAATGATTTTTTCTTTAATTTTTTATTTTATGTGTTAGAATGTAAAAATATTTTACTAAATATAAATCACAGTACTGAGAATTTGTATACAAATTTTGATCTTTCAGTTTTTACAGAAATGAATTTATTGATTCGAACAGCTCATCTCTGCTAATAAAATATTGTCTTTATGAATGCCAGCCTGTTTGGTACCACGTTTTCGGATAGAAATGGGTTACCTATATTCATTCAATTGATTTTTTTTTATTTTTTTTATGGAGAGATGTAAAAAATAATGAACAAGTCCTTCCGGCTTATTCGGAAGGGTAGGTTGATTTCTTTTTCCTTATCAAGTAGCCGTCATTTTGTTTCAACATGGCGGCTACAAATTATTAACGAATTAGTAGAAATATTGATGTAGGCTATCTACATATGGAGTTTTAAGCAAATCGGTTCATAAATACATTTTTATGTGAATTTAAAATTTTCAAGTGGCCGGCGCTTGGAAACAAGATGGTGGGCCAAGTTGACAAATATATCAAATGCATTTGTGAGATAAGACAACTATACAAATATAGTTGGAATTAATTCAGAATCTCAAAAGTCATCGTGTTGAAAAATTAAAAGGCTGCCACTTGGTTCAAAAAGGCAGAGAAAGTTGCTCAGTGAACTAATTAATTTAAGATATTGTTGCAAATTTGAAAATAATTCAATTTTTCCTTTTTTTTTTTTTTTGTGTAGAAATTCTTTCAAAGAGGCTTAGTAAGTTGATTAAACGTTAATTTTCTGCATTTCTAGTTTGTTTTAACGTTAAAATAGTCTAATTTTCCCTTAAAAACGCATTAAAAAGCTCCAATATGGTAGGTAATTGATTTGGCGCCAAATTTGGCGAGTTTTCCACTTGGCGACATTTTTGGCGACTTTTGGCCAAAAAATCCATTAATAAGTTCATTAATAAGCTTCACTGAGACACTTATATAATCTGTATGCATCAAAATTCAAACAAATTCGGAATACGCTTTTTACAATTTAAATTTGAAATTTTCAAGTGGTCTCCACTTGAAAACAAAATGGTGGAGCAACCTGGTTAAGAAACTCATCCAAGATATTCATAACACAAGTTCCAAATTTGGTTTGATTCGGGGTATTATTTCGGAAGTTATCGTGATTTTAAATTTTCAAGTGGTAGCCTGATTTCAAGTTGCCCCACTTAATATAAGATATCCGCCACTTTATTAAAAATGGCGGATACGTTCATTAATAAACTTCATTGAGATACTTATATAGTCTATGTATACATCAAAATTCAAACAAATTCGTAATACGCTTTTTACAATTTGAATTTGAAAATATCGAGTAGTCTCCACTTGAAAACAAAATGGTGGAGCAACTTGGTTAAGAAACTCATCCAAGATATCCATAACACAAGTTAAGACGCTGTCCAAATTTGGTTCGATTTGGAGTATTATTTCGGAAGTTATCGTGATTTTACATTTTCAAGTAATAGCTTGATTTCAAGTGGCCCCACTTAAGATATCCGCCACTTTATAAAAAATGGCAGATAAATTTCATTAATAAAGTTCACTGAGACCCTTATGTAGTCTTGATTTACATAAAAATTCAAGCAAATCTTGCTTTAAATATGCTTTTTACAATAAGGGTTAGAAATATTCAAGTGGCTACCATTTGAAAACAAAAAGTCGGAGCAACTTGGTTAACGAACTCATCCAAGAAACTCATCCAAGATATTCATAACACAAGTTAAGACACTGTCGAAATTTGGTTCGATTTGGAGTATTATTTCGAATTATCGGGATTTTAAATTTTCAAGTGGTAGCCTGATTTCAAGTGGCCCAGCTTAACTTAAGATATCCGCCACTTTATTAAAAATGGCGGATACGTTCATTGATAAACTTCATTGAGACACTTATATAGTCTATGTATACATCAAAATTCAAACAAATTCGGAATACGCTTTTTACAATTTGAATTTGAAAATATCAAGTGGTCTCCACTTGAAAACAAAATGGTGGAGCAACTTGGTTAAAAAACTCATCCAAGATATTCATAACACAAGTTAAGACGCTGTCCAAATTTGGTTCGATTTGGAATATTATTTCGGAAGTTATCGTGATTTTAAATTTTCAAGTGGTAGCCTGATTTCAAGTGGCCCCACTTAACTTAAGATATCCGCCAGTTTATTAAAAATGGCGGATAAACTTCATTAATAAACTTCATTGAGACCCTTATGTAGCCTGTATTTACTTTAAAGTTCAAGGAAATCTTGCTTTAAATATGCTTTTTACAATGTCGGTTTGCAATTTTCAAGTGGCTGCCACTTGAAAACAAAACGTCGGAGCAACTTGGTTAACGAACTCATCCAAGATATTTATAAGATCAGTTCACTGTCCAAATTTGGTTCGATTTGTAGTATTATTTCGGGAGTTATCGTGATGACAAAATTTTCATTATATATATATATATATATATATATATATAGATAGATAGATAGATAGATAAACGAAGTGATTGCAATAGGTCGATTTCTAAAGAAATCAACCTAATAAAAAAAAAAAAAAAAAAATCATTTAAATATAGTGACCAGAGAAGCAGGCAAAGTCTGCTAGTTATACGGTAGTTATTACTTTCTTCTATATTTAAGAGTCGAAAGTAGTGGATTCATAAAAAAATTTCAACTTCTAGTTTTCGATGGCTTTACACGTTTTGAGAGGTCCTGAATAAGATTTGACCATTTTTAGAAAATGTTTGTCTGTCTGTCCACATGTGTGACAAAAATTTTTGTGGCAGCCATAGAGAATTACGACACAGAATTCCATGCAAAGCTATACTTTGTTTCACTTTACATAATTGGTGACATAAATTGGTGTCTACCGACTTTTGGCGCATATCGCTCAACATACGGTGCTGTCGTCCCATTTTTCATATTTTTTAATAGGTCAATATAGGACGAAATTCCGTATAAATTTCCACAATAAGGATTACTTTTAACCAATCAACGAGAAACTGTTATTATCTTTTTATCTATTTATATCATTATTATTATTTTAATTATAAAATAATGAATCAGGATAAAAATTTTGTGTTTGTGAAGAATCGATCCTCCTCCCGTTCACATAAATATTAGTTTTCAATATGAGTATTTTTTAGGTCTTTAAAACGCATGGTTGAATTATACATCTGTAATACAGTCATTTGCAAAAGTTTAAGACCAGTGGCCGATTTTCAGTATTTTAACGCATTGCATCATTTGCACAGATAATTGCGTCATCTCAGGTGCTGATTGCATCAGACGCATTCTTCTGTTATAAGTAAAGGTGGCCGGCACGTTTATCGCCAGTTGTTTATTGAATTTGTCGTAGACAGCGCTGTTGTGTAATTATTGAAATGGGTAAAAAACCTTCACTTACTATTACAAAAATGTCAGAAATATTGACTCTGCATTAAACTGGATTTTCTAACGTCAAATAAGTTCGAGGGTAAATGTGAGCAAGACAGCTGTGCAGTAATTAATAAATTTAAAATTTCGGGAAAATTTGTGAACCTTAAGAGAAGCGGTCGCCACAGAAAAACGAGTGCACGCGATGATCATGTGGATAAGAAGGATGGTCGTATGAGATCCAAGAACCTCCTGCAATACGATTAGACATCCTTTGGCTGTAAAAGGCACCAACGTCAGTTTGAGTACTATTTCAAGACGTTTGGCCAAAGATTTTGGTTTATCATCCCAGAAACCTGCAAGGAAACTTTGACTTACTCCAAGTATGGAAAAGAAACGACTGAATTTCGCCAGACAGTATCAGAATTGGACAATACAGCAGTGGAGTAGGGTCTTATTTTCGGATGAGTCAAGTGTGCAGCAATTTTCTGCACGTGCTACAAGTGTTCGCCGCCGAAGGGGAATAAAGATATGATGAGAGATATACGATTCAAACTGTGAAACATCCTCCAAGCCAAATGATATGGGGTGCAATGTCTGTGTCCGGTACTACTAGTCTGTATTTTATGCCACCAAAAACCACTATGAACGGAAAACGGTACCTTAATTTGTTACGTGAGAAGTTGAAGCTTCACATGCGTGTTCATAAATGTTCAATTTTCATGCCCGATGGGGCTCCGTGTCACAGGGCGAAGATTATCAAGAAATATCTGAGGGCACAGAAAATCAAAGTGCTTGACCTGCCAGGTAACAGTGATATTTGAATCCAATAGAGAATCTGTGGTGCATCGTGAAAAATAAAGTCGCAGATAAGCAACCATCCACTGCGGCACTTGTTGAAGTAATAAAGCATGTCTGATGACAGACATTTTTAAAGCTTACTGCAAGTCTCTCATTTATAGCATACCTAAGAGGAATGCACAAATTATTAAAAACAAAGGAGGCCCTACTGACTTTAATTACAGTAAATAACCATGTATAGTCTATTTTGTTCTTTTATATGTAAAGTATATATGTTACTTTTGCGGAATACCATTAAATCTTAATTTTCTATGGGTGGTCTTAAACTTTTGCAAATGACTGTATCTTATGTTTATTTTTTTTTAGAAGAATTTTGTACCTAAAAACCAGTAAGAAAATTGATAAAATTTAGCCTTTTAGAAAGTGTTGTTGTAGCTTTTTACATAACAGAAGATTAGAAACAAACAATTTACAAAAATGTGTCCCTAAAGAACTATTTAACAAATTGTATTATGGAATCAAAGTAGTATGCTGTGATCATCACATAATTCTCTTTTATATCGTTCTATAGAACTACGTTACCTATCGTTTAGCCCGCACAAAAAATAAATTAATAAAGGTTCACATAATAAACATTTTACATAAGCAAATTGGTGCAATTTAAAAAATTTAAGTTGTAAACTTTTAGATTTTGAAATATAGGCATCAGGAAAATTGAAAAATGTAAATAATAGTTTAGTCACCTCTTGTATGATATTCACCAAAATAAAATATCAGCTTTCAATATATGAATCTTATATCTTGCAATTACATCCACTAGATTTTTTTTTTCTTTATAGTAAACGATAGTTGAAAAATCGAAAAAAAAAAAAAAAAAAAGCATCATATTATTTGTAGGCATACTGTCTGGTGATATGCACCAATATTTAGTCTACACGATTTTTCTGTATAAATATCTTACATATCAAGTTTTTTGTATTTGTATACTTTTGAAGCTGAGATAAAACTACATAGCACATGAAAGAATAATACAGCTATCGGTCAATAAGCACCGAAATTTAACCAGCATAGTTTTCTTGATAGCCATCTCATATATAAAGTTTGGAGCACGTATATATTTTAGAAACAGAGATATAGCCTTACCGTAAATGGGAGATAATTACAACAGCACCATAGCGCAATTTATGCCGAGATAAATTTATGTGTCACTTTTCTGTACATTATTTTTTAAGATACAACGTCTAAGAAACTTTGGTAACACACATACCCACAGACAAATATTCTCTAAAAATGGTCAAGGACCAGGTAATCTCAAAAGGTATAATACTGTAATGTAACAGATATAACATAAATTCCGAAACAGGGGAAAAAAAAAAAGACAGAATTTATGACCTTACAGTCGTTAAAAGAGAATAAATTGTTATGTATGGGTTAAAAGAAAAAAAAAGTGATACTCAGGAGTAGCAGAGAGACTATGTTTAATAGAAATAAGTCTAAAATAACGTAGAAAAAAAATGATTTTTTTTTTTTTTTTTTTTTTTAATTGATTGATCAAGTTTAGTGTGGAGAAGAAAAAGGTTTAATAAAAGAAATTGTTTCTAGTGTTTATCGCGCAAGGAGTTTGCAAAGAATAGCGAACAATATTGTTTCTCTCTACGTTATTAAATTCATATATTCATAGTCCAGTCAGCGGAAAAAATAAAAATTTATTCATCCTTAGAAGTGTTGTATTCATCAGCTCATTTGACAGAAACGTTACAGTATCCATCGAAAATGAAAGTTTGATAAATTTAATAGTTTCTTCTTATGTACATAGAAAAGAGTAGAAAAGAGGAAAATATTTTCCTTTCGCCTGACAGAACACCACTTTTTAAAACGGAATTGTTAAATGTCACATGAGAATTACATTGAGAATCAGCATTCCATTTCTGTTTAATACATACAATGTTTTAGAAACATTGAAATGGAAATTACTTAGTTTATTACAAACCAATTTATGTAACCATTTTTGTTATTATCTATCCTTATTAATTCAAACATCCAATCTGAATTGTTCTCCAATTACTCAACTGGAAAAAAAAAAGTCGTTGAACATTTAAGTGACAGTATTATGTGTGGAGCGCTTGTCGATAATTCGATATCGTTTTCCGATTTTCACCACCTAGTTTGAATGCATCGTAGCGTTTAACTATGTTAATGAATATGAAAGAGCTGCAGACGAAATGTTTACTAAAATTAAATGACAAATTAATCATCCTGAAAAGTTACAAGATAGTGGAATAATTCTTTATAAAATACTTCAAATGTTCTATGTTTGCTGAATGGAAATAATAATAATAGTGACAACAATTTCTATGCAGTATGCAGAAATATTGCATCATGAATATGTTAAAATAAAAGTATGTGTGGGTGTGTAAGAATATATGTACAATATATCATAATATGTCTGCATGTTTATATATATATATATATATATATATATATATATATATATATATATATATATATATATAGAGAGAGAGAGAGAGAGAGAGAGAGAAGTGCGTGTATCTGTGTGTCAGCGCTCTGGTGCTCACACTTCTGATCGCAGAGCTACAAAACTTAGCAGACAGGTACCCTGAGATCTTGCAGGTGTGCATCTCATCGAGATTTTTTTCGAATTTCGAATTTTAATTTTTTTTCCGATTTTCAATAATCACTTCAATGTTTAATTTTTTAAAATTTTATTCTTTCGTTTCAATCGTCTGTGTATCATAGCAACGGCTATTACGCGATTTATTTTTTCTTTATTTAATTCATTTATTTGAAAAAGAAATAATTTTTTTTTCTTTAATTATTATTACATATTATATTTGTTGAAAACCAAATGGTAATGCAGTAGAAAAAATTACATATACTAAATTTTAAATTAAAAAACTTATTTATGACCGTTATGTTTATGTATAATTTTTATAGTATAACAACTTTGTATTTTTCATTTTTCTAATTAGTTCCTTTAAAGGAAAAATCTTTTTTTTTTCTTAATTATAGTATTTATCGAAAAAAAAAAAAAAAAAAAAAAAAATAGTAGTTTACAGTACGAAGTATTAAACTAATTAAAATTTAAGTTTAATTAAAATTTATTTGTTTATTATTTATTTAATTCCTTTAAAAAAAATTCCTTTTTATTTTATTTATTATATCGGTCGGAATTATATGGTAATATAGTGTAAAGAATGCCTGAATTATATGGTAATATAGTGTTTCTGTAAGCAAGGGCTATAAAATACGTGGTTCAAAAACTAAAATATTTCATAGATGCTGCCATATAGTCATCTTTAAAATCATAGTTCTCAAATACTAGCAGATCCAGTTGTAGTTAGTAAATACCCAAACCGAAGTTCCAAAGAAAGACCTTTCTGCAGGCAGTGGGAACCAATACCCGATGTAGTGCGGGCGGGAAAAAGTGCTGCCGTAGGCAGCGGGTACTCGAAGCGAAGTTTAGAAAATTTCAATGAAGGCATTTTTTTTTTTTTTAATAATGTGTTATAAAAATAAATAGTGATTGAATTCTTTTGAAAATACATTTAAATGTAGGGGCCAGCGAAGCGGGCGTAGTCTGCTAGTATATAAATATGTTAAAAGGTATGTGTATATCTATATTAATATGTAAGTGTGTGCGTATATATAAATAAAATGTGCGTGTATGTGCGTATAACCGATTTCCCAGATTTCTTTCTTTCTTCTTTTTTTTTTTTTTATAATACCTACCAATTAACAGCTACCGTTTGTAATATGTCGCTTCACTAATAAAAGCAATTGGTGGGCAGAACTTGCGAGGCCATTGTTCAGCAGAAAATGTGAGTGTTGCACTGTTCCTGTATAATACAGTTTTATAATAATCTTCCAATTAAAAATTATATCCATATTAAAAAAAATCTGATGTGGACACCGCATGACTTCCTTATACACTCATTGAAGTATACATATAGTTACGGTAATATTGACATTTTCATGTGTGGTAAGAGAATTATAAAAAAGCAAGCATGTTTCAGTCCATGAATATTTCCGAAACAAACCAATCTCGAATCACAAAAGTCTCGATAATTGAATTGTACGCACCGCAGAGAACGAATATCGCTTGTTCCAAAATAGTATTCCACAGCTCATTGCAAAAATCTCTCTTTGATAAATGCACAATTAAGAGTTCAACAGAATTCACTCGAATGTAGATAGCCTCATTTTATACTCTTTGGCGAAAATTACTATCACTGCTCTTAGGCAAAAATTTGCCACTCTGTTAGTGTTGACACTCTGAGCGCGCAACTCGTAATCAGAGGATTGCAGATTCGATACCCTCAAGCCGACCAAAGACCATCGTGTACATTATTGACGGATGGTGCACGTAAAATCCATCGTGGCTGCAATATCCTCCATGTTACGTAAAACGATTACCACTGGGTTACCGAAGAGGTTACCCCACCCCCTTAATTTTGAGAATTTTGCCCTCATATTGTGTTACCCGAGTTCTGCTGTGCTGCTATACGGCTATGGTCATTGTTTCTTCTGATCCACATATTAATACCAGCGGATTGGGAATGATGTTCCCAGGAACACTAAAATAAGCAATTTGATGAGGATAATACAGAAGGAATTACAGGCGATAAAAATCTCTCGTGTTACAACCGCAGACCATTTAAAATTTCTTTCTACATCATTTCCAGTTTCAGTGTAATACTTATATCATTCAATTGCAGAAAATCTAATATTTTTCCATCTATCTAGATTCATTTTCATCAAATTAAAAAAAAAAAAAAATCGAATGTTCACTATAAAATGTGCACACAAATTTCGAATGGGGAAAATCACAAATTTCTTCCCAAATACACATATTTTGATCAAATAAAGCTGATGTCTCATGGGTGATCAAAATCAAACTAGAATGCGTATAGCTTAATATATATATATATATATATATATGCACACATATATATATATACACACATATATATATATATATATATATATATATATATATATGTGTGTGTGTGTGTGTATAAATCATCTTACGTATCAAACTTGCTGTGATTGCACCCCATACAAGCTAACAAATATTATAGCTACTGTGAAAATTATGAAAAGTGTAATATACTAGCTCCACCTGTTATAATACACTCATTGCCATAAAAATTTGTGCACCAAGAAAGAGTTGTCAGAACGAAACAAAATATTACATACGTAAGTGCAACGTTGATATAAGTAAATGATTACAAAATGAAAGCGAAATGATCATTTATTACGGAAAAAATTTCGAAAGAATGAAGGTTTCAGTACCCTGTTGGGCCACCACTAGCGTGAATGCACGATGCAATATGGGCGGGCATTCAGGCATACAAATCCCGTATGATGTCCTGCGGCATCTCGTTCCCCCTTTTTTGTAAACGCTCCTCTAATTCGTCCAAACTCGTATTCTGACCAACTTGCCGTCCCAAGTGAGCTCAGATATGCTCGATTGATGGTAATCAGGGGAACAAGCAGGCCAGGGAAGGCTGGTATTGTGGCGAAGACAGTACTGTGACACCCTTGCTGTATGTGGATGAGCATTATTCTGTTGAAAAATAGCTCCCGGGAGCCCTGCCACGAGTGGCAACACCTACGGCAAATGGATGTCACAAATGTACCGCTGAGCTGTCATGG
The DNA here is from genome assembly GCA_963930645.1 of Salticus scenicus. Classification (NCBI taxonomy): domain Eukaryota; kingdom Metazoa; phylum Arthropoda; class Arachnida; order Araneae; family Salticidae; genus Salticus; species Salticus scenicus. The sequence continues at coordinate 365,399,554 of OZ005652.1, read as the reverse complement.
TGCCGTGGATCAACATTAGGGATGACTTTGTGTCGTATGCAGTGTCATGCCGTACCATCACACGAGCTGTGGGTGCGGTGTGCAGCTGTAAAGCAAAGGCAGGATTGAGGTGTTCACCACGGTGCCTCCACACACGTACATGAGGGACACTACTGCTCAAATTGAATCTGAACTGGTCGCTGAAGACGACCTGATTCCATTCTGTTGCAATTTAACCCCGTCGATAGCGACACCACTCCAAACGGAGGAGACGGGGTGGGTATTATTGACAGCATATGTAATGGGCGCCACGATAGCAAATGTCTTTCAGCCAGGCGCTTTGTGATGATACGTATAGACACATGGACAGGCATGTAGGTGTTGCATATGTCAGGATGGCGGACAACGCGACAGTTGGCGCTATGCGTATGATTCGTATGATGTAACGATTTTTTTGATTATTGGTCTATCGAGCGCGTCCTGAGTCTGGTCGACGTGTAAGCGAACTCTCACTTGTCCACTGGTCCCAATACCTCCTTACAGTGAAATCAGAACGGCCTAGTGGCTGGCTAATCGCCGTGCTGATCCCCCAGATTCCATCTTACCGATGATTCTTCCCCTCTCGGATTGTGACAGTTGCTCGTATTGTCCACGATGGTGGCGTAGCGGTATCTCTATTTAAAAAGCGTAATTCAGCAATAGATTATGTACACCAAACAAGCTCTGCTTACCTGTTTTAAACTCCAAGAAGAACGAAGTTCAACGCCCTCTAGTTGCATTACGCAATGCGCAATTACGCTGCATTTGTAATCATTTACATATCTGCCTGGCACGTACCTTCATGCCAAGTTTTGTTACGGTCCAACAATTACTTCTTGGTGCACAAATTTTTATGGCAATGAGTGTGTAAACCAAAGTGATATAAACCAAGTGATATAAACGAAAGCGATATAAACCAGAGTGATATAAACAGAGTAATATAAATTAAAAATGAAGTAGCTTAGTTTCTTACAACACGCATTTTTGTATATAATATGCAGTAATATTGAGGCTATTGAATTGCTTTAAAAGCGTAAGGAAATTTACAGCATTACAGCGCTATCTGTAGGATAGTATTCTTTTAAAAATTAAATAAGTAGGAATACCCATTAATAAGAATTATATACGTAAAAATGTGATTCAATTCCAATAGATACCGAGATATAGCCTTTATGAAAATGGAAAAAGAAAAAGAAAAAGAAAAAAAAAGATGGCAAAGTTGCATTGATTGTTGAACCGTATACGTGAAAATATAATCAACACGAGTATAGATGAACGCCCAATCTTATCCTTTTTAGTGTCAAATAACGATATATTGTCTTTTGTAACACTTGCGAAAAATGTCAACGAAAATGTACAGTTCCGTATGCTATGACGCCTTACTATTCGTATCGTGAGAGAACTTTCTCTCAAAATAAATTTATAAAATGATATAAATGTTTTATTTCTTTGCAAAATAATTGAAAAAAAAAAATTCATTAATTTAATATTTTGACATATATCTTACCGGTTGATGTCGAGCCTGCGTATGTACTAGAGCGATAAGACATATATCGTGATCGACATAAGGAACACAGTTAAACTATAAGCAAAGGCTGATTTTATAAATGAGAGCTTTTCACAATGATTTATATTTATATTATTTGTATGATTTCCAATAAATATTGAAGCGCAATTCACTTTAATTTATTCTCCTTTTATTTCGTAATGTATTTCTTTTACTTTCACATATATATATATATATATATATATATATATATATATATATATATAACTATAAGAACGTATTGGTTTCGTGAAAATTTTCAACTTCTGGTTTTTAATGGATTTGCACGTATCGAGATGTCTGAACACAATTTTACCATTTTTAGAAAAGTGTCTGTCAATCCATGTATGCGTGTGTATCTTAGTTTTTGTGAACACTGTATCTCACGAATTAATAAACGAAATTTAATCAAACTTGAATTTAGTTAGACATTGAACTAAGCTGGTGTTGATTACATTTTGAGATCAACCATTCAACAGGTGGCGCTGTCATTCTATTTTTTTTTTCGTAATTTTGAATAAGCAGTATAGGCCAAAATTTTGTTTACATAATGATAATTATCTTTAACAAATGATTGTAAATTAATATGAATAATTAATAATAGTAGTAATATATTAGGAAAACAATCGTATACATGTAAGAGCATCGCTATCTCCTGGGTGCTAAGTATCCCCCTCCCACCATTGTGTGTGTAAATTTTTAATATGGGTACCCTTCAAAAGAACTTGTCAATATCTTTAAAACGAATGGTTGAGCCAAAGATCTGTGATAATTTAAAACAAAGTTACCAAATTTTTTTGCATTTTTAACGAAGGATAAAAAAAATTCTTTAGACGTAGGCACAAAAGTGTGCATGTATCTTTGCACATTCAGTGTTATGTTTCTCTGAGAAGAAAATAGTCTGTATTCATGATGTCGATGATGAATTGAAATATTGAGATGATGATATTGAAATTATTAAAGGAAAATATTAAAATATTGATAATAAAATGATATCGAGATTATAAAAAGGATCTCAATACATAAAAAAAAAAATTAATTTAATTGCGTGATTTTGTATAGGAAAATTTAGAAGAAAGTATTGTGGTGTCCAGAACGTAACTAAGAACATGATTCCACAAGGATTTATTTAACAAAACAGTATTAACTCTACTTTTTTTATGTAGGAATTTTTGCTAGTGTTCCGATACTTTTGTTACCGACTGTACTAGTTTGAGTTTTATAAACACCATTCTTACTTTCCTTTTTATGAGCTTTTTACCAATTCATAGCAAGTTTATCATATATTTTTGGTATTCTTTACATAGGTGCGATATACACTGATGGAAGAAAAATCCCAACACCAAGAAAAAATTATTGTACAGTAATGAAATTTCAGCAATACATTTGTCTAGGTAACATATTTAATTGATTAAAGTTTCAAGATCACAGGTAGAGCCATTGGCGAGAAGAGCCATTTCAAATGTGAAATGTTGGTACATTAGTAACCGGTGTAACCGCCAGAATTTTGAATGCAAGCATGCAAACGTGCATGCATTGTGTCGTACAGGTGTCGGATATCAGTTTGTGGGATGGAGTTCCATGCCTGTTACACTTGGGCGGTCAATGCAGGGACGGTTAATGCTGGTTGTGGATGACGCTGGAGTTGTCGTCCAATGATGTCCCATACGTGCTCGATTGGAGAAAGATCTGGTGATCTAGCAGGCCAAGGCAACATGTCGACACTCTGTAGAGCATGTTGGGTTACAACAGTGGTATGAGGGCGAGCGTTATCCTGTTGGAAAACACCCCCTTGAATGCTGTTCATGAATGGCAGCACAACAGGTTGTATCACTAGACTGACGTACAAATTTGCAGTCAGGGTGCGTGGGATAACCACGAGAGTGCTCCTGCTGTCATACGAAATTGCTCCCCAAACCATAACTCCAGGAGTAGGCCCTGTGTGTCTAGGCCGCAGACAGGTCGCTAGCAGGCGTTCACCTGGCCTCCTTCTAACCAACACACGGCTATCACTGCGACCAAGGCAGAACCGGCTTTCATCAGAAAACACAACAGATCTCCACTCCGTCCTCCAATGAGCTCTAGCTTGACACCACTCACGTCGCAAACGGCAGTGGTTTGGAGTCAGTGGAATGCACGCTACAGGGCGTCTGGCTCGGAGCTGTCCTTGAAGTAACCGATTTGTAACAGTTTGTTGTGTCACTGTGGTGCAAACTGCAGCTCGAATTTCAGCTGCAGACGCAGTACGATTAGCCACAGCCATACGCCGAACACGGCGGTCTTCCCTCTCAGTAGTGCCACGTGGCCGCCCGGAACCCGGTCTTCTTGAGGCAGTACCTTCCCTTGACCACTGTTGCCAACACTCATGCACAGTGGATACATTCCTGCCAAGTCTTTCTGCAATATCGCGGAAAGAAAACCCACCTTCTCGTAGCCCTACTACACGACATCATTCAAACTCAGTGAGCTGTTGATAATGGCTTCTTCGTCTTCTTAGAGGCATCCTTGACTAACATTAACCCACTACGTCAAATCTCAACTGTAAATAACGATCACGAACCTTACAGCGCTTATTTAAAGCAAACCTCATTTGCATGTTCATAGTGTCGCTACTAGCGCCACACTTATGCGCGTAGCTCGAAATTTGAATCGACGTCATCTTTCAGATGTATAAACACGCCTACCAAATTTCGTTTATCTAGCTCAGCTCCTTCCTGGTGTTGGGATTTTTTTTTTTCCATCAGTGTATTTAGTCGCTATTAAAAGGGAGGTTCATCAAATTCTATGCATTAGTTTTTGAGTTACAAAGACTACATAGTTTATGAATCATATAGGCATATGACCATACATTTTCTAAAAATTATGAAACTGAGCTCAGTGCATTCAAAAATGTGTAAATTTATAGAATCCGGAAAAATAAAAGTTTCACGAATCTAATATTTTATTTTTTATCTAGGTAAAAAAGTAAAAACATATTATACATTTTTTCCTCACCGAAATCATTAGAGTTGCTTTGAAAACGCCTGAAAACATGTCTGAAATACTGAAAATAAATGTTTTTCGAAGATAAAACTAACAAATCAATGTTCTTAGGCCTTTCTTCGAAATCGTTCACGTAAGTTGAAAATGCCCCCAATAAGAATTTCTTTAAAAATGAGACCAAAGCAAATCGATTTCTAAATATAAAAAAAACCCTTCGCAACTCCATGGTTTTCATTGCAATGGTAAAGTCGATTTCAAAACACCTGGAAACAAAATTTTCTAAAACGAAACCCTAATACACCGATTTCTAGACCCAACATATCGTTTAAGTTTTCTTTGTGTTTATTTTCTTTCACTATTTTCAACGAAATGTTTAAAGTTGTTTTTGAAAATACCAGTAACAAACTCATAAAAACTGCTTGTTTAATAACATATGATTTTATCTTATTTAAATTTTAAAACTTTTAAAAGTGCATCTTAATAATAATTAATTTTTAGACATACTTGGTTAAATTCTAATAAAGTTTAGCTCTTCTTAGATTGTACCGCAAACACTTACAATGCTAGAAATTGTTTTAAAAATGATGTAAAACACCGATTTCTATAGACCCAGAAAACGTGTAGTTTGTTATTTTTACCGAAATGTTTGGAGTTGTTTTTAATAAAAATACTTATACATACAGTCTCCAATAAAAATGATTTGTTTAATATTAGACCATTCCATAATTATTGGCAGAAAATGAAACAAGAAAGAAAACATGAGTCACAAAGAAAGAAATGGATTTTATTCAGCAAAAAATCTGCCATCGTCAGAAATACACTTCGTCCAACGAGTTTTGAGCGAAAAAATAACACGGTGTCAGAAATTGGCGTCACATTGGTCAAAGAAATCACGAACCCCCTGAATCGAAGCATTCTCGTTCGGGAATTGTTTGTCCCTCACAAACCAGTCCAAATGGCGAAACATGTGATAATCAGTCGGAGCCAGGTCTGGAGAATAAGGTGGGTGCGGCAGAAGCTCATACCCCGAATTTTGGATCTTTTGCCAGCTACCAACTGAGACATGGTGTCGAGCTCCATCCTGCAAGAGTATGGGACCTGACCTACTGACCAGTGCTGGTTGTTTGATGCGAAGTTTCCTGTGGCATTCATTCAACTGACAATGTTACACGTCCGTATTAATGGTCTGGCCACTCGGGAGAAATTTATAATGGACCACGGTCTTGTCGGTCCACCAAACCGAGACGAGAATTTTCTGTGGATGGAGGTTTGGTTTGGGGATCTGTTTCGCAGGTTCACTTTTATGCAGCCACTGTGCTTTGCGCTTGCGATTGTCGTACAACACCCATTTTTCAACCACAGTCAGGATACGATGCAAGAATGGCTCTCTAACCTCGCGCTCCTGTAGAGATTTACAGAGTTCCAGGCACCGTAGACGTTGCTCCTCCGTTAGGTCATGTGGTATCCATGTTTCGAGATTTTTCTCCATGCCCATTGCCGCCAAATTTCGCGAGATTGTCTGTGGTGCTACAGATAGTTCGGCTCCTAGCTGTCGTATGTTGATGTTGGCCGGGCGTCAACTTTCTGCCGTAAATGGTCCACATCACACCGCACTGGACGATCGGCTCCAGGTTTATGGCCAAGCTCCATATCACCTCTGAGAAACTTAGCAAACAATCTATAGACTGCGCGCTCAATTATTGTGCCCGCACCCAATGCTTTGTTGACGTTGGCACCACTGTTGCAGCTACCGAATGGCCAAGCCGGAACTCGTGCTGAATCACGATTCGCACGTGGCGTAGCTCCATCACATCCTTAAATGTTTCGAGTACCCCGACTGGCATTTATATAGCGTGTGAACTCTTCTACTTCAAGTTGCAGGGGTTGTTTGTGTTGCATCACTTCTGTAATGGTCGGAACGATCTGTAAAAGTTGTCTATATCGGTTTCTGCCAATAATTATGGAACAACCCAATAATATTTAATTTCAACTTGCAATTTTTACGTTATCTGAATTTTAAAACTATTTAAAACTAAACTTTGTTATGGTTATTCTTTATACATACTTTGGTTGAATTCTAATTAATTTTAGCATTTGAAGGTTTTCGGGGAACATTTATTTACATCTTGTTTAAAAAATTATGTCAATTTTGAAATAAATTTTCTAAAATGAGATCCAAAAGTACTGATTTCTAGACAGTTGTTTCAAGAGCGTACCTGCAAATCCATAAAAAGGGTTCTCATTGATTTGAATATTAAATTCTTATGTTATTTAAATTTTAAAACTGATCAACACTTATCTTAATTATAATTTGATTAAATTCTGATTAAATTTAGCACTTGAAGATTTTTAGGGAATACTTACAAATTTGGAAATAACTTTAGCTGATTTCTAGATCTAAATATATATATATATATATCTTTTTTTCACCGAAACATTTGGAGCAAATTTTAAGAACGCAAGTAACATTATTTTATAATAATTACTTGTTTAATAATTGAATAAAAATTACTTGTTTAATGATATACTTGTCGGTCTTAACTTAAACTATTATATTATTTTATTTACACTTTCAATCTACTTAAAACCTATTGAAATGGTGGTTATTTTTCTTATGTGTGCTTTGATTAAATTCTAATCAAGTTTAGAACTTGTCAATTTTCGTTGAACACCTATTTTAAAATTTAGAAATTATTTAAGAGACGATATTATATTAGAAACAAGGATTTTCTAAAATGAGATCTTATCAAACCTGTTTCTAGATACAAATTTTTACTTTCTTCTATATTCAATAAAAGAAAGTATTGGATTCGTAAAAATTTTCGACCTCAGGTTTTTGGTGGATTTACACGTTTTGAGAACTGTAGAACACTATTTGATCATTTTTAGAAAATGTCTGTCTGTCTGTGTGTGTATGACAAAATTTTGTGGCAACTGTATCTCAGGAACTACTGCACAGAATTTCATACAAATTGGTATGTAGTTGCACCTTGACATAAATTAGTGCCTATCAACTTTTGGTAAAAATTGTCTTACAGGTTGCGTTGCCATCCCGCCTTTTCTAAATTTTTAACATGGTGATATAGGACAAAATTTCGTATAAATGAGCATAAAGAGAATTATTTTTTAGTAATCATTATGAAATTTACAAGAATTATTTATAATAGACATAGTCAACTGGGAAAATTTTTTTGTATGTGTAGGAGCCTCGCCACCCCTCCTGGGGGGGGGGGGAAGTCCCCCCTCGAGGGGAGTAAATTTTCAAGATGGGTATCTTTCGAAAGGCCTCGTCAATACCTTTAAAACGAATGATTGAACTATAAATCTGTGATAATTTAAAACAAAGTTATCTATTTTTTTTTACTTTTAACGAAAAAAAAAAAAAAAAAACTTAGAAAAAAAACGTATTTTTATTTATTTATTTATTTTATTTTTTCTTTAAACGAAATTTAACCAACCTTGGTATTTAGTTGGCCCCTAACATGAATTGGTGCTGATTAGATTTGGGGATCAATCGCTCAACAGGTGGCGCTGTGATCGTATTTTTTCTAAATTTTTAACATGGCAGTATAGGACAAAATTTCGTATAAATGTACATAATGAGAGTTATTCTTAACCTGTGATTGTAAAATTAATATGAATTATTGATAATAGTAGTAGTTAATTAAGAAAAACATTTTGCCCATGTGAGGGCATCGCTCCCCCTCCTGGGGGCAAGTTCCCCCCCGGGGGGGATTAAATTTTCAAGATGGGTATATTTCGAAAGGTCTCGTCAACACCTTTAAAACGAATGATTGAACTATAAATATCTGATAATTTAAAACAAAGTTATCGATTTTTTTTTGCTTTTAAGGATTTTTTATTATTATTATTTTTATTATTATTATTTTTTTTAATATTGTTACTGAGTGAATTTGTATGACAAAATATAGAAAAAAGTCTTGTGGTGGCCACAACATACTAGTTTTAATTTATTATCACCGAAATATTTGGAGTTGGTTAGAGAATGCCAATGCAAACCGATAAAGACTGCTGAATAAAATATGATTTTTACTTACAACTTTTATGAAATTTAAATTTTAAAACTATTAAAAATGCTTATCTTTCATGCATGCATTGATTGAATTCTCCTGAAATTTAACACATGAATATTTTAAACGAACATTTGTTTAGAACAAAGTTAGAATTACTTTTACAAACGTAGCCATTTTAGAAATAAAATTTTCTAATAGGTCGAATCAGAAAAAAAAAAAAAAAAAAAAAAATCTAATCCGCTATTTTTGTCAAAAGTGTTTGAAATGTTTTCTATAATTCTATCAAAAATTCATAAAAATTACTTAATTCATAAAATGTGATCTTAATTAACCATTTTCGGTATTAATGCGTCTCTCTGCCTTTTACAATTTCCCCGTCCCCGGTCATTAAATCCCATGGTTGGTTGGTTGGGTTTTATGTCGCACTAGTGCTGCCCAATGGGCAATTGGTGACTGTCTGGGACTCACCCCTACAGGTGGTCCGGAGACACATTTTTGTCAAAAGTGTTTGAAATGTTTTCTATAATTCTATCAAAAATTCATAAAAATTACTTAATTCATAAAATGTGATCTTAATTAACCATTTTCGGTATTAATGCGTCTCTCTGCCTTTTACAATTTCCCCGTCCCCGGTCATTAAATCCCATGGTTGGTTGGTTGGGTTTTATGTCGCACTAGTGCTGCCCAATGGGCAATTGGTGACTGTCTGGGACTCACCCCTACAGGTGGTCCGGAGACATGTCATCACAATTTTGATCCTCTACGGAAGGGAGGACACTCCCGCTTCGGTGACCCCCCGGAGGTATAATTTTTATGGAAACATGGAGTACACTGCGGCCACGACAGATTTTACGTGCACCAGCCATCATTAGTGTACACGACGGTCTTTGTCCGGTTCGAGTACCGTACCCGCAATCTTCCAATTACGAGCCCGGCGCTCTACCGACTGGGCTACCGCTCCCCTATTAAATCCATGTTATTCTATGGTGAAATTTGTTTATAGAATTACTCATTAACTTACGTATTTTTTTAAATTCCGTTTTCATATCCGGGAAATTCACAATCGTTAAATTAGTACTTGTTTTTTAAAAATTTTCTTACATTTTAATATTTTAATTTTAAGTTAGTAATACAAAAAATGAACCAGTGCATTATTTTGATTTTTTAGCTTTAAAGTGAAAATTATAAAATATTTAAACAACACATTTTTGTAAACGAGTACTACTTTAACAGTTGGGAATTTTCTGAATTTTAAAACAATAAATAAACAAATAAATAATAAAAAGAATGCATTAAGTAAATAGTATTATTTAAACTTAAAAACTTCTTCACACACCATAAAACTAATCTAAGAACTATTCGTTTCGAAAGGACGTGGACTTTCTTCTTCAAGTGCAAAAACACGTGCTACATACCTTGGAGGCAAAAGCAAGACTAAATCGCATTAATAATTCTATATATATATATATGTATATATATAATCTCATAGAGTTACTTGGAATTTGGTGACTGGACACGTAACCGGAAAGTTGTAAAAGGGAGAGAGGAGCCTTAACGTAATTGTACGATCCCGGCGATAAATCGTGATTAATTGTTTCACACCGTCAAAAAATGACTGTCAGATACACACTGTGGAAAAATTTCGTAACGATGCTGGGATATTTGGGTAAATAGTTGCACAATATTTATATACCAGTAAAAGTAAAGTTCCTTGTATATATCAGTAACTATCAAATATATATAATTAAAAATTCTACTTAAAAATAATTTTTCTAAAAATTACAAAATATAACTTTTTATACAGTCCCCAAGTCCCTATAGTCATATTTAGTAAAAGTTGATAATCATCCTAACAAATAAAATAACACAAAAAGTTTCTCGTATGTGCGCTCAAAATTCTTCAAGATATTTAGTTGCAGAGTATGGAATTTTTTTTACATTTTCTTGAGTTTTATTAAGAATTTTTTAACTGACTATTATGAAAGCCGGTAAAACGTGGAAAATTCTCAAACTTTAAATATCTCAGTCAGTTTTGGGCGCACAGTAATGAAAGTTTTTGTGTTATATTTGTTAGGATGAATGTTAATGTTTATAAAATATGACTACAGGTACCTGGGGAGTGTATAAAAATATCATTTTCTAATAGAAGAAAGTATCGGATTCGTGAAAATTTTAGATCTTGGGTTTTCGATGGATTTAGACGTTTTGAGAGTTGTAGAATACGATTTGACCATTTTTAGAAAATGTCTGTCTGTCTGTGTGTGTGTGTGTGACAAAATTTTGCGGCAACTGTATCTCAGGAATTACTGCACAGAATTTCATACAAATTGGTATGTAGTTACAACTTGATATAAATTAGTACCTATCAACTTTTGATAAAAATTGTCTGACAGGTTGCGTTGCCATTCTGCTTTTTCTAAATTTTTAACATGGTGGTATAGGACAAAATTTTGTATAAATGTGCATAAAGAGAATTATTTTTTAATAATCATTATGAAATTCAAAAGAATTATTTGTAATAGATATAGTCAACTGGGAAGAAAAATTGTGTATGTAGGAGCCTTGCCTCCCCCCCTGGGGGAAGTCCCCACTCGAGGGAAGTAAATTTTCATGATAGGTATCTTTCAAAAACGTTCGCCAATATCTTTTTTCATTTTTAACCAAAGAAAAAAAAATGTATATATATATATGTAATATTGAGAATAAAATTTACTTTTTTTTGGATATTTAGTGTTATACTACTTCTCTAATAAGGAAATCGTCTGCATTATCATGGAAGATAATTTTTTTTAAATAATATTTTAATAAATTATTTTTATTGAGTGAATTTGTATAGGAAAATATAGAAGAAAGTCATGTGGTGGCCACAACATACCAGTTTTTTTTTAATTCAAATGTGCCCTATTGTAAAAGTGTACATTTTAAAAAACATTTTGCTGTTAGAAGTATATGTCTGCAGTCAAAGGTTGGGGAAGATAAAGGTCTGGCGAATTTGCTTTGCACCCTGTACATACACACAGACTTTAAATACACACATACACACACGCCTTTTAAAATATAATACACACATTTTAAAAGAATATATATACATACAGAACATAACAAATATTCCATCTATTTAAATTACACGGACACACATTTTAACACATTATGTACGCATTTAATATTACCGCACATCATTGTATATCATCAGTTCACGCTTTTTTTTTTTTTTTTTTACTTTCTTCTATATTCAATAGAAGATATTGGATTCGTAAAAACTTTCGATCTTGGGTTTTCGATGGATTTACACGTTTCGAGAGGATAAAACACGATTTAACCATTTTTAGAAAATGTTTGTCTGTGTGTGCGTGTGTGTGACAAAATTTTGTGGCAACTTTATCTCAGGAAAAACTGCACAGAAATTCATACAATTTGGTATGTAGTTGCACCTTGATATAAATTAGTGCCTATCAACTTTTGGGGAAAATTGTACAACAGGTGGCGTTGCTATCCTGTTATTTCTAAAATTTTAACATGGTGGTATAGGTTGGTTGGTTGGTTGGGTTTTACGTAGCAATAGTGCTGCGTGATGGGCAATATATGGCGGTATAGGACAAAATTTCGTATAAATGTGAATAAAGAGCATTATATTTTAATAACCATTATGAAATTCAAGGAATTATTTATACACTATCTACCAATAAGTATTTGGGCACTTTCGAATTTAGACATTTTGTCAAATATCTAGAAAAGTCCTATAAGAATCACCTTGAATCTTTGGTAGTGTAAAGAACGTGTTATACCTCATATTTTTCAGCAAAAATTGTGTCTTAGAAAGGAAAAGGGGACCTGCAGAAAATTAAATAAAAATCATAATATTTTGCATCACCCTGTAAAAAGTATTGCTTTTACTGCGTTTTAGCTGTAGCATGTGATTAAAAGGATCTTTCTCATTATCTGTTTAAAATTTTATGGGGCTACCTCATATATTCATGGAGATATAACGGTTTCTTTAAAAAATTGCAAAAATAATGTTCACTTTTTGAATTATAACATGTAGGCTATTAGACCCAGTTCAAAGCTATTTTTAGGAAATATGGCATACTAAATTAGACACAGCATACAGCAAGCAAGATGCAAAAATGTTAAATACCTTACGTAATAAAAGCACTTTACCAAATAATTTTTAACTACACATGCACTATGCTTAAGCTTTATAAAATTTCATTTGTATAATTTAAGGTGCCTGCCTACCTTCGGAGGTGATTTTTTTTAATAATTGAAAAATTACCTATTTATGTGCATTATATGATAGAATATAGTAAAAAACAGTGAATAACCTGAGAAAAATATGCAAATTTTAAAATATTTTGAAATTTAGGCTCAAAATATGCATAAAATTTGCGAAAAAAAGCACTTTTACAAAACATCATAAGTCAAATTTAAATAAAGATATTTTTATTCTGTAAATTTTATTTAGATTATTGAAAGGTCGTTAAGGGAGTCTCTCAAAACTATAACCATGTTATTTAATATTTTAGAGACGATAAGATTTTTACATGCTGAAAAAATCATGAATTTACATGACAGGTTATAACTTCTATCGACAAAAATAAATAAATAAATAAATAAATAAATAAATATCTAGATTCATTATTGTAGTTCAATCCCTAAAACAACTCCTCTAGAGTATTTCCTCAAAGTTTCATAACGTTTTAATTATAACTTTTGGAGTTATGATGTTTTGGGATAAAGCAAAATGCTTAAAATCTCATTTTGAGAAAAAGCAGAAAACAGATTTAAAAACAAGATCTTACCTAGTAAACAAAAAATAATTTTAATAAGTTCCTGATTTATTTCAAAGCTTTTTATTTTCTTTTTTAAATTCATTTTATATTCAGTAACAAATTTTGATGCTTATATTGAGTAAAACATTTATGTAAACAAACATTTACAGGTCATTTCGCGGTCACTTCCGGTTTCAAAAACTGGCGAGTGACTAATATTAAAACGCCTGTAACTCAATTTCTAAGCAAAATAGAAACAAAATTCAAACTTATTTAGAAAGCTAAAATTTTAGGCTTTAATACTAACCCAAAAATAGAAAATCAGAGTTTTGACCGAAAATTGCATTTTAAAGGTAGGCTAGGCAGGCACCTTAATAGCCAAAGATAAAATCCCAAACAAATATCATGTAAGTTCAAAACATCACGGGAGATAGAATGAACAGAATTTAAGTAATTCTCGAAAAAAAGAAAGATGTTAGGGGTGTTTATCAATATTTATTTACAATCAGCGAAAACACTGTATTACCATTGGGCATTAATTGAATCAAAAGAAAAATGGGAGCAAAACCCCTTATAGTTCAGCTTTTATTTTGAGAGAATTGAAATTCTGTTCATTCTATATCTCGCGTAACGTTTTGAATTTACATGATATTTGTTTGGGTTTTTCATATAAGTTGCTCAACACTTTTGGCTATTAAATTATGCAAATGAAAGTTTTTAAAAGCTAGCGCACGTGTAGTTAAAAATTATTTAGTAAAAGTGCTCGTATTTTGTAAGATATTTAACATTTTTGCATTCTGACTGAAGTATGCTGTGTCACGTTAAAATTAACTAGTATGATGTGGCCACCACATGACTTTCTTCTATATAATTTTACACAAAATTTATTCAAAACAAATTGTTTATTACATTATCAAATTATTTTTCATTATAAGTGCAGACGATTTTTATCTAACATAATTATATCACTAAACGACGAAAGAAAGTCATATTTTTGCAATTATCAGAAGAAATTCGATTTTTTTTCTAAGTTTTTTTTTCGTTAAAAGTAAAAAAATAAAAAATCGATAACTTTGTTTTAAATTATCACAGACCTATAATTCAGCCATTCGTTTTAAAGGTATTGACGAGATCTTTCGAAAGATACCCATATTGAAAATTTACTCCCCCCGGAGGGTTACTTCCCTCCCAGGGAGGAAGATATGTCCCCACATGCACAAAATTTTTTCCCTAGTTAACTACTACTATTATCAATAATTCATATTAATTTTACAATCACACGATTAAAATAACTCTCATTATGCGCATTTATACGAAATTTTGTCCTATACTGCCATGTTAAAAATTTAGAAAAAATGCGATCATAGCGCCACCTGTTGAGCGATCCCCTAATCTAATCAGCGCCAGTTCATGTCAGGGTCCAACTAAGTACCAAGTTTGGTTGAATTTCGTTCATTGATTCGTGAGATACAGCGTCCACAAAATTCGTGATACACACACACATGCAGACAGACAGATATTTTCTAAAAACAGTCGAATCATGTTCAGGACATCCCAAAACTTGCAAATCCATCGAAAACTGGAGTTCGAAAATTTTCACGAATACAATACTTTTTCTATATATACATATAAGATCTTGGCTGGTTTCTAGGGGGTGGGGTCAATGAGTTGATCTAGTTTTTAGACAACACTTTATTAGAAGAGATTCGAAACATCAATTACACAAAATAAAGCCACATGACGATTCTTTTAACAGACGATAGTCATCAGTGACCAAGTCTTAATCCTTTGGTTTAACAAGAAGCTCACGGCATTAAGTGATTATCTCAAAGCAATATTTAAGTACCTACTCGAACTATAATATGTTACAGACTTAAGGTATAAGCCTCCCAGGGCTCTACCCAACAAATCTGAGCGTTTCATGCTCTAAGTATGGTGTAACGACTGGATCAGCCTACGCGCTGATGGTCTGACAAGCTTGTTCCACTGTTGGCCCGATGCTAACTCACTTTCCCGCTCGACATCTCGTACTGACGGGCATCGGAGGTAGCGCCATTCATTGACTGGTGGAAGAAATTACATTTCACACACACACACACACACACACACACACACACACACACATATATATATATATATATATATACTAATATATAAATGCGAAAGTTTGGATGGATGGATGTTTGTTACTCAATCACGCCACAACGGCTAAACGGTTCTGGATGAAATTTGGTACAGAGATTTAGAATAGTCTGGAATAGAACGTAGGCAACTATTTATACCGAAAATTTGATTAGATTAAAAAAAAAAAAAAACGGTAATTTTGAAAATAATAAACCGGTAATTGACTTAATAAAAGCCATTTAAATTTTTAATTGTTGCCAAAAAAGTTTACGAGGTATTTTTATTTATTTATTTTTCAACATAAAATGAAATATGCTTTCACGCGAAAAATAAAAAATTACTAAATGTTAAATTGGTCGATGAGAAAATGACACTTTATAATTTTAAAATAAAATAGTAATATTACAAATCTAAGATATTTCTTCTGAATTTTATTTCATAGCATTTTTTTATATACCTCAACTTCAGATTTTTTTTTTTTTTTTTTTTTTTTTTTTGAGTACGGCGGATGAACACGCTTGGCATAAAAGCTAATTCATCATTATATTAAAGGTATTTTGTTATTGATAATTCTGGACAATTTTTTTAATTTTGATGCTGAAGTAGATCGGACATTTTTCGCCAAGGAAAAGATAGAAAGAAATACGCAAGCGAAGTGATGACGTCACTGGCCGTTCGTGGATGCAAGAAAAATATTTCCTATGTTAAACGCCCATTGGATTTTTTGTAAAAAATTATTAAAATTCGAGGAAAATTATTTCTCGATTTTAATCCCCATATTTAGGTATAGATATGTATTAGTTATCATGGCTATGCGTTAGATTAAGTTATTTTTGTTGTAAAATTGACAAAATTTGAATTTTTAATTTCAAAACTCTAGAAAAAAAAATGGCAAATTTCCATATTCGATTAAAAACACAAACATTTCATTTCAAAGGATGATATTTGCACAATAAATATCCAACTAATATACTAATTAAAAGGAAAGTGATAAATATTCTATCATAATTTGATGTCAAATTTGTTTTCAAATGTCTAAATAAAGTGTCTGATAAAGATACTAATATGTTGCAGCGGAATAGATTTGATATCGGTCATCCTTTGCAGAAAAAAAAAAAAAATATCGCCAAATTATCTGGCAAACATATTTTAATTCCTTTCAAAAATCATAGTTATTTTAACAACTTATATTAAGATAGTAATGAATAATATGAAACAATATTTCGTACTATGCATATTACGAAAATATGCATCTGGCGTGTATATTTTCGTATTACGTGTTTGATCACCAAATACAATAAGCGCCAAGAACGACAGAGTTTTGAAATTTAAAATTAAAATGTTGTCAATTTGACAGCAAAATAACTCAATCTAACACATGCACATGATAACTAATTGCATATATATATATATATATATATATATATATATATATATATATATATATATACCCAAATATGGGGATTAAAATCGGGAAATAATTTTCCTCGATTTTTAATAATTTTTTACAAAAAATCCAATGGGCGATTAACATAGGAAATCAAATTTCTTGCATCCACGGACGGTCAGTGACGTCACACTTCTCTTGCGTATAGGAACAACAATCGCATAAATTCTATTTTGGTCTAAAACGGCAACAAAAATTCAAAAGTCGCCAAGGGCATTAAGGCTGTACCATGATCAAGTTTACACATTAATTAATTTATTTATTTTTCTATATACCAACTACTATTAACTAAGCATGAAGTATATAAAATACTCTTACCAGACAAATGTCGTCAGTTTTTCTTATTAAATTATTGAGCTTATTCCACGTGTGTAAATATTGTCCATTTATAAATATTATTTTTTATCCCCATGTATATCGTAATAGAGCATTTCCTCGTGACGTCTGGTGGTTGGCAAAAAAGCGCGCTCGACTTTCCCGCGCAATTTACTATATTGGTGATCCCATAGAATAATAATAGAGGAAGAAGGAGCACGCCAATAGTCTTAATGCTTACAAACCACTTCTAGTGAAATGCCAGCGAAAGCTACTTTTGCTCCTCTTAACATTGAAGTTTTTTTAATAAAGGCTTGTTAATAATCGCTGTTTTTTGTGGCAACACAACAGCTTATGTAGAAACCTTATGCTCCTTCTTCCTTTATTATTATTCTATGGGTGATCCTCCATCGCTATGCTTTTCCCAAGCCTTTTTGCCAACCACTCATAAAAGTTGAGATGTTTGTTTACAAACAAGGAACTGCCCTATTGGACCACGTTAAAGAAATATTATATAGATAAGTAGAAAGCATCACACGTTCAATATTTTTGGTTAATTACTATTCTCATTTTTAACTTTTTATTTCACTTTGTCATTTAACGTGCGTTTTCTTACTTTTTTGAATTATAATTTACTTTTTATTTGTTAGTAGTTTTAATTCTTTTGATTTGTTATTATTTCATAGTAGTACATTGTTTTTAGTTCCCTTTTAAGGGTTTTATTATTATTATTATTATTTGATAGTTTTTCGAAATGCCCGGGAAACGCAAATCTAATCTTTCCAACAGAAATAATAAAGCTCGGGCTATGAAAGTAGCTAGAAGTCAAGAGACGAGTTGTATCACAGAGCTGGGTATTAATATTATAAAATGTACCATTATTACAGGAACTGCTAAAGGAGACAGCGTTTTGATTCCCCGCATACCTATTATTCCCAACAACTTGCCATTTCATTTCAAGAGATTGCAATTTCCATTGAAATTGGCTTTTACAATGACGATCAACAAATCCCAGGGGCAAACCTTAAAAGTGGCAGGCATTCATTTAGGAACTCCATGCTTCTCACACGGTCAATTATATGTTGGTTGTTCACGTGTTTCAAGTGCCCAGAACTTGCATGTGTTGACGGAAAATAATAAGTCATTTAATGTTGTATACAGATCGGTATTAAAATAAAAATAAATTGTATATTTTTCCCGTAGATCTTTCAATGAGTTACAAATTTTTTTGAGTATACTTTATCAGACTCTATTTTGCACAGCACCACAATGATAAGGTTTCATTACATTACATATTACGATCAAACCGTCAGTTCCCACACATACACATCAAAATTTCTACGTGAACGAAGTCGCGGGTAACAGCTAGTATATATATACACCGTGACCAATAAGTTCTCATACACTTTCAAATTTTTATTACAATAATGCAAAATAAATCATACAAAAACTTTTTACATCTATTTAAAGTACCAATCATTGAGTATCTTTACATTAAATGCTTTGGAATAATTCCACGTTTTAGTATCTTAACGAGCCTAAGTCTCTTTTCAAATCCATCACATGCGGCACGCACAACTTCCATTGACATTTCCTTCCATATCTTTTGAATTATATTTTTGAATTTGCTCAAATAGGTGATTTTATAGTTATTCAGTTGGGTGAGCATATATGCCCACACAAAATAATCAAGTAGGTTCAGATCGGGGGAGTTGGAGGCCATTCGTTCTTTGGCAAAATATCGGCTAAATTTTGACTGCAGCACTTCTGAACCACACGTGCGGTGTGAGAAGGGGCACCATCTTGTTGGAAGCAGAAATTTTCTGCCCCATACATGCTTTAGACATTTGGGAGAAAAATGTTTTCCAAAAAACTCAGTTTTATAATATTGGGCATTGATTTTTGCCCCCTTATCAATGAAGACTAACGGGAGTTTTCCTTTTTTGGAATTAACTGCCCAAACCATCAGAGACGAAGCATTTTGGTAACGCGGAACGTAATGCTGTCTCTCAGGGATGTTATCAATAGAAACTGACCATACTCTGTCATTTTGGGGGTTGCGACTCTGCTGTAAAATGAATAATTTCTCGTCTGAAAAGACAAATTCATCCCCAGCGTGCCAAGCAAGAATTTCTTCCACCCTTTGCTTCCTTTTCATTTTATCAGACTCCGAGACTGCATGAATTTAACTTTTTCCATAAGCCTTGCATTCAAGGTCCTTTTTCAGAATATTTAACTTTGATCACCTCGATATTCTGAGCTCTCGTGCTAGTTTACTAACGGATCTTGGTTCGCTTCGTCGTATCCTTTCCCTGACCCTTTCCATAGCCTCTTTTGTCCGAACGGACCTCTGTCTGCCAGATCTTTTTCTATCATCGACAGAGAGCATCTCATTATACCTTTTTGTAGTTCTGTAAATGAAATCTCTCTTCCCCACCAAGGCTTTCAAGTCTCTGAAAATATCACCCGGCTGCTCTCCTTTGATCAATTTATTTATCATAATTTCTCTCAATTTCTTCATTCTACCTAAGTAAAGAAAAATTATAATTAGTGCAACATTTGCACTTGAAATAGCTTTATACCTTACACTAAATTGCCTGCAAAATAATTGGGACTACAGTAGAACATATGCACAACTTTTTAACGTGCTACAAAAGTTGTATGAGAACTTATTGGTCACGGTGTATATATATAAGAAAGTAAAAAAGTGGAAATTCTTTTTGCAATTTTTTAAAGAAACCGTTATATCTCCATGAATATATGTGGTAGACTCATATAATTTTATACAGATAATGAGTTAAATCCTCTTACGAGGGTTGCTATTTATATTTCTGGCCTTGGCAACAGTAAGTGTTGCTAGGCGACCGCAGGCGATTTTAATCGAAAGTTTGATATTTTTAAACGTAAATTCAGCAGACGATTTACCATTATAGCTTTATTTGTGTTGTTGACAGTAAATTGAAAAGTTCTTCTCTTTCAAAAAATGGAATTGAATCGTGAAAATTTTCGTGCGATTATTTTTCATAACTTTCGACGTGGATTGTCAAGACAAGAGTGCTTCAATGAACTTAATTCTTTATACAGCGATAAAGCACCATCCTACAGCACTGTAAAAAATTGGTATAACGAATTTAATCGTGGTCGATGTTCGATCCAGGACGAATCCCGTGCAGGTCGTCCAAAATCCGTTGTTGTGCCAAAAAAGATCGATGCTGTGCGTGAACTGATAAAGCAAGATCGTCATGTGACATACCGTGAGATTGAGGCGTCTTTGGACATTAGTATGACTAGCATCAATAAAATATTGCATGAACATTTGAGCGTAAAAAAAAATTTGTTCGCGTTGGATCCCGCATAATCTGACAAACGCTCAAAAAAAGGCTCGTGTCGATTGGTGCAAGGAAATGTTGGAAAAATACGTTCAAGGTACATCAAAGGCTGTGTATAACATCTACACAGGTGACGAATTATGGATCTATGCATATGAGCCGGAAACAAAACAGCAATCAACTGTATGGGTCTTCCAAGGCGAGGCAAAACCAACAACAGTTGTTCGAGGAAGAAGCACATCGAAACAAATGATTGCCTGTTTCTTCGGCATTAACGGTCATGTGGCAACAGTGGCGTAAGAGTAACGCAGGACGGTCAATTCTGAATGGTACACGACCATTTGTTTGCCAGAAGTCATCGGAGAAATTCGAAAAAAGCAGAAGAACAGGCGAATCATTCTTCATCATGACAATGCGAGCTCTCACACATCGACTCAAACAAATGCATTTCTGACTGAGCGAAAGATCGAACTGATGGGTCATCCGCCGTACAGCCCTGATTTGGCACCCAATGACTTCTTCTTATTCCCACACATCAAAAATAAATTACGTGGACAACGATTTTCGACCCCCGAAGAAGCGGTTGATGCATTCAAAACGCATGTTTTGGAGTTACCTCAATCGGACTGGAAAAAGTGCTTTGAAAATTGCTTCAAACGCATGCAAAAGTGTATTGATCATCATGGAGAATATTTTGAAAAACAATAAAACCAATTTCGATCCTACATATTTGTTTTTTCATTATTAGGCCAGAAATATAAATAGCAACCCTCGTAATCACATGCTACAGCCAAAACGCATTAAAGCATTACTTTTTACAGGGTGATCCAAAACACTTTGATTTTTGTTTAATTTTGTACTGGTACCCTTTTCCTTTTCAGGACACAACTTTTACTGAAAAATATGAGGAATAACATGCTTTTTACACTAACAAAGTTTAAAGATGATTCCTAAAGAACTTTTCTAGATATTTGACAAAATGCCTAAATTAGAAAGTGTCCAATTACTTATTGGTAGATAGTGTAATATGATAGTCAACAGGGGAAAAAATTGTATATGCAGGAGCATTGCATCACCCCTGAGGGAAAGTCATTCCCCAAGGGGGGCAAATTTTCATTATGGGTGTCATTCAAAAGAGCTCGTCAATACCTTTAAAAAAAATGGTTGAACCATCGATCTGCGATAATTTGAAATAAAGTTATCGATTTTTTTTCATTTTTAATACACACACACACACACACACAAAAAAAAAAAAAAATCTCATTTTTTTATTTTCTTCTATATTTAAAAGAAGAAAGCATTGGACCCGCAAAAATTTTCGACTACCGGTTTTCGATGGATTTACACGTTTTGAAATGTCCAAGACACGATTTGATCATATTTAGAAAATGTCTGTGTGTGTGTAAGGCAAAAATTTTGTGGCAACTGTGCCTCAGAAACTACTGCAAAATGTTCTATACAAATTTTTATACAGATGCAACTTGACCTAAATTAGTGCCTATCAACTTTTCCTGCCAATTGCTGAACAGGTGGTGCTGCTTTACGTCGATTTCCTCAATTTCAGGGAAGGCTATTTCTCAGAAACTACTACACGAAATTGCATATAAATATATATACAGATGCACCTTGAAAAAATTAGTGCCTATCAACTTTTGGTGTCAATCGCTTAACAGGTGGCACTGCTATATAGCGATTTCCATAATTTAAAAGAAGGCTATGTCTCTGGAACTACTGCACAGAATTGCATATAAATTTATATGTAAATGCACCTTGACATAAATTAGAGTCTAACAACTTTTTGTGCCAATCTCTTTACAGGTGACGCTGCTATACGTCGATTTCCGCGATTTCAGGGAAATCTATCTCAGTTATCTCAGTTATCTCAGTTATCTCAATCTATATCTCAGTTTCTATTGCTTATAATCAAAGAAAACTTGATTTGTAAGATGACCATTATGTGAAATTATGCTGATTCAATTTGAATGCATATCAGCCAATAGGTGGCGCTGTTATACTGGAATTTTCTCTGAGAACTGGAAGTCTGTATCTCAACATCTATGGCATATATAACTGTAGCAAGATGTATGAGATAACCATTACGAAATACCTTTTTTTAGATTTTATTTATAGCGAATAAAACTGTCATTCTTTTGTTGTATTTAACGCAAGTTTTCTCTAAGACTCAAATCGTCTGCATTCATTATGGTACATAATTTTAATAAATAATAGTTTTAATAAATTACTTTTACTGTGTGAATTTCCATAGGAATATATAGTAGAAAGTCTTGTGGTGTCCACAACATACTAGTTCTATTTTAGTGATAATCTTGGAGCATGAGACTGTAAGCAGAAGAAAATATCGAATTTTTATGTTATTAAAATTTTAAAACCATGTACCCTAGTTATGATTATTTCATGTGTGTACTTTGATTAATTTATAATCAATTTTATCACTAGAAAATTTTCGGAAAACATTTGATTACAAAGTTTGAAATTGTTTTTAAAATAATGTCTGGAGGAATGTAATCTTGTCACGTTTTCAGATTTCTTCGGAAGGATTTTATATGCAATCGCTATCTGTTGTATCCAGAGATTCATATAAAAATGAAATAAATCGAAATCCGCCATTTATGTGTTGCAGTTGCAGGAAATTTACTAAACTATAATGTTAGAGACATGCATTGTTTCACAATTTTAGTGTTTATTACAACTAACATAAAAAAAAAATAATAATTTTTTTTTAAACATTTCTTCCAGATTTTACTGATAGTAGAGAGTAGAAAACTGTGGATCAAGTAATAACATAGGGTAGAGTGACCATGTTTTTTCACTGAATTTGGGGACAAAGATGGCGGTGTCATCGAATTTCGAGGACAAAAAAATAAAAATAATAATTAAATTACCTTAAATTGTAAAATTTTACTAATTTTTATGTGTAAAACACCTAAAAGAACTTTTTTCAGCTTATTTATTATGCATATAATAAATTACTATAATAAAACATCAATAACTTTATAACCGGCGTCCCCAAATGTGTTGTAGTTTTTTGGGGACGAAGGTAGTTTTGTCCTCGAGATTCGAGGGCATATGGTCATCCTACATAGGGCCAAGTAATTCACTTTTGACGAAACCAAAATATAACTTGAGCCGGATTGTTTTAAAAAATATATATTTCATATTGCAAAATTTATTCTTTCTGGTTGATTTAACAACTCGCATTCTTTCTTTTTCTTTTAGGTTGATTTCTTTAGAAATCGACCTATTGGAATCACTGAGTTTATTTGTATACCGGGTGTCCCATAAGTCTGAAGAAATTTTAAATTTTCATAGAAAGTTGAAGAATTTGATAGAATAGATAAAATTTCAAGATTGTGGCCACTTGTTGAAAAAAAAAAAAAAAAAGAAATCAGCTCACTCTTCGGATTCATCCGGAAAAACTTGTTTTTCATTGAAAAACGTCGAAATATTGGTATTAAATGATGACGAGTAAAAAAATTCTAAGAAAATATCATAAATTGCAAAACACACAACAATTGTTTCGGGTAAAAACATTTAAGTGTGAATTATCATTAGATAAAAAAAAAAAAAAAAAAAGACACGAGTGCAGCGTGAAATTAATATGAAAGCTTTACATTGTTGATGTCATGGTATATTTGCGTCATATATTTTTGAGTACATTGAGTACATGCATTTTTCACACTAGGAAGGAATATTTCGACTCAAAACAATTATTGAGTATTTTTACAATCTATGGTGTTTGATAAAGCTTTTTTAACACTATATTTTTTCTTTTTTCAGAGTCACACAAAATTTGGATTTTGGTGTTTGCGCATCAGGCTGGATAAGGCAACTTTCACTAAAGAAAGACCGAGATATTTTTGCATAAGTATAATTTAGTATTTGAACGTGAATGAATCTGCCAAGTCTGCCAAAAGTTACCTCCTACTCATTTATTTAAATAATGCACTGCACATTAGTAATGGTGAAACAAGCTCGAGAAATTTAGAGGGACTTCATCCTGTTGAAAGTTTTTATATCAGGAGACATGAAGAAAAAAAAGGTGCTGCTTAAAAATAAACTTTGAGATTTCAAACACAAATTGAAGCAAATTATCAAAAATATCTCTTTGCGACAAGTAACTTAGATTTTTTTCTTTTTTCTTTTTTATATTTATCTGGGAAGATGTGAACAATTAATATTTTACATGAGGTAAAAAAAAAAAAAGTATCCTTCACGAGCATGTCTCTTATATGCTTACACACAGAAGAGAAAGTCTTTAGCGGCTAGATCTGGAGAATAAGGCGGCCTCTACAACTAATCATTGTATGCCACTACAACTAATTTTGTGGTAACCTGTAACAATGTGAGTATTTTTGATCAAACTAATCCGTGGCATGTCATTTTTAATGAGCGAAAAAACCATGCAATTTAATGACATTCATTTCTCCAAAAAATAATCTAATATATATATATATTTAAAGATGAAATTTTTAATAACAAATATAATATAAGGAATTTAATGTATTAATTTCTATGAACACCGAATTTGCAAGCAACTTTTCGTAAAGCTTAAAAATTTTTCATGATCTATGGGTGCTGCTTAGTTTTTATTTCGTATTTTGCTAAATTTCTTCAAATATTTCATCAATTCTAAATCGCATAACAACAATTTAGTTTTGTTTAACTAAATCATACGGAAATGATCCAATGTCACTTTTTAACTATAAAAGTCTATTTTAGATCTAAGAATAAAGAAATATTTTTGTTTAAATCAGCGCATTTCGCATCTTTATATATATAGTGTGAACGTGTCTGAATTTTATATGTTTTTTAGTGTATCAACTTCCACGAAAATTTTTTAAATTTGTCAAAGTTTTCTACTAAGAAAATAGCAGAGTATTGAAAATGAATCTTTCCATAAATTCAGCGTATAAAATGCTTCATTTTTAAGCACAGGGGCGGGAAGGAGTGGGGCGGGAAGGGGGTCTATGGGAAAAGAAAAAAAATTAGAAATACAGATAGACAGTTCAAAATCGGTACAGACAGGTTTTAGAGGCCTGTAAGTCGAATGAGGATATTTTCGAAAGTGTAAAGTTATTAGGAGGAGCGGGAAGGGGGGCGGATGGTAAAAAAAAAAAAAAAAAAAAAAAAAAATAAAATAAAAAATAAATAAATAAAAATAGAGCTAGGTAATTCAAAATTGGTACATAGAGGTTTTTGACGTCTACAAATCGATTGCAAATATTTTCGAATTTGTAAAATTTTTAGGGAAGCTTGGAAAGGGGGGGGATGAAGGGGCAAAACTATACAAATAGAATTTGACAGTTCAAAATTGGCACGTATAGGTTTTTGGGACCTACAAATCGAATGCAGGTATTTTCAAAATGGAAAAATTATTAGGACAGATGGGAGGAGGGGGGGGGGGCGATCGGGCAAAAATATAGAAATAAGAGTTAGAGCGTTGAAAATTAGTATTATTAGGTTTTAAGGCCCGATAAATCGATTGCCGATATTTTCGAAAGTGTAGAATTATTACGAGTAGCGGGAAGAGCGCAGGGGCAAAAATAAAGAAATTCAGACAGAACGTTGGGAATTAATGCTATTAGGTTTAAAAGCCCGAGAAAACGATTGCGGATATTTTTGAAAGTGTAAAATAACATAATTAGGAGGGGGTGGAGACGGTGGGTGAAGGAACACGCGCGCACGGCGTGCGTGTATACGCTGCCGCAGGCAGTGGGGGTCCGGAACGATTATTCCACCGATGAGAGAGGAATTTTTTTTTATTTTATAGTTATGTTTTTTCCTTACGATAATATAGTAATTCATTAAGAGTGTAGAATATAAATGCGCGAACTCAGCGCACAATGTCCTGCGATGCCGAAGGCAGTAATGACCCGGTGCGGCATTTTTCCCGATTTTTTTCCTCTCTCTTTTTTTTTTTTTTTTTTACATGATAAAAATGAATGTAATTTTCAGAATTCATTAATTACAGTGATTCATTTAAAAATAGTGACCAGCGAAGCGGGCGTAGCCTACTAGCATAGTATAATTTATTACGTGAAATTTAATGAACAAATTAATTTATTAAAATACTAGACTAATTCTTAATTTTTTCATCAGCATACATTTTCTGAAATATATTATTTTCATAGAATAAAGTGTTATAATGCTTAAAAAAAAAAAATAAAAATAAAAATAAATAAATAAATAAATAAAAATAAAATAAAATAAAATAAATAAATAATTTATTATGGGTTTCAATCAAACTCAAGTAAAGATGTTATTTTATGGATTTGAATATATTCCCATATTTTATGGATTTGAATTCTGTTTCAGGGTTTTTCCAATTAGTGAAGTGTTTTATCACGTAGCCATGGTTGTTTTGAATAAATTTTGAATGTTTATCATTTGGTTATAATATTAATTATTCATTTCATAAAAATAAAGAAAAAAATTGTTGCTGTTCCTTTCAGAGTTTTAAAAAAGGAAAAGAATTTTAAATTTATGAAAGTATGTTTTACTTTAATAGATAACAGATGACGCCAAAACTGGCATAATAAGACTGAAATCAAATATTATCGATGCTTGATATAATATGGAATATTTGAGAAGAAAGCGAACTCCGTACGCATTCTCAGATCCGATTTGCAGTTATGTTTAGAATACAATGAATTAGATTAAATCGAAAGAGCTTTTCATATATGGGAATGAAAAATCAGAACCAAAGTTCAAATACTTCTGTTAATTAAATATAACATGATTTTAAATTGTACTTATTACTGTCATGGCAAATTAGAATTACTGATATAATTTGCAACTGAATAAATTCTTTGTAATTCTGTGGATTAAATTACTTAAATTTTGTATATTGAAATTATATAAAATTTATCTTTCCCCCTTCTCCCCAACCAAAAGATAAATTATTAAAGAAGAGGCTTTTAGAGTGGTTGAGAGCAATGGAAAATATCAAAGCAGGGGTGTTTTAATCTTTATGTCGTGAAAAGATTTAAGTTGCACATTATGTATC
This sequence comes from Salticus scenicus, assembly GCA_963930645.1. Lineage (NCBI taxonomy): Eukaryota > Metazoa > Arthropoda > Arachnida > Araneae > Salticidae > Salticus > Salticus scenicus. The sequence continues at coordinate 365,371,963 of OZ005652.1, read as the reverse complement.
ATTGATCCGTTAACTTTTAATGGGTATTAACTAATAATAATAATAATAAAAAAATCATGTCTTTTTTTTTTTTTTAATTTTTATATAGACGGTGTACTTTTATGTTATTTTTTCAAAAAACTAATTACTAAATTTCAAAATTCATCCCTAATTCTTTTAAGTAGGTGCTATTAAGAAACCAAAAATATTATTAAGTCTTTTCTTAAATATCTGTAAAAGTTTTAGAATTTTGAAGATCATGATTTTATGAAAAAAAAAAAAAAAACTAGCTGGTATAGGTGGACTCTGCTCAGTTCCCCATCATATTTATTTTCTCATAAATTTCTAGTGCGAGACATATTATAATCATGTTAAAAGAAATGAATTTGACCAAAGCTTGATGCAGTGACAGAATGAAATCCCCGCCTAATAGGCTATCCACCGTTCACTTCGATATATTTATCTTATTTTAATCTATTAATTTATTTTATCAGGGTCAATTCCGTTGTTTAGTTTTCATGTTACTATTTCCAATGCAATAATCCTCAAAATTCATATTTATATGAAAAATTTACAATTTCGCTATGTTGATAAAATCGTAAATTACGAATAATTTACGAAATTTTCCTATTAGAATATTTGTATTCAATCACGTTCAAACAAATATCATAAATGTAATTTTGAAGCTGTCTAATGTATTTAGGATCCTCAAAATAGAAGTTTATGCTCAATTTTGCCTTATTCTGACAGGTTAAGTATATCGTAAATTCCAAATAACTTACGAATCTTTTAAATTGGAAAAATCATAGTCTATGATATTCATGTCAGTATCCTAAATAATATTTCGAAAGTGGTCTGACACCTTTACGATGAAAATATCCCTAAGATTGACGTTTATGTGAAATTTTGCTCTATTCTGCCATGTTAAGAAATTCGTAATTTCCAATAACTTGCGAAATTTTCAAAGTAGCATATTTATAGTTACTGATGTTCATTCCGGCATCAAAACTGATATTTTAAAACTGGTCTGACATTTTTACAGTAAATGTTTCCATTTAATGCACGTTTAAGTGAATTTTTGTCCTATTCTCCCATGTTAAGAAAATCGTAAATTTCTAATAACTTACAAAGTGCTTAAATTCGAATGTTGCAAATGAATAGGGTTTTTGCCAGTGTCGAAAGTAATATTTTAAAACTGATCTGACCTCTCTGCGACAATTTGTCTTGAGATATCGTGTACACAGACTAACAAACTAACGGACTAACACACTAACAGACACCCTACAGACAGACACCATACAAATTTTGTCATTTTCGGATTCCTCACACCTGAAAAGTGTAAAAAAGTCAAAAAACCGAGTTCGAAAATTTTCGCAATTACCTAAGTTCCCCATACCTATAGTATGATGGGGAACTAATACAAATTGAGATAACACAATTTAAAGGTTTTAAATCTGTAAAATATATATCAAAAACCATAAGAATTATTCCCTGAATACATTTTTTAGTGATCAAACATAAAATAGTTCAATTTATAAATACTGAATGGAAATATAAGCTTTTATATGAAACCTTCAGTAGTCTGAAGTCAAAGGTGCCAAGTCACTTTAAATGTAAAAAGTTTTGCTTTAGTTCAAATTTGACTTCATTTTGCTGAACTGCTGTTATACTTACATGTTTGAAAATTTTTAGCCATAAATTACAAATAACTGGCTTTTAAAAAATACATAGCTGCCAACGAAATACTGAGTGTTGTTAGTACCTGCCTCTTTTTCCACACCACTTAATTTTTAGAGAAATTCTCTTCAAATGTCTTTACGATGAAAGAAGGAGAAAAATACTCTAAAATAAGACTGTTGTGAAAGAAAAGGCGGGTACTAATAATATTCCGGATTATTAGGATCTTGGCAGCTATGAAAATATGAGCTTTTTATAATTCAATCATATTCCACTAAAAAAAAAAAAAAAAAGAAATTTTTTTTTGTGTGTTTCTACCTGTCCCGTGGTTTCGGGCAAGTGCAACCTTGAATTACTGTACCTCTATGTTCCGTACATTAAGAGATATGTAAGTCAATTTTCAAGATAGTGAAAGACTTCCTGAATATGCGACATTTTGTATTTTTAAAATATCTTAACTTTTAATAGAGTTGTGAAATTTTCCGAGCGCCTCAACTAGCATTTCACATCTTAATATTTTTAGCACCTCAACAAAACTTAAAAAGAAAAATAAGAATTTTTATGTTTCAATGAAAATTAAACGACAGAACTGAAAAATAAAGTAAAATAAATAAATAAGTGATACAGTTAAGATACTTGGGAAAAGTGTGAATATCCTGGTTACATTTGCTCGTCTTATAACATTTCTGGGGTAAGGGTAATCACAGATAACAAATCAAAACGTTTAAGAGATATAAACAAATCTGAAATTATATAGTGCATCCACGTTTTCCGCGCCTAGCAACGCAGACGATTCTAAAAGCTTGAAGTGGTGCCAAATTGGCCGACATGTTTGGATTTGGAAAACATCCAGTCATTCGGTGCTCTCTTATCGTTTACTTTCTGTCAATCAGATGATTATCACCCCTATTTTATTATTGGACACGTTGGGTGAGCACTTGCGTAGAGGCTTCCATGGTCGCAAGAAATGGGGTTGAAGAATATTCAAAATTTCCATACGAAACTTACTTCACGAGTACAGCAATGACAAGTCTTCAAGTTTTGAGAGAGGCAATCTGTTGGAGAGGGAGATATGAGAAATTTTTTAAAATTCTAAAACTATCGTTGTTTTACATTTGATGTGATTTCCTAAGTCTAAATCTACAAAAGAAAAGTTCAAATGAAAACATATTTCGACTATTAGGTCGAAAGTAAGCTTATCTGTTTAGTTCTAATACAAGATTACATATACCCTACTGTTACACAAATAATTTGCATTATGCTTGTATAATTATCCTTTTAAAATAATGTTGATTCATTGTATAAATTTTGGTATTTAAAATACACACAAAGTCTTTCACTAATTACAAATAAATAAATAAAAACAATAAATAAATAAAAGCCTATTATAATTTGGCATATGGTTGTTCAGATATACTGTAAAGATGCTTATAAAGTTTTTAATAAAACCACTTATGTGATTAAATTTCAACGTGAGCACCTTCCGTAACTCGAAGAATGTCAAGGCGATATTTCAATTCGCGGAACGAATTGACCAATAATTAAGCTGTTATACTAGACAACTTTAGACAGTGCTACTAACTTTGAATGTATACTAAAGGAGAGTAAGAAGATGATGAAGGCGGTATTCCAATTTTCGCCACGCACATTGCTTTGCATTTCCTGAAGAGTTGGACAATGCGTGCCGAGAATTGGAGTACCATCTTAACAATCTTCGAGTAACCAAGGGTGCTCACATTGAAATTGGAATTGTCGCAAATAGTTTTTAATAAAACAACTTACTCACCCATGTATTTCATTAAAAACTTTAAAAACATCTAAACAACCATATATCAAATTATGATAAATTTTTACAATAAATTTTTGTAATCATCAGGGAAAGTTTCATTGGTGGATGAAAATGTTTCATTTTAACCAACACAAAGTGTGTTGGAGCTATGGTTATAGTCAAAGTGCTTTTTAAAATTGTGTTAAAGTTAGTTGAAGTAACTAAAGATCTCATGTAAGGTATTCTCATTGTTAACTACTCAAAAGGATGCATTTACAATGTAATGATGAACTAAGGTCTAAAATACAGTAATCTTTAATGATATATTCAGATTGCGATTAGCTTTGTCTTGTCCAATAACTATGTATATACTTTAAATTCCTGAGATGAATCTTCAACTATCGTGAAGAATTTCCGTGTGAATCCCCTGTTGCCATTGAACATGTTTTATAATAACAGTTTATATCATACCAATGTTGAATTCAGATAACTTTCCTCGGAATTTTCAGATTCGGAAAAGATGAAGTACATTATCGAATTCTAAGGTTAAATTTTACATTTAATAAGTAGAAAATTAAAAATCTTTGGATCCTTCAGTAGTTTAGTTTGTTGAAGTAAGACCTCATTTTAATGCCATTTTTCATCATTTATTAATATTTTTTTTCTTTAATCTCAAGTTATAATTGTGTTTTTTAACTGCTTCTTGATGTTTCTAAAAATGTAATGTGTGTGTTTACATGTGAGGCTAGCATACATGTTGATTCATTCATTTTTTTTTTTTTTTTTTTTTTTACAAAATATGTTTTGTACATTAATGTCTATATAAAATACAATTTTGTCATGAAAACTATCTTTAACATTAGATCGCCGAACTGCAGCAATGACTGCGGTTAGTTCTTGCAAGGGTTATGCTTCTCTCGATTTAATTTGCAAATGGACTGAGAATGTAACGGTGTCTTGTCCTTGTTAATCTATTTTTGACTTTAAATGCAAGTTGTCGGGCTATCAGATATGTGATCTAATAAAACTGATAGTGCATGTGTGCCACAAAGTATGAATGTAGTTAATTTGTAATTATTAAAGTTAAGAATATGAATTTTTACTCCAATTGTCTTTCATTTTTTTCAAATAATACTCAAATCTTCCCATATACGAGAGCTGTTCAAAAAGTGTCGAACCTTTGGTTGGAAAAAATACATTTATTGATTTGGAAATCCAAAACACTAATTCCCTTCAAGGTAGTAGTCACCTTGGTAATACACATACTTTGCCCAGTGTTCCTGTAATTGTAGAAACACCTGGGGAACGCAGGTTTGGGAATGATGAGCAACCGCGCCATTGCATTCCGCATGGTGTCTTTTCTTGATTCAAATCAGGACCCTTTTAGCGGAATTTTCAGCTTGAGAAATAGCCAAAAGTCACAGGGTGTCATGTCGGGTTAGTAGGAAGCCTGAAGAACCACAGGAATGTTCTGTTTGTCGATGAAAGTTTGAATCAAATGCGCAGAATGGACAGACGCGTTAACATGATGGAGCTTCCAAGTTTTCGCTGCCCACATATCCTGTCGTTTACGCCGTACCGCATCACGAAAGCGACGAGGGACCTCCTGGTAGTACTCCTTTGTGATAGTTTGGCCTTGTGGTGCGTACTCATGATGTACCACACCGCGAAAGTCAAGGAAAACGGTCAACATATACACTGGTGTGCGGCCATCTTTAAAGCACTTGTACCACTGTTTGTGCGTGAAGTGTCATCGTCCCGAAAGCCTGTTAAATCCTACAAATGGTTAACGCTTGGATATCGCCAACCTTTTGGTAAAATTTGATGCAATATCGTTGTTCCAGTTTTTCTCTTACTTTACAAAAACTAAAATCCGACGACCGCTCACTGCACGTCTTTACTTGTTGACCGACTGCTAGCTACTGACACTTTCTGCAGGCGGGAAAATCTTCACGACTGAGCCTGAGTGTCCCATCTACATCTACACTGAAGAAGAACTCTCTCGCTTCATTGGTTTACGCGAGAAAAAATAAGGCTCGGTGCTTTTTGAACAGCCCTCGTACTCTTTTATTACTCCCTTACATTGTAAACATTATGCATTAGCCGTGTATATATTTGTATTGGACAGTTTTAGATATAGGAGTTTACATCTTTTATTTGTGTACATTTATATTTTTAATTTCTTCAATCGACTACTATTTTAGATATAATTATTTAGAAAAAAAAAAAAAAAAAAGGGACTTAAAGGAGTGCAGAAGGTACTTTTTTAGTTCCCCATCATACTATAGGTATGGGGAACTTAGGTAATCGTGAAAATTTTCGACCTCGGTTTTTTGACTTTTCTACACGTTTTCAGGTGTGAGGAATCCGAAAATGACAAAATTTCTATGGTGTCTGTCTGTAGGGTGTCTGTTAGTGTGTTAGTCTGTTAGTCTGTTAGTGGGTCAGTCCGTTAGTTTGTTAGTCTGTGTACACGATATCTCAAGAACAAATTGTCGCAGAGAGGTCAGTAATCTGACCTCTGTTTTAAAATATTACTTTCGACACTGGCAAGAACCCTATTCATTTGCAACATTCGAATTTAAAAACTTCGTAAGTTATTAGAAATTTACGATTTTCTTAACATGGGAGAATAGGACAAAAATTCACTTAAACGTGCATTAAATGGAAACTTTTTACTGTAAAAAGATCAGACCAGTTTTAAAATATCCGTTTTGATGCCGGAATGAACATCAGTAACTATAAATATGCTACTTTGAAAATTTCGCAAGTTATTGGAAATTTACGAATTTCTTAACATGGCAGTATAGGGCAAAATTTCACATAAACGTCAATTTTGAGAGATATTTTCATCGTAAAGATGTCAGACTTCTTTTGAAATATTATTTAGGACACGGGCATGAATATTAAGACTATGAATTTTCCAATATAAAGATTTCGTAAGTTATTGGAAATTTACGAATTTCTTAACATGGCAGAATAGAGAAAATTTCACATAAACGTCAATCTTGAGGGATATTTTCATTGTAAAGATGTTAGACCACTTTCGAAATATTATTTAGGATACTGGCATGAATATCATAGACTATGATTTTTCCAATTAAAAAATTCGTAAGTTATTTGGAATTTACGATTTACTTAACATGTCAGAATAAGGCAAAATTGAGCACAAACTTCCATTTTGAGGATCCTAAATACATTAGACAACTTCAAAATTACGTTTATGCTATTTGTTTGAACATAATTGAATACAAATATTCTACTAGGAAAATTTCGTAAAATATTCGTAATTTACGATTTTATCAACATAGCGGAATTTTAAATTTTTCATATAAATATGAATTTTGAGCATTATTGCATTGGAAATAGTAGCATCAAAACTAAACAACGGAATCAACCCTGATAAAATAAATTAATAGATTAGAATGAGATAAATATATCGAAGTGAACGGTGGATAGCCTATTAGGCGGGGATTTCATTCTGTCACTGTATCAAGCTTTGGTCAAATTCATTTCTTTTAACATGATTATAATATGCCTCGCACTAGAAATTTCTGAGAACATAAATATGATGGGGAACTGAGCAGAGTCCACCTATGCCAACTAGTTTTTCTAATACATTAGGATCGAACATTTTTATTTTTATTTTAAAAATAAATCTGTTAGTAAATACCATGTTAAATTTGACAAAAAATATATATATTGCATGAAAATGAAAAAAAAAAAAAAAAAAAAGATAGGAAATATGGTTAATAAACATAATAAACATATAATATAAATTTAGAAAAATAGACTCTTGTTTTAATCTATACATATAAAAGAGTACTTCCACCCACTCACTCACTGACTCATCAACGCCCAGTAAAATCTACTGGAGCCACTGACTCGAAACTGGGTCAGATTATAGAACATATAGTGTAAGCACCCCCTAAGAAGCGATTTTGCGAAATTCGCCCCCCAAGGGGAAGTAGGGGGCAAAATGTGATTTCACAAAAACCTCCATATCTCAAAGAAAAGAACAGATATCCGTAAAATTTTTGCTTTGAAATATAGCTAACACAAATATCTAAAAACCAATTTCTGGAATTTTAGTAATTCGGTCCCCAAGGGGGGAAAGGGGGCAAAACATGATTTCACATGCGCAAAAAGTGGTTTCACATACTCCTATATATCTCAAACAAAAAAACAGATATACGTGAAATTTTTGCTCTAATATATAGCTAATACAAATACCTAAAAACCAATTTCTGGAATTTTAGAAATTCAGCCCCCAAGAGGGGAGAGAGGGGGCAAAACGTGATTGAAATAATCCTTTATATCGAAAAAAAAAAAAAGATATATGTGAGATTTTTGCTCTAAAATATAGCTCTCACAAATACATAAATCAAATTTCTTTAATTTTAGAAATTCGTCGCAGGTGGGGCGGGAAAAGGGGGGGCTATGGGGTAAAAAATAGAAATACAGTTAGGTCGTTCAAAATTGGTACAGATAAGTTTTACAGGCCTGCAAGTCGAATCAGGATATTTTCGAAAGTGTAAAGTTATCGGGAGGGTCAGAAAGCGCGGGGGGGGGGGATGGGGCAAAAAAATAAAAATAGAGTTAGACCGTTTAAAATTGTTACATTGAGGGTTTTGATACTTACAAAGCGATTGCGGATAATTTCGAATTTGTAAAATTATTAGGATAGACGGGAAGGGGGTGAAGTTGAAAAATACTATATAAATAAGAGTTAGAGGGCTGAAAATTTGTGTTGTTAGGTTTTGAGGCCCGATAAATATATTGCGGATATTTTCGAAAGTACAGAATTATTAAGAGGGACGGGAAGGGGGACGGGCGCAGGGGTAAAAAGAAAGAAATTCAGATAGAATGCTAGAAATTAATATTATTAGGTTTAAAAGCCAGCTAGAACGATTGCGAGGATTTTTAAAGTGTAAAATAATTTGGAGGGGCGGGAAAGGTAGGTGAAGGACTATGCCTTCATATACTGCCGCAGGAAGTGGGGGCCCGCAACGATTATTCCCCCGATGGGAGATTTTTTTTTTCTTTTTTTTTTGTGTTTTTCCTTTACGATAATATAGTGATTCATTAAGAGTGTCGAACATAAATGCGCGCTCGCAGCGCACAGTGGCCTGCGCTGCCGAAGGCAGTGGGGACCATGTGCGACATTTTTTCCAATCAGGATTTTTTTTCTCTTTTTTTTTTTTCACATGATAAAAATTAATGCAATTTTGAAAATTCATTAACTTTTGTGATTCATTTTAAAATAGTGACCAGCGAAGCGGGCGTAGTCTGCTAGTCTATACATATAAAAGAGTACTTCCACTCACTCACTCACTGACTCATCAACGCACAGCAAAATCTACTGGAGACACTGACTCGAAACTGGGTCAGATTATAGAACATATAGTGTAAGCATCCCCTAAGAAGCGATTTTGCGAAATTCGCCCCCCAAGGGGGTGTAGGGGGCAAAATGTAATTTCACAAAAACCTTCATATCTCAAAGAAAAAAACAGATATCCGTTAAATTTTTGCTTTAAAATATAGCTAATTTCATTTTCTAAAAACTAATTTCTGGAATTTTAGAAGTTCGGTCCCCAAGGGCAGAAAGGGGACAAAACGTGATTTCACATGCGCAAAACGTGGTTTCACATACTCCTATATATCTTAAACAGAAAAACAGATATATGTGAAATTTTTGCTCTAATATATAGCTAATAGAAATACCTAAAAACTAATTTCTGGAATTTTCGAAATTCAGCCCCCAAGAGGGGAGGAGAGGGGGCAAAACATGATTTGAAATAATCCTTTATATTGCAAACAGAAAAAAAATATATGTGTAAGATATTTTTGCTCTAAAATATAGCTCCCATAAAAACATAAAAACTAATTTCTTTAATTTTAGAAATTCGTCCCAAGTGGGGCGGGAAAGGGGGGCTATGGGGTAAAAACATAGAAATATAGTTAGACCGTTCAAAATTGGTACAGATAGGTTTTAGAGATCTGCAAGTCCAACGAGGATATTTTTTAATGTGTAAAGTTATTAGGAGGGTCAGAAAAGTGTGTGTGTGTGTGTGGGGGGGGTGGGTGGGGGTGGGGGTGGAGGGGCTAAAAAATTTAAAATAGAGTGAGACCTTTCAAAATTGGTTTTTCATAAAGGTTTTTCATACCTACGAATCGATTGCGGATATTTTAGAATTTGTAAAGTTATTAGGAGGGGCGGAAGGAGGGGACGGAGGGGCAAAAAATAAAAATAGAGTTAGGTTGTTCAAAATTGGTACATAGAGGTTTCTGATACTTACAAATCGATTGCTGATATTTTCGAATTTGTAAAGTAATTAAATTGGTACGGTCGGGGAAAAAAAACGCAACACCCGAAACCTAATAACTGGAATGAGCTGCAAATTTGCATACCCATATTTTTCATCATTAGGATTCATTTTATGTAAAAATTAATATAGGTCATAATTCATGATTTTTATGAATATGAATTTATTAATATTTTTCAGAATTAAAAATATTTTTCAGAATCAAAGGTAATGGTGGATTATGTTTGGGTTTCTTCACTGTATCTTGTAAAAAAAAAATATATATATATATATATATATATATCGTTCGTGTTATTTTTTTGTGAAGATATTAATAAAAGTTTGAAATATGAATTTAACATTAGCACTTTCAAACTTTGAACGCTTATAACTCTGTGAAAAAATGAGTAAAATATACAACCAATATACTTTTTCGCGTTTTCGCGATCCCAGGAATTCAAATATAAAATAAAAATTGGGCATTACTATTGAAAAAATCAGGGTTGGTCCACGTTTAAATATGTAGACGACCCCCAATTCAAAATTCCACTTCATTTTCTGAAACTACTCACAATTCCCCGTCGAATGATACCTATTACATTTTTCTACATCGATTAGCAACGAAGTTAAGTTGAGTGTTGCGTTTTTTTTTTTCCTCCGACTGTACATGGAGGTTTTTGATACCTACAAATAAATTGCGTATATTTTCGAATTTGTAAAATTATTAGGATAGACGGGAAGGGGAGGTGAAAGGGCAAAAATATATAAATAAGAGTTAGAGCGCTGAAAATTAGTGTTGTTAGGTTTTGAGGCCCGACAAATCGATTGTAGATATTTTTCAAAGTACAGAATTTTTACGAAGGGCGCGAAGGGATCGGGCGCAGGGGTAAAAATAAAGAAAGTCAGATAAAATGTTGGAAATTAGTATTATTAGGTTTAAAAGCCCGAGAGAACGACTGCGAGTAGTTTTTTAAAGTCTAAAATAATTAGGAGGGGCGGGAACGGTAGGTGAAGGAGCATGCGAGCCTGTATGCGCAGCCGCAGGCAGTGGTGGCCCGAACCGATTATTCCACTGATGGGAGATTTTTTTTTAAATGTTTTTTCCTTACGATAATATAGTGATTCATTAAGAGTGTTGAATATAAATGCGTGTGCGTAGCGCACAATTGCCTGTGTACCAAGGGCAGTGGGGACCCGTTGCGACATTTTTTTCAATCAGATTTTTTTTTCTCTTTTTTTTTTCGCATGATAAAAATTTCTGTAATTTTGAGAATTCATTAGCTATAGTGATTCATTTAAACATAGTGACCAGCGAAACGGGCGTAGCCTGCTAGTAGTATGTAATCTGTCCGCTGTAGCAACTTGTTATTTTTCCAGCAGTAATTTCAGGAAGCAATTTTCTTCCCCCAAATTAATCAGTTATAGAACTTTAATTTTTCTCAATGAGACAAAGTGCAATTTTATAAAACATGTTGCGTCAAACTATTACTGTTTTAATATAAACAATAAGAAGTATGTTACAGACTATTAAAAGAAAAAAAAAATCTTTTAAATGAGAAAAGGAAAAAATAAATAAACTGTTCAATAAAATGAAAGCTACATTTTCTTAACGTTCACATTCTTTAAATGCTTAAAAATGTTTCCAATTTAACAACTACAACGTCAATGTCACATTTCATTCCCAATTTCTTCTACAAGATTAAATCTGGAATTTTAAAAGAAAGCTCGAACTCTAAAAAAAGATCCTTTAAACTGCAATATTTTGTAAATAAAGTAATGAGCAAAGCTCTCTATTGATTACTACTGATGTTAGAAAAGAAATATTTTAGAGTGCAGTCATTTAATGCAATTTCAGCGTCTTTTAATTTTTTTCTTTCTGTCAATAGAATTCAATAAAGAACAAAAGGTTATTTACTGTAAAAAGCTATTTTAAATTTTTGATATTCCAGAAAAATGTATTTATTCTTTCATTTTGTGAATAGCGGTTTTTAGAAAGGGAATTAAAAATGTTGCAGGAGAAACATTTTATTAAATTTAACAGTGCTGGCAGTTTTTTATTGGAGAACATTACAAAGAAAAAAAAAAAAAATAAAAGAAAGAAAAAATTGGTAAATGCGTATGTGTGTGTATCAACATATAACACAGAAAGTGTAGCAGGAATCAATATATAAACGATTATTAAATGTATGAAAACATGATAGTAAAAACAATTTTTGAAAGAATGATGTCATGATTGGTCAGTGGTAACATAGCATTGGGTCACAGAACTGTTGGAAGAAACTTTGAGTTTTGAGAAATGGCTCTACGGCCATTTTTTTGCACATTATGTTTTATTAGATTGGGATCTAAGACTTATAGTGGACTCTGAAAGACTAGAAATATTCATGCCCGAACTGGGAATCCAATCCGGTATCTGTCACTTGTGAAATAATAACTACAATATATTACATATTGCATATATGCTTGTTGTGTATACTTTAAATTGTATGTACTGAAAGTTGTATATATGCATATTGTAGGTAGTTTAATTGTTTGCATGCTGTATCGTAAGATGTACGCATGTTAAAAGGAGTGTAAGGAAGAGATGGGGCAAAGTGATTAGCACAGGTACTACCAGGGGCCGTAAAGTGCTGCCATAGCACAAGAAACATTTAATTTTTTATAATTTGTTAAAATCATTTTAACCATGTTTTACGTTTATCTTTGAATTAGCTAAATGTTTTGACCAGAAATCGGCGGTTTATAGCGGGGGCTGAGAAAGAAAACCGCCAAATCGCCAACTAGCAATCTATAAAATTACATCTATTATTTTAAACTATCTTTTATTCTTTTTTATTTGTTTCAAATCACGGATTATTTTTTTCTAAATACATTATTGTTGCAATCCGCGATTGTAATGAAATGCTCGCCCTCTGGTGGGCTAAGGTGAAATTATCACACCACTGCATATCATCATATTATGCAATCGATTTTCCATGATGTAATGGCGGAGAAAGAACAATTATTAAACCACGTGGCTATTATATTTACTAACAACTGCAGTTCAGAGAGCGCCATCTATCGATCATTACAAACGCGGATTATGACATAAATTTTTTCTGCTAAATCACTTTCATCCTTATTTTTTTCATTCCTCCAAACCAAGGAAAATTTTTCTTAAAAAACAAACTTCAATACATGTTTTAGCAATGACGTCAATTTCGAGAGTTAGTTTCAGGAAACTTGGTCTTTTATTATTAAAATGATAATTTATATTTACTAAACGTTTTGTATTTACTTGATTATGTAATTTGATTATGATTATTTCTGTATTAATTAATATGCATTTATGAGCTAAAATATATATCTTTTATAAAAACGATCTAATATATAAATTTTTATTCGTAGGAAGCTTTTTGTTGGTTTGTTTAAGAAGGAATAAAAGGTTGTTGCCGTTCAGTAGTTTCAATGAGAAACTAAAAATTTCTCGAAAATTAAAAATGCTATTTTCTTTTGCTTTTTCCATATTTAAGAGCAACTGCGTGTTTAGCAATTTAGTAAATTAATTTAGCAATTTTGAAACGAAAATATGGAGTGAACGTGAAAGGGTTAAAGCACATTTGAAGTGATATTATGCGTTTTTTGTTACTGTGCAAAATTTAAATGCAGTGTGCGGTGTGTGCATTACTTAAAGACAATGACGAGGTCTACTCAAAATTAAGCCAATTCATTTTATTTCTGTGTTGGATGTAACTAATGAAAGTGTTTAACTATACCAAACACAGAGAAATTGCGTTATATTTTTACTAAAATCACGGGTTTTGAGGTCTCCTGCACACGGATATTAAGTTTTTAGTGTTTGGTCTGTGGTCTGTGTGTATGTTATCAGCACAATTAAAAAACAAACAAATGAAGTAATTTCAATTTTGGTATTTTGAAGATGATGTAGGGATGGCACTTGAAAATTTTGACTGAGATCGGTGAGATTTAAACACTGGTATGGGGAAAAATTATTTGAATAATTCGAAATATACCGTTAAATTTAACAGCAACTTTAAATGTTTTTTTTTTATGAATGTAGACACAATATTAAAGTGAGGTGTTGAGGGGGCAGTAGTCCTCCCCCCCCCCCTTTTTACAAATAAATATATGCCAAAGGAATCTGTTTCTATGACTAGCAATGTAATAGAAAGTAATGTAAGTGCCACACCAGATTATTAATTATTTATTGTAATCTTTTGCTCGCTCCCATAAAAATCTATACGAATAAAGAAAGAATTTTTTACACTGAAACATATTTGGTGTAGCCAATAAAAATGTTAAGAAAACCCTTCTATAAGTTATCAATGAAGCAGTTTTTCCATATATATACATGTTTTGTGGTGAAAAAAAAAATATTTTTCGTTAAATTCGTAATTTAATTTCATTTACAGAGGTTGTAGCGCTCTTACCTTTTTACTATTGTTTTATTTTACTGTCCCCACAAATTTCTTTGTAATTTATATATATATATTATTTAGATCTATCTTAAATTAGCTACGATAATTTAAAAACTTCTAGAATGAAAATTGCAAATCCAGTGCTATAAATTTAGATTTTGGTTTATATTTTATTTACAAAAATAAAATATATTTTCATTGAAAATATCGACTTTACATCAAAAGTTAATCAGGTAAATTACACGTCAAAGAAGTAGGGAAAACTCCGCTGTAATAACATGCTTTCGCTATCAAAAGAGGAATAAAAAATATATGAATGACATTTAATTCTTTTTACCTGATCTGTTATTCCTGATATTTGCGAAAGATGTGCCCAAAATGTTTCAAAAATTTATTTCCAGTGGGTGGTGCCACCTACATTGGAAAATATTAACTATAATTGATACTCCTTAGGAGAATTTCTCAAGGGTTGCAATCAATGAGAATCTCAGCATTTCCCGAGCCAGACAATCGCCAAGTGATTTTATTCGGCCGGCTAAAAAGTTTCTTGTTACTGCAGAAACTTCTCTTTCCGGTAGTGTATCAAAGCAAGGATGATATTGATCGCTAGGTTTTAAACTTGTATCTTCGCCTTATTGATATTTTTGTGGGCGGTCATTAATTTTTCACGCTTAAAAAGTTTTCTGTAATAAATCATGGGATAGATTATGATAATAAATTGTCAGTGTAATTTGGAGCTCGATTTAACAGATTTATAAAAAGCTGAATCGCCGATAATCTATATAATAATGTGAAAGATAGTTTGTCCCTTATACAGAACCACACCCTTTGATGGATTCGAACAGGGCCTGATTAAGTTTTGAAGCTAAGTGAAGCTCGGTACCTTTTCGGGGCCCCCTTTCATTTATGGAAATCTTGTTTTTCTGCTACTTATTGTAATATAAAAATGCTATAGACCAAATATTAGTGTGTGTTTATAGTTTTTTTTTTTTTTTCCCCATTCATATATCTGGGTGGTTTCTATACAGAACTTTAAAATCGTATAACTTATTAATTAAGAACATTCAGATTTTTTAGGTTAAATAACAGAATTTTCCCGAAATAGTGAATATTTTACCTTGCTTTAAGCGAATTTTCTCAGAAAAAATTCAATCTTGGTGTGAAAATCTCAAACAGAAAATTCAAAACCCTGTTTTTGGTGATTTTGGGACCCCTCGTAAAATTTTGAGGGGAAGCTTGTGCTTCCCGAGCCTTTTGGGTGATCGGACCCTGGATTCGAATCAATCTGGTACACACATTCCTTAGCATTTGGAAAGAACAAAATTGCTTGACGAGAAAATAAGGAAAAATGAGAGAGTATACTGTGCAATTTTGAAACCAACTGAGCTAGAAACTTCACATCTGTATATATATATAAATTACGTGTCACGATGTTTGTCCGGGGTAAACTCCTAAACTACGGAACCGATTTTAATGAAATTTTGCACACTGTGTGCAGTTTGGTCCAACTTGAGAGATAGGATAGTTTTTATCTCAATTTATTGTCACAATATTGTTTTATTGCAATTATTTGTTAATTATAGACCTTTATTAAAGTTGCTCCAAAATATCTGTGAGTTCCATTAATTTAATTGTTGCCAAAAAAAAAAAAAAAAAAAATACGAGTTCATTTTCTTTCGACATAAAAATAAATACATTTAATCAAACGTGAACGTTAAAAAATTATAAAAAGTTAAATTATGCATCTCACGAAAATTGACGTCATAAACAATTTAAAGATTTTATACACATTGATAAAGTGCTAATGTAGTTCTATCATAGATATAGTAATATATATAGATCTCTCATCCCCATGTTATCGTACAAAGATTTTTGATGCCGAAAAAAATAAAATAAATAAAAGCTTTGGAAACAGCCATTAAGTGGTATTGAAAAAAAAAAAAAAAAAAAAAAAAAAAAAAGAAAAGAAAGAAAGAAATATGAATTTGAAACTGTATCTGGAGTCTTCCATTCCCCTTTAGCAAATAAATTATTCATAAATTTTATTTGCTACAATATTAGTATGTATTCCCGTGTGTATTCACTCGGGGAAAGACGGCCATATTTTGGTAAAAAAGTCGTCTTTTCCCAAATGAAAAGGAATAACTTTTTTCTTCCCAATGATCACTCTATTCTATATATGCTATACTATATCTATGAGTTCTATACGCAAGCGAAGTGTGACTCACTGACCGTCTGTGCAGCCAAGAAAAAGATTTCCTATGTTAATTGCCCACTGGATTTTTTGTAAGAAATTATTAAAAATCGAGGAAATTTATTTCCCGATTTTAATCCTTATATTTGGGTATAGATATGTATTAGTTATCGCGGGTGTTAGATTGAATTATTTTGCTGTCAAATTGACAAAATTTTAATTTAAAATTTCAAAACTCTGTCGCCCTTGGCTTTTTTTTTTTTTTTAAATTATTATTATTGTTTGGCGATCAAAAGCGTAACACGAAAATATACATGCCAGATGTATGCATTGTACGAAATGTAATATGTATTATTCATTGTACGTATGTATGACATGTAATATGTATTGTACGAAATATTGTTTCATATTATTCATTACTCTTTTAATATAAGTTGTTAAAATAACCGTGATTTTTTAAATGAATTAAATATTTTCGCCAGATAATTTGGCGATATTCTTTTTTTTTCGCCAAGGATGACAGAAATGAAATCTATTCCGCTGCAAAATATTAGTATCTTACATCAGATATTTTATTTCGACATTTGAAAACAAATTTGACTTCAAACTATGATAGAATATTTATCATTTTCCTTTTAATTAGTATATTATTAGTATATTAAAATTTAAAAGCATGGTATATAAAAAGTTTTTTTTTTTTTTTTTATCTTATAATTATTCTTATCTTAATCATCAATGTTTCCCATCTTTATTAACTTGAATTTACTATAAAAATTTTAACATACTCAAAAACTTCTCATCACTTCGTTAAAATACACTAAACTTTTCCAAAATCTTTTTCTATTTAAAATGATACATGTATTTACTTTAAATGTCCAATATTTCATAAGATTTTCAATTTTAAAGTTTTAAAATATTTATCAAATTTACTTATTTTTCTGGTTTAGCCTTATTGTTTATAAGGATTTTTTAGGGTGTTTAGGATTTTTTATAACTACAGCTGTTGCCCTCTTTAAAATATTTAAAATGATGAGGTCATTTTATAGTAAAATTATCCATTATAGCATATATTATATTTCACTCCTCCATAAAAATTGATTTTAAAATCGTCTGTTTCTTTTATACTTTTATTTTAATAGAATTTAATTTATATATTAGTCATTTTAGCAATTTTATCCAAAGTAGCATTAGATCACTTCTCCATTAAAATTTATAGGACCCTACAATAAAATTAATTTGTGCTTAATATCAACCTACGAAAAATTTATCAATCGCTTCCAAATTTTGACCTAAGTTTCAAATCTCAACCCAGTGGGTTTTTACATCGGCTACAACGTTTTCGTCTTTGTTCGTAAATAATAATTTGACTGTACTAAATAGTTTACAGCCGTATAATTCAACGTATAACTTAGTCACAGCAACGCGTGGCCGGGTCTGCTAGTTTAGTATAAAAATTCTTCAATAAAGTTTATTTGTACTATGCTATTGAAAAGCTGCTGAATTCCCTTAAAGAGGAGTGAATTGGGAGTAAAATGAAGAGATATGTTGTAGAATTTGGGAAAAGTTTGAGCTAGAAACATAATATTTAGTAAGAATATTATTTATCTGTTTACGTATTCACTACGTTATTTAAAGTTACACAGTCTCGTTAAAGAAAGGTGATATGGAAATATACATTCTGTTTTATCCTGCCTTAGTTATATATATGTTTTCTGCATCATCAGTGGCTGCAGGCAGGATTGTTTTAAGTCCCACTTTCGCTCCAATCGAAAATGTGGCTGTTATTAGGAACAACTGTAAAACGAGGCTCGTCACTAAACTGGACATGGTCCATTCATGTCTTGTCTGACCGATGCACTCTTTGAGCGCAGCACCATAACTCGCTGTTAGCTACGCATATACTGAATATTAGTGTATATTCAAAGTTTTGTACTTATTACTTTTAAACGCCAGTTCTCTGGTGCTTTTTTTATAATTTTTATAGCAGGTCACTAAAAGATGCTTGAAATTTGGAATGTTCACGATTTCGGAATGTTCACGATAAAAATAGTTATAGTCTTAACATATTCATTTCAAGTGCTGGTTTTAGGGTTTAATTTATAGAGGCATTTTGACTTTTCAAAGTTTATTATTATTTCTTCTCCCTCCTCCCTTTTTAATTTCTTCTTGAAATTTTCATAAACCTTTTTATATTAAAGAAAAAAAAATATATATATACTTTTAAAAAATTAAAGAACACGCTTTTATTGAAATGTGAACTAATAAGCACAAAATATCTTATAAAATTAAATTGCAGGGTAAGAGAGAATCGTGTGAGAGACACACCATAATATTTACATATTTTCAAATCTTTAATAAATAAATAATTTAGAATTAAACAAAAACCATTTGTAAAAAATCTCCCCTGACTGGGCTCGAACCTTAGACCTTTAGATTCGTAGCCCGGAGCTTTACCTCACAGCCACAGCGTTCACGTCGGGAAAGTCTTTTTTAACAATATAGATTTTTTGTTTGCTCCCAGAGCGGTTACAAACATACATACAAACACACATACAGGTGAAGCTAATAAAAGCGTGTTAAAAAATAAATAAATAAATAAATAAATAAAATAGAAAATTCAAAATTTTTGTGAAAGCTGATTTTTAAACATTTTTTTTTGTCATGTTGGATTCCTAGAAAATACTCAACCTATTCCTTTTTTGGTCGTTTTTTACTTATTGTATTTTTTATTTATGTAATATTTTATTTTATTATTAATTTTCTCTTATTACATATGTAGATTTAAACTTTCATTTATTTACAATTGCGCTAGTATTAAAAAAAAAAAAAACTTCTTTCTTTTAATTATATTTTGGAAAAAGTCTAGATTTTGTAGTTGTTTCTATGTTGTATTTATATTTACATTTTCGTCAGGAAAAAGGATCGTGATTACTTTTTTTCGACTTGAAACTATTGCTGCACATTTATGTACTTTACAGTACATGCTTACAGGATTTTTATTAAAAATGATTCAACAACAGTTGTTCGGTGTATTTTACTGGATAAGAACACCAATAGAACAAAAAAAAAAAAAAAAAAAAAAAAAAACTAGTTGGCATAGGTGGACTCTGCTCAGTTCCCCACCATATTTATGGTCTCATAAATTTCTAGTGCGAGACATAATCACTTAAAAAAAAATGAATTTGACCAAAGCTTGATACAGTGACAGAAAGAAATCCCCACCTAATAGGCTATCCATCGTTCACTTCGATATATTTATCTTATTCTAATCTATTAATTTATTTTAGCAGGGTCAATTCCGTTGTTTATGTTTCATGTTACTATTTCCAATGCAATAATCCTCAAAATTCATATTTATATGAAAAAATAACAATCACGCTATGTTAATAAAATCGTAAATTACGAATAATTTACGAGATTTTCCTATTAGAATATTTGTATTCAATCATGTTAAAAAAAATATCATAAACTAGCAGACCCGGCCACGCGTTGCTGTGACTAAGTTATACGTTGAATTATACGGCTGTAAACTATTTAGTACAGTCAAATTATTATTTACGAACAAAGACGAAAACGTTGTAGCCGATGTAAAAACCCACAGGGTTGCGATTTGAAACTTAGGTCAAAATTTGGAAGCGATTGATAAAAATTTTCGTAGTGTTGATATTAAGCACAAATTAATTTTATTGTAGGGTCCTATAAATTTTAATGGAGAAGTGATATATATTATTTCTAATGCTACTTTGGATAAAATTGCTAAAATGACTAATATATAAATTAAATTCTATTAAAATTCCATTAAAATAAAAGTATAAAAGAAACAGACGATTTTAAAATCAATTTTTATGGAGGAGTGAAATATAATATATGCTATAATGGATAATTTTACTATAAAATGACCTCATCATTTTAAATATTTTAAAGAGGGTAACAGCTGTAGTTATAAAAAGGAAAACAATAAGGCTAAACCAGAAAAATAAGTAAATTTGATAAATATTTTAAAACTTTAAAATTGGAAATCTTATGAAATATTGGACATTTAAAGTAAATACATGTATCATTTTAAATAGAAAAAGATTTTGGAAAAGTTTAGTGTATTTTAACGAAGTGATGAGAAATTTTTGAGTATGTTAAAATTTTAATAAAGATGGGAAACATTGAGGATGAAGATAAGAATAATTATAAGATTAAAAAAAAAAAAAAAAAACTTTTTATATACCATGCTTTTAAATTTTAATATACTAATAATATACTAATTAAAAGGAAAATGATAAATATTCTATCATAGTTTGAAGTCAAATTTGTTTTCAAATGTCTAAATAAAATATCTGATGTAAGATACTAATATTTTGCAGCGGAATAGATTTCATTTCTGTCATCCTTGGCGAAAAAAAAAGAATATCGCCAAATTATCTGGCGAAAATATTTAATTCCTTTCAAAAATCATGGTTATTTTAACAACTTATATTAAAAGAGTAATGAATAATATGAAACAATATTTCGTACAATACATATTACATGCCATACAGTCGGTAACAAAAGTGTCCGAACACTAGCAAAAATTCCTATGTAAAAAAAGTACACTTCATACGGTTTTGTTAAATAAATCCTTGTCGAATCCTGGTCTTAGCCAGTGTAAGAACATGATTCGATAAGGATTTATTTAACAAAACCATATGAAGTGTACTTTTTTTACATAAGAATTTTTGCTAGTGTTCGGACACTTTTGTTACCGACTGTACATACGTACAATGAATAATACATATTACATTTCGTACAATGTATACATCTGGCATGTATATTTTCGTGTTACGGTTTTGATCGCCAAATAATAATAATAATAATAATAAAAGCCAAGGGCGACAGAGTTTTGAAATTTAAAATTAAAATTTTGTCAATTTGACAGCAAAATAATTCAATCTAACACCCGAGATAACTAATACATATCTATACCCAAATATAAGGATTAAAATCGGGAAATAAATTTCCTCGATTTTTAATAATTTCTTACAAAAAATCCAGTGGGCAATTAACATAGGAAATCTTTTTCTTGGCTGCACAGACGGTCAGTGAGTCACACTTCGCTTGCGTATAGAACTTATAGATATAGTATAGCATATATAGAATAGAGTGATCATTGGGGAGAAAAAAGTTATTCCTTTTCATTTGGGAAAAGACGACGTTTTTACCAAAATATGGCCGTCTTTCCCCGAGTGAATACACACGGGAATACATACTAATATTTTAGCAAATAAAATTTATGAATAATTCATTTGCTAAAGGGGAATGGAAGACTCCAGATACAGTTTCAAATTCATATTTCTTTCTTTCTTTTCTTCTTCTTCTTTTTTTTTTTTTTTTTTTTTTTTTTCAATACCACTTAATGGCTGTTTCCAAAGCTTTTATTTATTTTTTTTTTTTCGGCATCAAAAATCTTTGTACGATAACATGGGGATGAGAGGTCTATATATATTACTATATCTATGATAGAACTACATTAGCACTTTATCAATGTGTATAAAATCTTTAAATTGATTATGACGTCAATTTTCGTGAGATGCATATTTTAACTTTTTATAATTTTTTAACGTTCACGTTTGATTAAATGTATTTATTTTTATGTCGAAAGAAAATGAACTCATGTTTTTTTTTTTTTTTTTGGCAACAATTAAATTAATGGAACTCACAGATATTTTGGAGCAACTTTAATAAAGGTCTATAATTAACAAATAATTGCAATAAAACAATATTGTGATAATAAATTGAGATAAAAACTATCCTATCTCTCAAGTTGGACCAAACTGAACACAGTGTGCAAAATTTCATTAAAATCGGTTCCTTAGTTTAGGAGTTTACCCCGGACAAACATCGTGACACGTAATTTATATATATATATACAGATGTAATTTTGAAGTTGTCTAATGTATTTATGATCCTCAAAATTGAAGTTTATGCTCAATTTTGCCTTATTCTGACATGTTAAGTAAATCGTAAATTCCAAATAACTTACGAATTTTTTAAATTGGAAAAATCATAGTCTATGATATTCATGCCAGTAACCTAAATAATATTTCGAAAGTGGTTTGACATCTTTACGATGAAAATATACCTCAAAATTGACGTTTATGTGAAATTTTGCTCTATTCTGCCATGTTAAGAAATTCGTAAATTTCCAATAACTTACGAAATTTTTATATTTGAAAATTCATAGTCATTAATATTCAAGCCAGTGTCCTAAATAATATTTAAAAAGTAGTCTGACATCTTTACGATGAAAATATCGCTAAAAATTGACGTTTATGTGAAGTTTAGCCCTATACTGCCTTGTTAAGAAATTCGTAAATTTCCAATAACTTGCGAAATTTTCAAAGTAGCATATTTATAGTTACTGATGTTCATTGGGCATCAAAACGGATATTTTAAAACTGGTCTGACATTTTTACAGTAAAAAGTTTCCATTTAATGCACGTTTAAGTGAATTTTTGTCCTATTCTCCCATGTTAAGAAAATCGTAAATTTCCAATAACTTACGAAGTTTTTAAAATCGAATGTTGCAAATGAATAATGTTCTTGCCAGTGTCGAAAGTAATATTTTAAAACTGATCTGACCTCTCTGCGACAATTTGTTCCTGAGATATCGTGTACACAGACTAACAAACTAACGGACTAACAGACTAACAGACTAACAGACACCCTACAGACAGACACCATAGAAATTTTGTCATTTTCGGATTCCTCACACCTGAAAACTTGTAAAAAAGTCAAAAAACCGAGGTCGAAAATTTTCACGATTACCTAAGTTCCCCATACCTATAGTATGATGGGGAACTAAAAAAGAAAATTAGGGGTGAGGAAGAAATTTTTATACAATGCCGATTTAGGGGGATGGAGATTGAGGTGATGATGATCATCATCATCAATTTAAGCCTTTATCAATCCACTGCAGGATGAAGGTCTCTCCAAGGTGATTCCAAACTGCCCTGTTTTTTGAAATTCTTCTGCATTCTGCTCGTTCAAACTTCACAATTTCTTCTCTCCAACGACACAGTGGTCTCTTCCTCGGTCTCTTTGTAGCCAGAATAAAACTTTCGTGGTCCATCTATCATCATTTCTTCTCGTAAGGTGCCCTGCCCAGCTCCATTTTAAAATTTTGATTCTAGAAATAACATCAGTAACTTTAGTTTGTTTCCTAATGCAAGTTTTTCGCTTTCTGTCTTTTTGGGTGAATCCTAACATGCATCTCTCCATGCTTCTCTGGGTTGTTTGAAGTTGTTGCATAGATTTACATGTTAATGTCCAAATTTCCGAATCATAAGTTAAAACAAGCAAAATACACTGATGAAAAACTTTTCTTTTCAAACAAATTGGGAGGTCACTTTTGAATGTAGTGCTATTTCTTCCGAATGCTCTCTATGCAAGTTTAACTCTGTTGTTAATTTCTTCCATGTTGTTCCCGTTCATCATAAGGACTTATCCCAGATAAGTATAACTGCCTACCATTTCTAATTCATCCATATCAACAGTGATCTTCAGTGGAGAAACAAAGAAATTTGACATAACTTTTGTCTTGCTGAGGTTCATTAAAGCTTGCCTACAAGCTTGCTTTCTTTGTTTAATTTCTGAAGCATTTCTTGCAAATCTTCAAATGAGGAGGCAAGCAGTACAATATCATCCGCAAATTTCCAATTATTTATAAACTCCCCATCAATTCTTATGCCTTTCTGTTCCCAATTTAATTTTTTAAAAACTTCTTGAAGTACTGCATTGAAGAGTTTGGGTGAAATTGTGTCCCCTTGTCTTACTCCCTTTCTAATTTTGAATGCATTACTCGTTTTGTGAAGTTTTAATTTAGCTGCTGCTTCTTTATAAATGTTTCCAATAAGGTGAATATATCCGGAATTAATATTAGTATTCCTTAATGCATCCATAATTGCTAGTGATGATACAGAGTCAAAAGCTGTTTGGTAGTCCACAAAAGCCACACACATTGGGAGTTCGTATTCATTACTTCTTCCAAAAAATTCTCTAAGTGTATGATTAGTGTATAGTCGATGGTACTAAAACCCCTTTGAAATCCTGCTTGTTCTATAGGTTGCGCTGCATCTAATTGTTTCTGTAAGCGGTTTATCAGAACTTTCATCAGAATTTTATACAAAAGTGAGAGCAGGCTGATTGGACGATAGTTTATAATATCGTTTTTTTCTCCTTTTTTTAAGAGTATGATGGCATTTTTCCAGTCCTTTGGAACGTCACATAATGCTGTACAGTCGGTAACAAAAGTGTCCGAACACTAGCAAAAATTCCTATGCAAAAAAAGTACACTTCATACGGTTTTGTTAAATAAATCCTTGTCGAATCCTTTTCTTAATCAGTCAAAGAACATGATTCGATAAGGATTTATTTAACAGAACCGTATGAAGTGTACTTTTTTTACATAAGAATTTTTGCTAGTGTTCGGACACTTTTGTTACCGACTGTACATTTGTTGAATAGTTCAGTAAGAACTTCAATGGCTTCATTCACTGCTTCTTTTAAAATATCCACAGTGATTTTGTCTTCTCATGAAGCTTTTCCATTACTTTTATTGCCATAGCAACTTCTTCCTTCAATATTGCTAGTATAGCATCATTTGTATTTGATGGAGTAGGTGAACCACTGAGTTGTTTTGGTGATCTGTACAATTCTGAATACAAATTTGCTACCTCTTTTAGGATTTGCTTTTGATTCCGAGTGACATTTCCACCTTTTGTCTTCAAAGCTAGAATTCTTTTCCTATCAAGCATCAGATTTCTTTTTGTAGTCTTCAAACCTTTATTTTCTTCAATGGCTTGCTGGATCATATTAATGTTCAATTTCTGGCGTCTTCTACAATATTTTTTCTCAGAGTTTCACATAATTCTGAAAATTCACCTTTTTCAGTAACATTTTCCGTGTTATATTTCATTCTTCTTCTCTTTTCCATAATCTGTCGTGTCTCTCGCGAGATTTTTTAACAGGTTTATCTTCTTCTGAACCAGCAATATTTTTTATTGATTCTCGAACAGCATTGACAAAATTCACAGTGAGTCATCAAGGAGTCACTCAGGGGCGCGCCAGCATTGTCAGGCGCCTGCGTGCAGAGTTTCAGATGGCGCCCTATATTACCTTAAAATTTATAATAATAATAATAATTTTATAAAAAGTTATCATTTAGCAAGTCAATTGAATCTCGAACCTTAATAGTGGTAAATTTATTGAATGGCTTATAAAAGTGAAATGTATCAAATAAAATGAAATTTAAAAAGAAACAAATAAAAAGTCTATCTTGCAGAAAGAGAAAAAATCTTATATAGGGCGTTGCAAAAACACAAGGTACAACAGTGAAGGCAAATAGAGGAAACCAAAATAGGCAAATTTAATGTTAATGTGAGTGCAGAAATGCCACGTTGAAGCATCACAACAGATGGCTTAGATCAGGGGGGTTAACATTAGAACTTTTCCAAACTCTTTGACTTTTCCATGACTATTTTTCACCGTTTTCCTTGACTTTTACTTGACTTACTGTGTTTATTTCCCACAAAAATTCACAAAATTAGAACACATTTTAGCAATTAGCAATAACGAGCTTTGAAATGAGGCCTGTTTTTACAAAACTGGGTGGACTTCCCTGACTTTACATGAAATTCACTGACTATTCCATGCCTTTTCAAGACTCACCTAAATTCCCTGACTTTTCCATGATTCCCTAACCAGTGGCCACCCTGTTAGATGAGAGCTGTAAGTGTGAACGTTTCTATTTGTTTGGTGTAATTTTTATGTAAATTTAAACACAAAAAAATAGTCTTAGTAAACTGAACGTTCCCTCACTTCACTACAACTTTTGCGAGTATTATGCATATCATATTGATCCAAAATATCGGTCACTATCCATTGTTACCAAGATGTCGGTTTTCCTGAGTAAAAAATGTAATTGTAAAGAAACGGCAGTTTCTTGTTAAAAGATACACTTTATTCAAGGATTATTTTCTAAAAAACCAGTAAATTATCGAACACAAAGTCATACCTCAAAAAATGAGAAAACAACGTTAAAAACGCCACAGAGTGGAATTTCACTCATTTAAGAATAAATATACACCATTTAAACCAAAACGAAAGTTCAGAACAGATGCCCGAATATAACTGATTGTTTTGGGAGTGTCTCTTCTGTTTTCATAATTTCTGTCGTGATTTGGCGAACTTTCGAGGTTAACCAGAAGCCAATTGATGAATACAGAAAATTCCAGAACTCGGTTCTTATTGAAGATAGAGCTTCTAAACTTTGGAAATACTAAATTATTACTTCTCGCTAAGTTTGGAAGCCATGTCGCCAAATTCATCGCTAAGTTGCCAAGTCTGTATCTCAGGCTGACAATAACCTCAGACCCCTACCCCGTTAAAATTGAATGAACTGCTCGCTTTTTGCACTTTAATTGTAAATCTGACTTTATTGCAATAACACCTTTCATTTAGAAAGTGGTTTAACTCTTTGCAATTCTATAATAAAAAAAGAAATTAAAGTTAGTCGTACTATTGCAGTATGTTTGCACTTATAAATGAGTTTAACATTTTGTACTAATACAGATGAATGGAATTTATAAGCATATATAAAATTAGAACACATAATACTAATAATAAAAATCCCGTAGTGAGTTCTATTTTTCTCAATTTCATTGTTGAAAACTCTCCAAATACTCTTAAGATCAAAGTAATATATGACCATCGATATAATGACAAAATTTGACTTAGTTAATTATGGAAGTTTTTTTTTTTTTTTTTTTTTTTAAGGAACAAATAAATTTATAAATACATAAAATAGGGGCATATAATAAATATTACTTGGTAAATATGGATAAAAAAAATACTTAACAGGAAAGAAGAAGAAAAAAAAAAGTCTAGTGAAAGGAATTTTGCCCCTTTTTAACCGACTTCAAAAAAGGAGGAAGGTTCTCAATTCAAACCGCATGTTTTTTTTTCATGTTTGTTAGCTCATAACTTTTGAACGCATGCTCCGATTTTGATACTTTTTGTTTTGTTGAAAAGGTCTTGGTCTGAAATAGGTCCCATTGTAATATCGCTACGATCTAAAGAAAATACAGAGTGCCCAAAAAAATCAGTCCCAACTCTTTTATCTGCTAAACGGCTGCAGCTATAGTGATAAAAATGGTATGTAAGTATAGCAAAGTGGCCATACAGTACAATGTTAAATCGCTTGCTGCGCCACCTGGTAGAAAATAGCGGAGTTTGTGCTTCTATCTCGAAAACGTTTCTAGCGAAAAAAGTGAATTACAAAGTTAAAGAGTATGATCGATTTAGTACAAAAAGATAGTTTAGACATTCATGCTAGCGTTCCTATCTCGGAAACGGTTCAAGACAGGGGGGAAAAGTGAATTACAAAATTGAAGAGTAGGATCGATTTAGTACAAAAAGATAGTTTAGACATTCATGCTAGCGTTCCTATCTCGGAAACGGTTCAAGACAGGGGTGGGGGTGGGGGAAAGTGAATTATAAAATTGCAGAGCATCATCGATTAAGTACGAAAACATAGTTTAGATATTAATGATAAAAACAGAACGCTTAAAACGTGCATTTGTTTGTTCACAATTTCCTATTTTTTGCACACTTGAACGACATTTCACATATTGTAGCGTAGCGGGTGACATTTATGCTATGTAAAATTCAAAGTATTGTTACTGTAAGCGGTCATATCGATTAGCGCATAGACGTTTTAAACCGATTTCATAAAGGAAGAGGTTCTCAATACAAACCATGTTTCTCATTGTTGTTGATGTTGATGATGAAATTTGTTAGCTTTTAACTTCGTAAGGGATGATTTAATTTTAATACTTTTTTTTCTTGTCGTAATGATCTTGGCCTGAAATAGGTTTCATTATGATTATTTCATTAAGATATAAACAAATTACAGGATACTCACAAAAGTCTGTTCTCAGTCTAATTGCTGATTACATGCAGCTACACTGGTAAAAGCAGTAAGTAAGTATCGATGTTGAAACTTCTGTCCGTCAGCTGCAATGGATATTTTGCTCTTTGTTTGAACTTTACGCTGCGCGATTTCCAGCATAGCGGGTGAAACGTATTCACTGTAAAGTTCAATATATATGCCTAACAGAATTTTTGGTTACGAATACAGCGTATCCGTTCTTTACATTTCTAAAGACTTTTTAATTTAACGTATGTTCATTCAATAGATAGTTTTTTGCTCATATCCGATAAAGGCAAGAAAACTGACACAACTTAAAAATGCTGCATTTGAGAAAAATCAACTTAAAAATAACTTGACTAGAATAAAATTGGCACAACTGTCTCTCGAGTGGATAACTTTCTAGTTGGAAATGTAACTTTTTTGTTCACATTGGGTGCATTTCATGTATTTTTCAGTGACATAAAGCATTTTTTTTATGTTATGTCACTTTTCTTGGAAGTTGTGATTTGTGAAACTGCCGTCGAACGTCTTCTGATATTCTGCTATATGAATAAGTTTTCACTGAAAAGAGAAAGATAAAATCTTTTTGTAAAAATATAGAACCGACTCCAAAAAGGAACTACTATCAACTAAAAAAAAAAAAAAAGTATGAAATGAAACTGTAAATTGCGCCTAAAAGTATAAAATGATTTTGTTCGCCAAACAACCTATAACACTACAATTAATCATAACTTTTGAAGTCGGCGCAAAATTAAACAAAATTTTATGCCTTTTTTCAATACAAAAATAAAATCCTATTCAAAATACACATCTCATATTATCACCTGCAAAACGCAGCCGAAAACTACTTTGTTCAAGAAAACAAATAAGATTTCGTGAGCAGCAAAAGTTGGCGAAGATGCTGGTATCTAACATCCTTGGTGAAAAGAAAATCGCAAAATTAGCTGACAAACATATTTAATTTCTTTGGGATATCAAATATCATGAGTATTTTGATAAGGTATGTTAAGAGAGTAATCAAGAATATGAAACAATACTTCGTACAATATATATTATTAAAATATACATCTTGCGTGTATAAATTTTGTATTACGTTTTGATAGCCAAATCCAAAAGCCACCAATGATCATAAAGTTATACCAAATTTTCAAAGGAAACTCTAACTTCGTAGAAACATAAATGCGGCATTGTGAAGAATGTTCACTGTTCTATGTAGATGCTACTAATGGACCAATTGTATACAGTGATAAAATAACAAAGGAAACATAAAAATGGATCATTCGAGACAACAGCATTTGTTGCTACCGATCTAAAATCAAACCTTTAAAAACTATATAAATTTAATTTAATTTTGCGCCGACTTCAAAAGTTATGATTAATTGTAGTGTTATAGGTTGTTTGGCGAATAAAATTATTTTATACTTTTAGGCGCAATTTACAGTTTAATTTCATACTTTTTTTTTTTTTTTTTTTTTAGTTGATAGTAGTTCCTTTTTGGAGTCATTTTTTTATAAAAAGATTTTATCATTATCTAAACTTTTTATGTAATTTGTATGCAAATTTACGTGTGTTTTTCCATATAGTAGTAAGATACAAAAATATATTTTAAACTCTGTCACCGCGATGTATGTACGCTGCACAGATGTAAATAATAAATTAATTTATAAGTAAATAAAAAAATAATACTATCTAATAAAAATTCTTTAGGTTTAAAGTAGATTATATGAATGTTTAAACAGATAATATTATTTCGTTAAATTTAACTAATTTGCTTGAGTTTTGTGAATTCTGGAATAATATCTGTCAGATTTTTTTGTACTCAAATCTAAACTCCTCATGTGCAGTTTCTTCACTGTGAAATAATTTGAAGCCAAGTTATGCATATAAACGTGTTTTTGCCTCCTGCCCTTTACAAAAATTGACACATTTAATTTTAAGTTGGGTAATATCTGCCAAGTGTCGTCGAATTCTGTCCAGCTGTTCTCACGTGATACCCAGACGTATTACAGACATGCAGACACAATGAGTGCACACACACACACAGAAGATTTTCTGAAGTCAGATTTGGCTTTCACGATGCGTGAAATGTAAAGATATCACTTTTTTTTTTGAGAAATTTATTGACAAATTCTGATTTTATTAAATAGATGTTACATTATTAAATAGATGTTACATCGAAAATCCAAAGAGGAAAAACTATTCCAATTAAAATCTCCAGTTTCATTAAATTTTCCTTTTTGCAATCGAATTATGTTGTTTTATTACAAACCTAAGTGGCTTTTTTCCGGCAGAAGAGGGAGGGGGAAGAGATTAAAGCGCCCTTTTAAATTTCAATAGAATGCTTTGATATCGTAAAAAAGTCAAAGAAAATTTTGCTGAAAGTAGGCACAACTTTACAAAGTTATTCCACTTTTAACGTGCCCTTTCACAAAAAACCTCCTAAACTATTTGAGGAACACAAGTTTTGTCAGTAAATTTTTCAAGGCGCCTCATTTAGCCATATTAGTCACATGGCTTCAGACCGGCATTATGAAATCAGATTTAATAAAGCAATAATATATATATAGACATACATTTTTTTTTCTTTTTCAAATAATTTATCCTCGGCTGGCGCCTTTCTTTACCTGGCGCCTGTGTGCGCCACACACTTCGCACACCGGGTCAGCGCGCCCCTGGAGTCACTGATGCCTTCAGTATCCTGAAGTAATTGAAATCTGTTCTTTAGTTCAAGCTGGAATTCATATTTTTTAGCTTTTAGAAGTTGTGGTTGAATTCTATTGTTACGAATTTGCACAAGTTTCTGTCTTTCCAATGCAACCTTGAACTTTACCTTACAACGTATCAGTCTGTAATCACTACCAGAGTTAAATCTATTTATCACGGCACAATCCGTAAAAGTGTATTTCTTGTCAGTTAGATAGTTAGAATATAGTCCATTTCATTTGTTCCTCCATTGGGACTCCTCCATGACCATTTCTTCTTTGGATTATTTTTAAAAAATGAATTCATGATATAAAACTTTTCACATTCTGCAAATTCGATCAGTGTGTGTCCTCTTTCATCTCTAACTCCCTTTCCAAATGCACCAACTACATGTTCATTTGATTTTTTGGGGAAATCTCCCATAATGATTCTAAGATTGTGCCTTCTGGTCTTGCTGAGGGCATTCGTAACGTCCTCATAGAATTTCTCAATAACTTGGTCTTCACATGTGCTGGATGGAGCATAGACTTGAATTATCTCAGTGTTATAAAACTTAGAGAGCTTGATGGGGAGTGTTGCAACTCTATCAGAAAACTTATAGCTTTTATTACTCTGTTTTTTAAGTTCTTGTTGACCAAAAATCCTACTCCGCTGCATCTTCCATTATCAGTTCCTTGATAATAAAGCATATTTCCTTCTTCAAATCTAGAAAATCTTCACCTTTTATTCTAACTTCACTGAGACCTACAATATCCCATGTAATATGTCTTATTTCTTCTTCAAGCTCAAGGAGTCTACCTTCGGAGCTGAAGGACCTGCAATTTAAAGTACATATATTCATTCCTTGGCAGCTGACCCGGTGATTCTTCGCACCCTATACCTCCTTGCTGCCCAGAGCAGGAACATTCCGGCCGCCGGGGACTGAAGGCTATTGTACATATGAAACGGGCATTTTGAAATATGAAAGAGGAATTGGACAAGTCACACCACGTTGGCCAATGCGTCTCGGTACGAGCCCATCCGTGTTGGTTCGTAATGCTAGGCATTACTAACAGCTGCACCACGTGAAGGTACGGATTGGAAATTAGACCTATGTCGTTTTCGGTTCCTCCAAGCCATGAATAAGGGAATTGGAGGATCTCCTCTCAATTAATAACCCAGACCATTATGCAACCAGATATGATCATACTTTAACAAAATATAAAGCTTCTCTCATAATAATTATTTAAATAACTCTGTAATTTTGTTTTCAAGATTACAAAAGATAAAGAGAACTTATATCAAACTTCAAAATCTGGGGGTGGGAGCTTCTTTGACCAAACCTTCTGGTGCCTATTATGTTACTAAGCTATTTTTTTCTTCTTTCTTTATATATTTTTCTTTCTTTCTTTTTTTTTATTTTTTTTTCTCTTGTATTTATAAAATAAAGTATTATATTCGTAAAAATTTTCAATTTCCAGTTTTTGATTGAATTGCACATTTTGAGATTTGCTGATCCCGATTTGACCATTTTTAGAAAATTTAAGACTGCTTGTGTCTAACAAACATTTTGTGGCAGTAGATCAGTAACAATGCACAAAATTTCATAAGTATTTATACTTAGTTGTACCTCGAGTTAAATTTGTATCTGTCAACTTATGGTGCATATCACCGAACAGGTGACCTTGCTATGCTGAATTTTCTCCAATTAAGGGAAGGCTACATCCCAACTTCTATTGCGCATAATTGCCAAAACTTGATATGTGACAGAACTATTATAAAAAAAAAAAATATGCTGATTTAATATGGTTGCATATCGCAAAAATATTGCTATACTACTACTCTTCGTGTATGCGGAAGCTACAGTTTAGCTTCTATAGTGTACAAATGCACCAAATTTGATAGGTGAGGTGTCCATTATGAAAAAGAATGTTGACTGAATTTTGATGTATATCGACCGACAGATGGCGCTGCTGTTTATTGCTAGATGACCTCCGGCGATTTTCCATATGGTTACATCTCAGCATCACTTGGTTAAAATTACACCAAACTGCATGTGTAAAATATTTATTGTGAGTAGCTAGGATTAAATTTTTGTACATGTTGACTAGTAGGTATCGCTATTATGTAGAATGATATCGAAGAAAGTTTTGTGATTGCCACAACGAACAAGATTTTATAAAATGTGTACCGAAAACATGCGTTGACCTCTGATTACATTTCAAATTATTAAAAAAAAAAATTTCCTTTTTTTCTTTCTTTAATGATGAGGTTTAATTGAGAAAGGAAATCATAAATATAAATCCTTTAATTAGTCTAACGAAAATTTTCTAGAATCTTTCTAATTTTTAACAAATTTCACCCCGAATATTCCCTCTAGAAATTATATAAGAATCACGTCAAAAGAATAAAAGTGTTCTCTTGTATATAACTTTTTTCACTTTCTTTAGTTTTATAAAGTATTTAAAAATTCAATTTTTATAACTAGTTCTTTAATCGTTTTTAACATATTTTTGAAATATTTATATAAGTGTAGGATTTTCATTATACGAACTATTCAGAAAATACTTTTGTATGAAATTTTGAAGTAAACTTTTTTGAAAAGAATTCAAAAATGGTTACTTCCATTTCTAAAACTGAAATTCTGAAAATAAACGAAACGTTATTCAACTTTGAAGTTAAGTTTAATAGATGAAATTGTGCAGAACACATCAAAGCAAGAGCTAACTTTGTAATAAACTTCTATTTTGAGGATATACAAACTACTTGAGTTAAATTCTTAAACGTTTTAATTTACAAAGAATTTATTAAAAAAATTCTTTGGAAATACTAAATGAAGAATTAAATTTGCAACAGAATTGTGCAGTTCATTTCTTGAGAAATGATTTCAGAAAGCGAATATATATATATATATATAAAATAAACGGTAATTTTTATGATTTATTAATTACATCTTAACATTTACAATAAAAGAAAAAAAAAAAAGAAAAAAAAATCGAATTTATGACTCGTAAATAGCATACTTTCGCTTAATTAATGGATAATATTTACACAGTTAGCTAATATTAAAGGAATTTCATCATTTAAATAATTCTGTTAATTACCATGCACATTTTATGTGCAATTTTACATATAATTACTTATCATATATATATATATATATATATATATATATATATATATATAAACAACTGGACGACTGTCTGGTATTCTGGTCTGGAGCCATCCAACTGCAATTTTGTTTCTCTGCGGAAGACGATGGTTCCCCCGTTTCGATTGCTGTGAAAAAGACAAAAAGCATCTAAGAAAAAATACCCTGCGATTATGATGATCTAAAAACACGGATTAATTCTAATCGGATAATGCTAAATGTTTTTTATAATGAAAGATTATAATTCTTAAAGTACAAGTGCAATTTCGCTAGTGACGAGTTTTAGCAATGGACTTCATTCGTGTTACATCATAAAATTCTTCACTCGTTACAACTGCAGGGAAAACTACAACACTATACTGTTTATATTTTTATTGTATGGAGAAATGTTTGTATTCTATTGGAAAATTCACAGGTTGGTTGGTTGGTTGGTTGGGTTTAACGTCGTACTTCTCTATGGACAATTGGCGGCGGTCTGGGACTCACCTCTAAGGATGGTCCGAAGACATGTCATCCCAATTTTAATCCTCCACAATTCCTGAATTAAAGAAATAAAGATATAAATAAAAATTAAAAAAATCTGTCTTTGACAGAATTTAATTTAGTATACGACAGGATTAATTTATACAATACTATCTCATTACAAAAATAATAATTTTTTTTTAATAATTTTTTTTTTAATAACTGTTCGGAAGATATCACCGACATATATTAAGAAGATATAGCAATCTATTCAGAAACCATTATCAATACATATCTAGAAGAAATAGTCAATAAATATTCAGAAGCCATAAACCATACATATTCTAAATGTCTTGCCCTCAAATATTCAGAAACTATTTTCTATACATATTCTGAATTTATAGCCAACAAATATCCAGAAGCCACAATCAGTACATATTCAGAAAGATATCCCCAACACATAGATAAAGCCATCATCAATATGTATTCTAACGATATCGCCAAGTAATATTCAGAAGCCATTATCAATATACGCTCATTATATATGGCCAAAAAATTTTCAAAAGCGATCTTCAGAACAGATACATCTTCAGAAAATATCCCCAAGAATATCTATATGCCCTTATCCATACATATTCAGAAAATATTGCCAATAAACATTCAGAAACTATCCAATTTCAGAAATGTTGATGGTCTCGGATACTAAAATCGGAATTTCATTTATACATGTAAGCAAGGGAGAATCTCTAGCTTAACAGTAGGTTTTGAAAAATGTAAAAGCTTTTACAGATTTGACAAAATATTTTAAGATAGTTTAAGAAATTAAATGTTAAAATTGAATGTTGGAGGGCATCTTGACAAAAATGAAAGTGAAATGGTGACAACGCACAATGGTGCGACAACGTCTGAAAAAATAGTCCTGTCGTACCAAAAAAAAAAAAAAAAAACAGTCCATTGAAAAAAGAAAAAAAAAAAAAAAAAAAAAAAAAATGAAACCTATAGCATTATCTATGAATCGAAATATTTATTTAAAGTGTAAAGATTTTAGGTAAAGGGTTGAGGTCAAACTAGAGTTTCGCAGCGAGCAATTGGAAATGGCTGGGTTTCAACTCAGATTTTATTAAGAGTGAGTGAGTGTGTTTTACATCGCAGTAGTGCTACACTATGGGCGAATGTCGACGGTTCGGGACACCTTCTAAGGATGGTGCGCAGACATGCCATCACAATTTGATTTTATTAAGAATTAAATTAGAAAGTTATTACGCATTTTATAAATTTTAGTCATTCTATTTATTTATAGGCAGCTATAGCACGACCTTAATCAACCCAATTCAAACCAACTCTACTCATTTGTTTAATGTTATTATTCAATTATTTTGCGGATTTCGAGTCAAACATACAAATCTGATGTATATTTGTTATCAATAAACAATAAACATTCAGTTATTTTATAAGAAATTAAGTAAAGAATATGTGATGAACTAGATCCCATCATGCTATGTCTCTGTTGATTGAAAAATGAAACATCTGTATATAATTTCATGTATATATGCTGTAAATAATTATCATGAATAAGATTGATGCAAATATAATGAATTAAATTTTAATTAAAAATGATGAATTAACTTGACATCATAGATTTTTATCAATTTAAAGGCATATTTAAAAGATTTGTATTTAAATTTGTTAAAAAAAGGTAGATAAAAAATATTAAAAAATAACTGTCAAAAATTTATCAAAGAAAATATTTTATTCCTGAAATTAAGACTGCTAGACTAATTAATGACTGGTAAAAAATGTTTCTAAAACTAAGTTAATTAGTCTTTTCTTTACATGTTGAACTTAGTTACAGCTTTTGAAATCTTTTTCAATAACGCTTTATCTTAACTTTTAATTATTGCTTCAGTTCAAACTTCGCCTCAAATGTGCTTATTCTTTGTAAGTTTTATAATGGAGGAATGTGAGAAATGATCCACTGAAGAAGAAAGGGATTAAGGGCCTTTTTTGACAAATAGCATAAAATATGCGCCGTGGTTGTAGGCTTTATAAACCATAAAAGAGGAATAGGATTAATTTTAATAGGGCGATTTAAAAGTGTCATTAAAGAAAATTGAAATATTTGCTTTACTTTACATTTTTAAGGATATCTAACTTTCGTTATTATCATTGGGTAGTTAAAAAAAAAAAAAAAAAAAAAAAAAAAAAAGGAAAAAAGAAAGAATGGATGAATGAAATGAAAGAAAAAAAGGACAAGACATATTTCATCTTACATTAGATTATAATATAATTATATAATTTCAAGTGTCAAAAGAAAAAAAAGAGAGAGAGAGAGTGCTTTGAAAGTTTGAAATTGATATACTACAGATCAGAAGTCCTCAACCGGTGTTCGGTGAACCACTAGTGGTCTGTTAAAAAAAAAAAAAAAAATGGTGTACAGAAGAAACATTTACAAGATAAAAAGAACGTTTTATGTACCAGGTTTTTAAATTTTCTGTTGAATAATATAAACTTGACAATTCTATGTATTAATAAATATTAAAAAAAAATTTTTTGATGAATTATTCCATCAACTTGATAGAAAATGATCAAATGTGTAATAAAGAGAGCAATCATAAGAAATTTTCAAACATTTATTAATTGAATAAAAGTATTAAAAGAATGCATTGTCATCGTGTTCTGGGCTATTCCAAAAGTTTCAAATGTCTAGCTAGTCGGGAAGGTAGTTAAAAATCGATTGCAAGATTTGTATTGAACAAATAAACAAAAAAGTAAGTTAATAAAAATATGGTAAAAATCTGGTCATTATTTTCATTTTTTATTTAAAATGAGCAATTAAATAACTATTCGGAAAACCACAGAAAGTAAGAGAAAGGTTACCTATAGGCCAATATATACCCAAATTGAATCAATGTAATATTTCATAATACATATATCTCGCATAAAAAAATGGTGCATTTATATAACATAGAATCTGAGCTATAGCTTTCCCGTAAAACAAAGAAAATATTGCACCATAGCTGCATCACCGACATGCACCCAAATTGAATCAGCGTAGTTTTGCACAGATATATCTCATATAAAAAAAATGATACTTTTATATATAATAGAATCTGACATAATTGCCTGGTAAACGGGATTAAACTGCAGTATAGCAGCGCCAGCTTTGAG
This sequence comes from Salticus scenicus, assembly GCA_963930645.1. Lineage (NCBI taxonomy): Eukaryota > Metazoa > Arthropoda > Arachnida > Araneae > Salticidae > Salticus > Salticus scenicus. Next base: position 365,334,200 of record OZ005652.1, on the reverse strand, counting down.
TTGATATGTATCATAATTTAATTAACATAGTGAAGGGATTTTGAATGGAATCGTGGACTGTATGTTTTTTAAATTTCGTTGGTTTAGAATTATATTGAATTAAAAAATCAGCTAGAAATGAACTTTAAAGGACTCACCCTCTTTTCACATGAATTCATAAACATATTTTAAGGAAGAATAAATAAAAGCCTGAATAAATACACATACTTGAATAAAAACGTGAATTATTGATTTTATTTCAACTGACACGTTGGAATGAGTTTTTCAGCTTACTGCTAGAATCACAACCGAAAAGTGAACACAAACAAGAACCACATCAGCAGGAAATACAGGCTCCCACCAACTTGAAAAAAAGTAATTATTTAAAGTATAACTAACAACTAATTGAAAACATGAATTAAATAAATAAAAATAAAGAAAAGAATTAATTTAGCGTTTAAAACACCTAAAAAATCAATAAAAAGAATGAATTTAATCAATGTTTATATTCTAAAAGTCTTCTAAAATTTCATAGTGCTGCCATCTATTGTCAAATTTAAGAGATATTGGAATTCTGAATTAAAAGTCAGCCATTAGAATTCTGAAAATTCTCCCCCACCGGGAGAAGAAGTGTCATTTTAGCAATAGGGCGTTGAATTTCACCACTCTGAGTCTAAATGCTGACTACAAGAACTCTGTTATCAGGTCCTGGATGGGTACGAATAATTCTACCCAGATTCCAATGAAGAGGGATAGATTGTGGATCATGAATGACAACCAAATCCCCAATTTGAAGATCAGTTCGTGGAGTGATCCATTTAGGTTGATTCTGCAGTTGATGTAGATAGTCTCTAGACCATCGCTTCCAGAAGTCTTGCTTCATTCGCTGGATTAGAGTCCAAAGAGAAGATAAAGTGAAATCTAGTGAATTTCCACTTTCAGGAGTTTGAAGGAGTGGAACTCCTATCAGGAAATGTCCGGGAGTGAGGGCTCTAACATCTGATGGAACTAAAGAAAGTGGCGTTAATGGTCTGGAATTTAAACAGGCTTCTATTTGACATAAAAGAGTAGTAAGCTCTTCAAAATTTAGAATGGTAGCTTTACAAGCTTTAATTAGATGACTTTTCGTCAATTTAACAGCAGATTCCCACAGTCCACCAAAATGAGGGGAGTATGGGGGGATAAAATGCTAACTGATGAAGTTGCTGGTAGCAAAATTTTGAACATCTTCAAAACGAATGATTTGAAATAGTTGCTTAAGATAGTTAACAATCCTCTTCTAGAAACAAATCGCTCTAGAGATGCTAAAAAAGCTGATGAAGATAAATCTGAAACAGCTTCGAGGTGCACAGCTTTTGTGCACATGCAGACAAAAACACAAATATATGACTTCAATTTAACTTTAGATCTAGGCACATTTGGTTTAGTGATGAGTGGACCAGCAAAATCTACAGTACCTGGCCAAATTATTAGACCATTGGCAAATTATACATTTTTTATGTTTACAACCTTATTAATGAAGAATTTTATAACAAACGATATTTTCTTCATTCATATTTCGAAAACGTATACCTTAAGGAATACAATGACAAAAAAATTGTTACAATACAATACTTATTCAAGAAAGAAAAAAATCATAAAATAAATTTAACAGAAAAATCAATGTTTCGTATGGCCACCTTTGACAACTAAAAGGGCTTTAACACGACGAGGCATATTTTCTATGCATACTTGGATGGTTTCTTGAAGATGTTTATTATCATTCCACTGGTATGTTAAAGATTCCAGCAACTCTACCTTATTATTTATATATATTTTTTATACACTTCTTTTTTCAGCAACTTCCAACCATTTTCAATAGGGTTCATATCAGGCGCGGTACCAGGCCAATCAAGAACTTTGATCTTTTTTCGCTCTAAATACTTCGATACACTTTTAGCTCTATGGCATGGAGCACCATCATGCATGAAGACTGGTTCCTCGTCTCCAGGAAACCATTCTTGCATTTATTGCGTGAGCCTGGTTTCTAAGACTTTCAGGTATTGATCTTGTTTCATTGCATTTTTAACCACATAGAGAGGACCAGAACCTTTTCCTGATATGACAGACAACACCATGACTGATGGAGGATGTTTGATGGTGGTAACAATACAATCTGACTTGTATTTCTCGTCTGGACACCGCCGAAAAAAATTAGTTTTTTCGGTTAAAACGTGAAAAACCGATTCATCAGAGAAGCAAACCTGAAAATTAAACAATATTGCTTTTTATTTAATGTCTTTATATTCATTATAAATGCCAATATATCGTTGATAAAAATAAATAGATATGTACCTTTTTCCAGTCTTCTATTGTCCAATTTTTGTACTTTATTGCTCACTCCAAGCGTTTTTTCATCATTTCTGATGTAAGCCTTGGCTTGCAGGCCAGTTTCATGGTAATGAGTTTATTTTCTGCCAAACGACGTCTTCAAGATCTTTCTGATATATTAATGCCTTCATTTTGAACTTCTTTCATTAACATGCGTAGCGGTTTCTTTCTGTTATTTATACAAATGTTTCGTATGTTTCGATCCGTCCTCGGCGTCGTAATTCGAGCTCGTCAAATGTTATTCTTCCGTGATGGATCCAAACTTATGTTTAAGACCATTTTCTTTTTAATATTTTTTACTGAGCTTCTGGATACTCCTACCTTTGCTGCAATTTGATTTTGGGTCAGTTTAGTAGCCTTCAGTAGGCCATAAACCTGCCCTTCTCTCTTTGGTGAAAGATCAGCCTTTCTTCCCATCTAAAATAAAGGAACAAAAACATTTTATGATAATAAATGAAAAGAAATGTTAAATATCCCACGCTATATTAATTACAATGCAAAACTTACTTTTTGCAGCAAAATAATCGCTTCAATCCATAATAAATCAGCAGAACAAATTTTACGTTATAATGCAAGTTTACACCTATGCCAATGTATCACAGAATAATAACTACCTGTCTTGTGTTGCCAGCTTGAAAAGGTTTCTGTAATAAAGGTACTGAAATAAGCTAAAGGTAACACTAATGAAATAATAATTTTGAGCAGGTCAGGTATAATAAACTTCTAATTTCAAAAAATTTTAAATATTTTCTTAATCTTATAATCTTTCTTAATCAATCTTATAATCTTCACCTTTGAAAAAGGTCGAGTTGGAGTTATACGTTCGACTGGCAACGCACCCAAAATTTGTTGGCAAGTTTGTTTCTTCAAACGATTGCACAATATACATTCATTTAGAATTCGACGAATGTAAGAGTGACCATTTAGTATCCAATACTTTTGTCTAATTAGGGAAAGAATCAGTTGTGCACCAGCATGAAAGTGTTGTTTAAGATATTGCTCAACAATTAATTTTGTAGTTAAGTGATTTCTTGATAAAAGCACTGGATATTTCTGATCTTGATTAAGTGACTGATGTCTGGACAACCGTCCACCAACTCTGATTAAACCTTGGTCATATAGAAATATATTTAAGGATAAATATTTGTTGTTGATTGGTAAAGGTTGATTTTTCCTGAGCAAATTCAGTTCTACCGAAAACTCTTGTTCCTAAATCAATTTAAGAATATTGTGAGGTTGAGACGTCAGAACGTCACCACAGTTGTTTTAATTAAGGTGGATCCAGCAAGGTAGGAAGTGGGGACGGTTAAAATCACTCCGTCGCCAGTGACTCGGTGACGGTTGAGGTCGGAGTAGTTTTGTGTCTGCAGGGTGCTGCATTAAAAGACTTAGATTTTGAATATTAGTTAAATTAGAAGTGATTTTTAAAAGTACGGATTGAAATGTAGTGAAAGGAGGGTGTAGGAAGAAGTATAAAAATAGAGATGGTTTTAGTAGATATAGTGGATGTTGGAGGATCGTATAGTGGATGTCGGAGGATATTATAGTGGTTGTGATGAATCTTAGTTTGACAGATATTGAAAAGTAGAGTAGTGGAGATTTAGTGGCGTGAAGTTAAGTAGTGTTGAGTGTTGGTGAGTGTCTACTAGTTTTCGGAAAGTTCAAGCTGGGACAGAAGGGAATCCTCTGTCCCATAGTGAAGCCGTAGTATTGGAGTAGTACAAGTGCGACCGTCTCTACACCGTCGACTATCTGCTGTGGTGAGATATTTAAGATAACTAAATTGTTGATTTGTATATTTTTGATTTAGTAATACGCTGACTGAGCTAAGAGCTATTTTCCAGGCCGACCTCCAATTAATCTGGTTCAATAAACTTTTATTTGTTGTTCAATTAAAGTCTCTGGTTTTCTTAGTAATCTAAGTATTTAAGTTAAGATGGCGTTTGCAGAAACACAAACGCCACAGTGGCGCCCAACTCAGTTCGACATCCCCCCACTCGTGTTTATTTTACTGGCTCAAACAATGTACTTAAATTTTTTGAAGATCTTGAACAGTATTTTGATATATGTAAAATTGACGAGGATGATAAATTTAATTTATTAAAATACTCCTTAAAAGGAGATGCTAAAATCTGGTATGACACCATTGCCTCTAGAGCTCTAGGCCAAAATCCTACATATGAGGATTTGAAGCTCAAAATTAAAAATTCATTCTCTTCTATTGTGGATAAAACCAAACTCCGTCAAGAACTGTATACGACAACGATGTCGTTTTATGACAAACCTACCACCTTTTATTACGTAAATTCGACATTATAAAGCAGCTGGATTTAGTTTTATCTTTTGCCGCTGCAATGGAAATCATAACCCCGCTTTTGACTATTCCTATTCAAGATTACCTTGATCTGAAACCTGTCACCTCTTACGACAGTCTGTTTCAAACCTTAGCTAAATATCAAGAACGACACCCTCCAAGGGCGGAAAACACCTTTAATCGCCAACGGGGTAATGGAAATATGCAAAATTCTAGGCGTGAAAATTTCACCCCCCCTCAAAATTTCAATCGCTATCAGCAAGAACGTCAATCGCCGTAGACAAGGCGTAATAACTTTCAAAATTCTCGGAACGATCGTTCTAATCAAAATCAGTCTCAAAACTTTTCTCGAGCTGATAGAAATAACAGAAATTTTCGTAACTCTCGTAATAACCAGAGTCGTCAGTTAAACGAGTTAGTGGCTCTTGTGAGGAGGTTCAACAGCCACTGAATAACTCAACCACCTCCATATGTTTAGACACAATTTGTATCAGTCCGGTGGACCTTCTTAATTTGAATGCAATAATTCATGATATTTCCATACCTACTTATTGGGACACTGGTGCTGAACGCTCCTTTCTAGCATATGAAACTTATAAAAAGTATTTTGACTTTAAACCTTTAAAGCAGACAAATTTAAATATTACAACGGCTCAAGGCAAGTCCTGTGTTAATAGAGGCGAAGTCAGCCTGAATGTTAAAATTCATAATTTAAGTGTTAATTGGCCTTTTTACGTCATCGACAATCTTCAGCATCCCTGCATTATAGGGTTAGACTTTATGAAAGCAAATAATGTTGAAATAAATTTTGCCAATAAATCTTTACATATTGATGATTCTAAGTCAAATTCTAAACCTGTCGAGCCGACAGAGTTAATTGTTAATTTAGAGGAAAGTGCCCTCACTCATATTGAAAAAATTGATTTTGTTAATTTTCTTAATCAGTTTAAACAGTTATTTTCTGAGACACCTGACTTAACCCATGTTGTTTGCCATGAAATTGACACTGGAACTAATAAACCAGTCTTTAGTAAGCCTTATCGTTATGATCAAGCCAAACAAGATATTATAAATTGGCATATTGATAAAATGTTGCAAAATGATATTATTATGCCTATAACCTCTCCTTACGCATCTCCTGTTGTTTTATGTCGTAAGAAAAATGGTAAAACTGTTACTGACCCTGAGGCATGGAGATTTGCAATCGATTATCGTAGGCTAAATTCTATTACACAATATCCTCAGTATCCCTTGCCTATAATTGATGATTTGTTAGCACATATAACAACGACAAATTTTATGTCTACTCTCGATCTGACATCGGGTTATTTTCAAATTGCAATGAAACCCGCTGATATATCAAAAACAGCGTTTATAACTAAAAATGGCACGTTTGGTTTTAAACGAATGCCTTTCGGATGTTCAGGGGCTGTGGCAACATTCCAAAAAGCTATGAAAACTATTCTTAAACCTGTTTTGAATAAATTTGTACATGTTTATCTCGATGATATAATAATCACGTCCTCATCTTATGATGAGCATTTAGATCATTTAAAAACTGTTTTTACTCTACTGCAAAATGCAGGATTAACTTTAAATTCCACTAAGTGCCATTTTGCACGACAGGAAATTAAGTACCTAGGCGTCAAAATAACGCCTGCGGGTATTTCTGTAGATAATGAAAAAGTGCAGCCAGTTTTAAACATGCCCCCTCCTACAACTTCCAAACAAGTTTCAAAGTTTCTAGGCATGTGTGCTTGGTATGGGAAATTTATACCTAATTTTGCTCACATATGCGAGCCCCTCTTTAAACTCAAAAGGAAAAGAGTTAAATTTCACTGGTCAAATGAAGCACAAGAAGCATTTGATAAGTTAAAAACTATACTTAGCGCTCCTCCTGTACTAGCTCATCCTAATTATAATATTAAATTTCAAGTAGCTACTGATGCTTCTTCGTACGGCATTGGTGCCGTTTTAAGCCAAGAAGGCCGCCCAATAGCATATGCGTCCCGTACGCTTAACGCTGCAGAAAGAAATTATCCAGTAACTGAACGTGAATGTTTAGCAGTGCTTTGGGGACTGCAAAAATTTCGTTTATATTTTACGCAACTTCCAGTAACAGTTGTTACGGATCATGCGGCATTAACTCGGTTAACAACTGGAACGAACCTCTCCCCTCGCATGATTCGATGGACTCTTAAGTTATCTAACTTTAATATAAACATCGAACACCGACCTGGTTCTGACAATATCGTAGCTGACGTTCTTTCACGTACTACTCAAACTCAAGAAAATAAGATTGAATCTAATTTTACGAATCAATCCCTTGCTTTAAATGAAAAGAATGATCAGTTAAATTCTACTGTTAAAGCCTCATATATTCATCATTCGCATTTAAAGGCTGAACCGGTTCAATCCGAAATATTAGCAGACGGGACTGAAACTCGTGTAAAGGAAATTGAAAGTGAACAAGTAAACCAATGTGCTTCTACAAATCTAGTACCTACCTTAAACAATAAATTCGTATCTGATCAGGAAAAAGTAGCTTTAGCGCTTATGCCAGCATCTGTGTTAAAATCAAGAGATCAATTTAATCCGAGAACAAAAAAATGATCCCGAATTTGGATTAATCTATAAGTATTTAGAAGGTCCTGAGTCAGTTTCAATAATTGAATCAGCCATTGCCTTAAACTGGTCCCAATCTTTTTCTTTAATCGATGGTTTGCTTTTTTATTCAAAATTATTATCATCTTATGGCGAATTACGAGTTGTAATTCCTCAATCTCTTCGTCAAGCCATCCTATTTGAGTTTCATGACTCTCCAATTTCGGGGCACTTTGGCATTAGGAAAACTTATATAAAGGTCAAAGATGCCTGTTACTTTCCTAAAATCAGGAAGTTTGTTAATGAATATGTTTCGAGTTGTCGCTTGTGCTAGCAATATAATTATAAAAATGTATAAAGCCGGCCGGTAAATTAATTCCTATTAAAGTTGATTTTCCAAATCAAATTCTTAGACTCGACTTAATCGGTCCTTACCCCCTCTCTAAACCAAATGGATTTCGTTATGTGTTAGTTATGGTGGATTATTTTAGTAAATGGGTTGAATTTGTGCCTTTACGTAAAGCCTCGGCACAAGCAGTGGCCACTGCCTTCTTTAATAATTATATTTCTCGTTACGGCGCCCCCCTTCAAATTGTAACGGACCATGGTCCTCAATTTATAAGTAATGTTTTTAAGGCACTTTGCGATACACTCGAAATTAAACATGTCTTCACGGTTCCATATCGGCCGCAAGCTAATCAGGCCGAACGTGTTAATAGAACTTTAATAAATATGATTGTGACGTTCATTGGTCAAAATCATGAAAATTGGGATCAGTTTCTCTATCATTTTGGCTATGCGATTTGTACAGCGGTAAGTGATGCCACAGGAAAAACTCCCGCTGAATTGTTTTTGGGCAGAAAGATTCTGACCCCCTTTCAAAAACTGGTATTAGTACAGCAAAACGCATCTCAATTTATTACGCGAAATATTGAAGAATTGCTACCAGAAGTTCAGAGAAATTTGAGAAAAGCTCAAGAGCAACAAGCTGTATATTATAACCTTAAACGTAGAATCTTAGAAGTAAAAGTGGGAGATAAAATATTCCTAGAATCACATTTTCTTAGCTCTAAAAAAGATTCTAAAGTAGCTAAATTTGGGCCAAAATTCATTGGGCCTTTCTCTGTTTTAAAGATAGAAAATAATAATTTGACAATTGATTTTAACGGCACCCCAACGACCATTAATGTTGTTCAGATACGCATTTTTAAAGAGCGCACGCAATCATATGCTGAAACTCTTGATAGTGATAGCGTGCAGGGTTCAAACCCACCTGACGAACAGTCCGTCTTTACGCCTAACCTCACTTCCCAGCCTAGTGCTCCTGATTCTTGTACAGCTGATAAACTACCTACTCCTACAACACCCGTACAATCTGTTCAGGGCACTTCCACTGATCAATCTAGTGTTAGCAGACCCGTCGCACAAAAGCGAGCTCGTAGTGGGTCATCAAACCATTCTAATGTGAAATTTCCTAGGCAAACTGGTCGCAAACGCGACTATTCTTTTACTAATAGCTCTTTTATACCGCAGATTAAAAAGAAAAAAGCTTGGAATAAATATTTAAAAAGGCCACAAGCCCCCTCCTCAAAGTCCTCTGGAACACATCACCCACAGAAGGTACTAGCAGTTCCAGATTCAGTGCACACCGACTCGTTCCGACCTAAGAGAAAGGCAAGGGTTCGAAAAAGACCTCCACCCTCTTCATCAGCTAGCGGACGGCACATGGAGAAATTCCTAGCAGCTCCTGACTCGATCGGCAAAGACGAGTTCTCTTTACACCACCGATTCAATACCCGGCGTGAAGCCAACTCCGACAACAGGCTCAGCCATATGAATCACCTGCCGAGCAAGCCTTTGTACAAGCCTTTTGGGATAGCCCTAGACCCCGGTCTGAAAGCCTGCAACCCTGTGGCTTAGCTGGCGAGTACATCGAGAACATTCACCAAGACCTCTAACCTTGCTGATGTTACAGCTGCAAATTCACATCAGGTGATACCGTTCTCTATTTTTTTTTTCTATTACAAGTGCATTTCTGTCAGAGCTGTACAAAATGTTCGACGTACCTTGAAGCCTTTTTGGGACTTTATATTTTAAGAACTCTTACGAAAGTTATGGACTTTCCCAAACTAAAAATACAAAATTTAACTTAGCTATGAACTTTCAAATCAAAATTAATGTTCTGCTTCAATGTCAACATTTTTGTTCTTTCTTAAATATCTATTTTATGTATGTATTAAGTCTTTTACCTTGTAGCCATCTCCTGCAGAAAGCTGGTAATATAAACTGTTTTTTTGGCCCCTTTGTAAATTTCCCCCCCTTTTTCTTTTGTCTTTCTATAAATGATGTATTTATAAACTGCATATTTGTATTTGTAAAACTTTTGAATATTTGTCTAAAAGTTTATCTGTATGTACTTTTAGAGGGGGAAAAAAACTGTTTTTTTTTTAGCTATAAGCATAAAAAGCGTGTTTAACCATATAACATTAAAAAGACTAACTGCTCAGTAACTATACTTAACGCTCCTCCTGTACTACCTCATCCTAATTATAATATTAAATTTCAAGTAGCTACTGATGCTTCTTCGTACGGCATTGGTGCCGTTTTAAGCCAAGAAGGCCGCCCAATAGCATATGCGTCCCGTACGCTTAACGCTGCAGAAAGAAATTATCCAGTAACTGAACGTGAATGTTTAGCAGTGCTTTGGGGACTGCAAAAATTTTGTTTATATTTTACGCAACTTCCAGTAACAGTTGTTACGGATCATGCGGCATTAACTCGGTTAACAACTGGAAAGAACCTCTCCCCTCGCATGATTCGATGGACTCTTAAGTTATCTAACTTTAATATAAACATCGAACACCGACCTGGTTCTGACAATATCGTAGCTGACGTTCTTTCACGTACTACTCAAACTCAAGAATATAAGATTGAATCTAATTTTACGAATCAATCCCTTGCTTTAAATGAAAAGAATGATCAGTTAAATTCTACTGTTAAAGCCTCTTATATTCATCATTCGCATTTAAAGGCTGAACCGGTTCAATCCGAAATATTAGCAGACGGGACTGAAACTCGTGTAAAGGAAATTGAAAGTGAACAAGTAAACCAATGTGCTTCTACAAATCTAGTACCTACCTTAAACAATAAATTCGTATCTGATCAGGAAAAAGTAGCTTTAGCGCTTATGCCAGCATCTGGGTTAAAATCAAGAGATCAATTGTAGAGCTTGTTTCCAAATGGCGTTAAGTCATTTTTTTCAGTTCTTGTAAAAACGCGATTTTGTTATGTACGATTTATTATTAAATTTAAGGAAAAGATAATTTTTTCCAGTAATCTATGGATGATAATAACACTAAATTACTTGTTTAAAAAAATCCTGACAGTATAGTTATTTAGAAATAAAAAAAGAAAGACATGACTTAACTCTTTTTGGAACAAAACTATGACTTACGCCCTTTTGGCACAAACAAATAACGAAATGAAATGACTTACTTCCATTTGTAAGTAATCCAAGTATTTTTTTTTTTTTGTTGTTGTTCATGTAAATACAGCATAAATTTTAGCTATACAATTTTGGAAGGTAGTTATTTACTACAAATTTTCATTTACAAATTCTATTTAGCCATTTTTATTATTATTTTCCCTTGTGTTGGCGTTAGCAGTATCATTGAATAATTATTCATAAAAATAAAAACATTCGTGAAATTTGTGAATTCCCAAAACGTTAAGTAATTTTAAAACATCTGTTTTTCTTTGCTTGTTTCATATTGTTTTTTGTTTTTATTTCAGAAGGGGCGCGCGGAAGAATTTTTGTCCCTCGTTTCAGGATGTTTTGTAGCAAAACGAAACACAATATGTTGTCTTTATTCCCACATCTCGCTTCGTAATTTCCAGTACTTTTGCTTCTGAAATCAAGAAACTTTGTTTGATTTTCAGACAACTTGTGCGCAAAATTTTTCTAATCTAAAATATTCCACTGCTTTTTATACTCGAAAAGATTTCCAACCTTAGAGAAATGTTCAAAATATTCATTAGAAAGTAAAATTGTATCCACTTTCTTTAAAATAGTCTCCGCTCGTCCAAATGTTCCATCTGCTCTGCTGGTAAGTAGGAGTGAACACGCACTGGTGTGAAGGTGAGGTCCTTTTGAGCAGCCACTGCTGAAAGCATTCCTAACATGGTATAATTTTTTCTTATGTGGTAATTCCCGATTTTGCATCAGGTCAAAACATGTTATAATTTCATCTTCTCCTATAAGCTTTTCCCCTAAAAGTGAATAAAGTTTTTTGCTCCGATGTTTATGAATCTAAAGTTCGGTTAACCGGGTCTTTTCCTTTTTCTGTACGTTTTTCTGAATTCATTTGTATTTTTTTCCTAATACAAAAGGAACAAATGTCTTTTTTCGGGGTTCCAAAACCAACATTAAAATCTTTTACAAACACATCATAATAAAGCTTATAAATATTATACATTCGTCTTTATAGTTTTCTACGGGAAAAAAAAAAAAAAAAAAACTGTCTCAATGTGATAATCTACAACAACATTCTTTTCCTTATTTTTGACTTTTCTCCGAAATCCAGACAAACAACGTGATCTCAAGGTACGCTACAATTGGTTAAACTTGACTTAATCCCTTTTGACACAAAACTTACCTGTGACTTAATTCTTTTTGGAAAAAAACACGGATTTCACTTTTTGTTTTCATTATGACTAAACTTCGTTTGGAACTTCTACTTATTGAAAATATATTGTTAGACGTGTGCTGCGACCTTTTGCATCGGAAAATCAATTTTTGAAATTTTTGACTTAACGCCTTTTGGAAACAAGCTCTTCAATTAATCCGAGAACAAAAAAATGATCCCGAATTTGGATTAATCTATAAGTATTTAGAAGGTCCTGAGTCAGTTTCATTAATTGAATCAGCCATTGCCTTAAACTGGTCCCAATCTTTTTCTTTAATCGATGGTTTGCTTTTTTATTCAAAATTATTATCATCTTATGGCGAATTACGAGTTGTAATTCCCCAATCTCTTCGTCAAGCCATCCTATTTGAGTTTCATGACTCTCCAATTTCGGGGCACTTTGGCATTAGGAAAACTTATAAAAAGCTCAAAGATGCCTGTTACTTTCCTAAAATGAGGAAGTTTGTTAATGAATATGTTTCGAGTTGTCGCTTGTGCTAGCAATATAATTATAAAAATGTATAAAGCCGGCCGGTAAATTAATTCCTATTAAAGTTGATTTTCCAAATCAACTTCTTGGACTCGACTTAATCGGTCCTTACCCCCTCTCTAAACCAAATAGATTTCGTTATGTGTTAGTTATGGTGGATTATTTTAGTAAATAGGTTGAATTTGTGCCTTTGCGTAAAGCCTCGGCACAAGCAGTGGCCACTGCCTTCTTTAATAATTATATTTCTCGTTACGGCGCCCCCCTTCAAATTGTAACGGACCATGGTCCTCAATTTATAAGTAATGTTTTTAAGGCACTTTGCGATACACTCGAAATTAAACATGTCTTCACGGTTCCATATCGGCCGCAAGCTAATCAGGCCGAACGTGTTAATAGAACTTTAATAAATATGATTGCGACGTTCATTGGTCAAAATCATGAAAATTGGGATCAGTTTCTCTATCATTTTGGCTATGCGATTCGTACAGCGGTAAGTGATGCCACAGGAAAAACTCCCGCTGAATTGTTTTTGGGCAGAAAGATTCTGACCCCCTTTCAAAAACTGGTATTAGTACAGCAAAACGCATCTCAATTTATTACGCGAAATATTGAAGAATTGCTACCAGAAGTTCAGAGAAATTTGAGAAAAGCTCAAGAGCAACAAGCTGTATATTATAACCTTAAACGTAGAATCTTAGAAGTAAAAGTGGGAGATAAAATACTCCTAGAATCACATTTTCTTAGCTCTAAAAAAGATTCTAAAGTAGCTAAATTTGGGCCAAAATTCATTGGGCCTTTCTCTGTTTTAAAGATAGAAAATAATAATTTGACAATTGATTTTAACGGCACCCCAACGACCATTAATGTTGATCAGATACGCATTTTTAAAGAGCGCACTCAATCATATGCTGAAACTCTTGATAGTGATAGCGTGCAGGGTTCAAACCCACCTGACGAACAGTCCGTCTTTACGCCTAACCTCACTTCCCAGCCTAGTGCTCCTGATTCTTGTACAGCTGATAAACTACCTACTCCTACAACACCCGTACAATCTGTTCAGGGCACTTCCACTGATCAATCTAGTGTTAGCAGACCCGTCGCACAAAAGCGAGCTCGTAGTGGGTCATCAAACCATTCTAATGTGAAATTTCCTAGGCAAACTGGTCGCAAACGCGACTATTCTTTTACTAATAGCTCTTTTATACCGCAGATTAAAAAGAAAAATGCTTGGAATAAATATTTAAAAAGGCCACAAGCCCCCTCCTCAAAGTCCTCTGGAACACATCACCCACAGAAGGTACTAGCAGTTCCAGATTCAGTGCACACCGACTCGTTCCGACCTAAGAGAAAGGCAAGGGTTCGAAAAAGACCTCCTTCCTCTTCATCAGCTAGCGGACGGCACATGGAGAAATTCCTAGCAGCTCCTGACTCGATCGGCAAAGACGAGTTCTCTTTACACCACCGATTCAATACCCGGCGTCAAGCCAGACTCCGACAACAGGCTCAGCCATATGAATCACCTGCCGAGCAAGCCTTTGTACAAGCCTTTTGGGATAGCCCTAGACCCCGGTCTGAAAGCCTGCAACCCTGTGTCCTAGCTGGCGAGTACATCGAGAACATTCACCAAGACCTCTAACCTTGCTGAAGTTACAGCTGCAAATTCACATCAGGTGATACCGTTCTCTATTTTTTTTTTCTATTACAAGTGCATTTCTGTCAGAGCTGTACAAAATGTTCGACGTACCTTGAAGCCTTTTTGGGACTTTATATTTTAAGAACTCTTACGAAAGTTATGGACTTTTCCAAACTAAAAATACAAAATTTAACTTAGCCATGAACTTTCAAATCAAAATTAATGTTCTGCTTCAATGTCAACATTTTTGTTCTCTCTTAAATATCTATTTTATGTATGTATTAAGTCTTTTACCTTGTAGCCATCTCCTGCAGAAAGCTGGTAATATAAACTGTTTTTTTGGCCCCTTTGTAAATTCCCCCCCCTTTTTCTTTTGTCTTTCTATAAATGATGTATTTATAAACTGCATATTAGGTAGATTCCTTATAGGAGATCTACCTATTGCAATGGTTCTCATGACACGACTTTTAGAAAATTTCTTCATATCTTCACCGATCATGACCCCTAGAACCCAAAACCACCCTCCGTTTAAAAGTTTATATATATATATATATATATATATAGGTATATATATATATATATATATATATGTATAACGCTTTTTCCCATGTTAAGTTGTGAACACGATAACATGAGTAATTTTTATTTAAATTTAACCAGCTCGGGATATGTTGTCAGGACAGTGAAAATCTCGGTCGAGTTCGTAGATGGGGTATCCTGCTCAAAGGGGGTGGAAATGGTGGGGGGTGGAAATTTTCATTTGCCCATAATTTCTTTAATATTGAAAATAGGAAAATACTTCAAATCAGGTGAATTACCGCCTTACCCTAAAGAACAACTTTTGTATTTAAACTTTTTCGATAACTTCAATTGCTTAAAAGTTACAAGTTTAAAAGTGATTTTTCTTGTGATGAAACCGACATTTTCTATGGCTTTCATTGGAAAAATTTATAATCTGATGCATATGTCACGTGCAAATGATAATAAAAAAGATCACTGAAAATATAATAAAATATTAATCATGTTTTTAAACAATATAATAATGTGATTAAAAAAAAAAAGTTTAATTGAACAGAAAATATGACGTCACAATTATGACAATGTACTGAGAAAAATGAAATAAAATTTTATCCGTGATTTTAAACAAATAAAATAAAAGTTATTAAAAAAATAAGTAAATAAAATCAACATATCTTAGGGCTAAGCAGATTTAGACTTAGCTTTATAACATAGATACTATAATGTAAAAGATAAATGTCATCGTTAAAAAAAAAAAAAAAAAAATATATCTTGTAAATCGATGCTAAACGAATTAAACTGACATGGTAGAAAAGGTAATAAATTTGGGGACATTTAGGTATCCCTTTAACAAATGAACTAGGGGCGATTTTAATGAATTTTCCGTTGAAGTTTATTTTCATGAAAATTTAAATTTAAATTAAAGTATTTCATTACTCAAATTCCCTTATTTTGATAAATAAAATTATACCATTTAAAAAAAAAAAAAAGAAAGAACACTCTTTTATTGAAAAATGAACTAATAAAGGCTTTAGAAAACTATTACATACTTTTAAATCTTTATAAAAAAAAAAAAAAAAAAAAAAAAAAAAAAATTAATTGTTGCCACTCGACATTATACAAATACATCCAAATCCTGTGTCACATACGATAGTTTTGAATAAGTATAGATTTTCTGTTTGCCCCTGGAACCTGCCCCTGATGGGAAAAGTGCCTGGAAACACTTGTATATCTAGTATTGCCATTGATTATGAAGTTGTGTGCAAAATTTCAGGTCCTTTGGACGACAAGAAGTTGCCGAAAATTGAATTGCAAAATTCCGTTACATACATAAATAGTTGCATCTTTATCAAGTTAATAGAAGTGTGTTAATTAAAAACCTTGTTAAACGCTTTAATTAATCATTTAAAAATATAAAATTAAAATAATACGTCAATCTTAATACAAATATCGTTTGTGGTGATTAATTTAGAATGTCAGTTTAGGCAAGAATTTAAAATTTACGATTGAGAGTAATACGTTACAGCTTCCTTTGACTTTTTATCTTGTTGAAACAAGATATTGGTCTGTGAAGAGATATGAGGTTTTCGCGTGGAAAGAAAATATAATGACGCCAAAGCTGCCTTTCTCCATCTCCAAGCTCGCCAAATTTTGTCGCCAAGTCAAAAATTTCGTCGTCAACTATCAACTTTTGCCGCCAAATCACAAATTTCATTGCTAAGTCGCACGTTTTGTCACCAAAATCTCGCCAAATCATACAATTTACTAAATTCATAATAATTAACATTGAAATTCAGCGGTGCCAAATGTTAACTAATGTTAATGTTAATGTTCCAGCTTATGTGAACCAAAACAGTTTCACTTTACAATTTTTACTTATCACACAAAAAAAATCACAAAAACACAACACAAAACTTTCAATAATTCAATAAAAATTACAATGAAATAACTATCCAAAAACCGTTACCACTTATCTGTATTTGACTTGACCATAGCAATGCCAGGCTTACCAGAACTAGTAAGATCACAAGTGCATTTTCACGTTTCTATTACAATTTTTTTTTAAAAGAAAGATATTGAACAACATATGGATTTTAAATAAAAAATATAATTTTGATTAAGCTTGGGGGGGGGGGGGGAGGGGGCATGTAGCCCAATAGCCCCCTCCGGGATTCACCATTGCTGGGATTGTATATCTCTAAGGCTTTTATTTCTTGAATGATTATGAGCTTTAATTTAAAAAAAAAAAATTGAAACATTTACAAACCAATAAATTTAGCCTAAAATTTTAAGTAGAATGAATAAAACCCTTTTGTAGTTAAAAATTAAATTTCTTGAAAACAGAATAGCGAAGTAAATAATGCAATGTGTGGGAACAAAGCCATCGGCTAGGTATTAATGCATATGTAAAATTTCTTTACAATTGTAACATTAACGTAAAGGAATCTACCTTTGCCTTTAAGCTTGCCGAAAAGGGATTTTTTGTATTTGTAAAACTTTTGAATATTTGTCTAAAAGTTTATCTGTATGTACTTTTAGAGGGGGAAAAAAACTGTTTTTTTTTTTAGCTATAAGCATAAAAAGCGTGTTTAACCATATAACATTAAAAAGACTAACTGCTCAGTAACTATACTTAACGCTCCTCCTGTACTAGCTCATCCTAATTATAATATTAAATTTCAAGTAGCTACTGATGCTTCTTCGTACGGCATTGGTGCCGTTTTAAGCCAAGAAGGCCGCCTAATAGCATATGCGTCCCGTACGCTTAACGCTGCAGAAAGAAATTATCCAGTAACTGAACGTGAATGTTTAGCAGTGCTTTGGGGACTGCAAAAAATTTGTTTATATTTTACGCAACTTCCAGTAACAGTTGTTACGGATCATGCGGCATTAACTCGGTTAACAACTGGAAAGAACCTCTCCCCTCGCATGATTCGATGGACTCTTAAGTTATCTAACTTTAATATAAACATCGAACACCGACCTGGTTCTGACAATATCGTAGCTGACGTTCTTTCACGTACTACTCAAACTCAAGAATATAAGATTGAATCTAATTTTACGAATCAATCCCTTGCTTTAAATGAAAAGAATGATCAGTTAAATTCTACTGTTAAAGTCTCTTATATTCATCATTCGCATTTAAAGGCTGAACCGGTTCAATCCGAAATATTAGCAGACGGGACTGAAACTCGTGTAAAGGAAATTGAAAGTGAACAAGTAAACCAATGTGCTTCTACAAATCTAGTACCTACCTTAAACAATAAATTCGTATCTGATCAGGAAAAAGTAGCTTTAGCGCTTATGCCAGCATCTGTGTTAAAATCAAGAGATCAATTGAAGAGCTTGTTTCCAAATGGCGTTAAGTCATTTTTTTCAGTTCTTGTAAAAACGCGATTTTGTTATGTACGATTTATTATTAAATTTAAGGAAAATATAATTTTTTCCAGTAATCTATGGATGATAATAACACTAAATTACTTGTTTAAAAAAATCCTGACAGTATAGTTATTTAGAAATAAAAAAAGAAAGAAATGACTTAACTCTTTTTGGAACAAAACTATGACTTACGCCCTTTTGGCACAAACAAATAACGAAATGAAATGACTTACTTCCATTTGTAAGTAATCCAAGTATTTTTTTTTTTTTTGTTGTTGTTCATGTAAATACAGCATAAATTTTAGCTATACAATTTTGGAAGGTAGTTATTTACTACAAATTTTCATTTACAAATTCTATTTAGCCATTTTTATTATTATTTTCCCTTGTGTTGGCGTTAGCAGTATCATTGAATAATTATTCATAAAAATAAAAACATTCGTGAAATTTGTGAATTCCCAAAACGTTAAGTAATTTTAAAACATCTGTTTTTCTTTGCTTGTTTCATATTGTTTTTTGTTTTTATTTCAGAAGGGGCGCGCGGAAGAATTTTTGTCCCTCGTTTCAGGATGTTTTGTAGCAAAACGAAACACAATATGTTGTCTTTATTCCCACATCTCGCTTCGTAATTTCCAGTACTTTTGCTTCTGAAATCAAGAAACTTTGTTTGATTTTCAGACAACTTGTGCGCAAAATTTTTCTAATCTAAAATATTCCACTGCTTTTTATACTCGAAAAGATTTCCAACCTTAGAGAAATGTTCAAAATATTCATTAGAAAGTAAAATTGTATCCACTTTCTTTAAAATAGTCTCCGCTCGTCCAAATGTTCCATCTGCTCTGCTGGTAAGTAGGAGTGAACACGCACTGGTGTGAAGGTGAGGTCCTTTTGAGCAGCCACTGCTGAAAGCATTCCTAACATGGTATAATTTTTATTTATGTGGTAATTCCCGATTTTGCATCAGGTCAAAACATGTTATAATTTCATCTTCTCCTATAAGCTTTTCCCCTAAAAGTGAATAAAGTTTTTTGCTCCGATGTTTATGAATCTAAAGTTCGGTTAACCGGGTCTTTTCCTTTTTCTGTACGTTTTTCTGAATTCATTTGTATTTTTTTCCTAATACAAAAGGAACAAATGTCTTTTTTCGGGGTTCCAAAACCAACATTAAAATCTTTTACAAACACATCATAATAAAGCTTATAAATATTATACATTCGTCTTTATAGTTTTCTACGGGAAAAAAAAAAAAAAAAACTGTCCCAATGTGATAATCTACAACAACATTCTTTTCCTTATTTTTGACTTTTCTCCGAAATCCAGACAAACAACGTGTTCTCAAGGTACGCTACAATTGGTTAAACTTGACTTAATCCCTTTTGACACAAAACTTACCTGTGACTTAATTCTTTTTGGAAAAAAACACGGATTTCACTTTTTGTTTTCATTATGACAAAACTTCGTTTGGAACTTCTACTTATTGAAAATATATTGTTAGACGTGTGCTGCGACCTTTTGCATCGAAAAATCAATTTTTGAAATTTTTGACTTAACGCCTTTTGGAAACAAGCTCTTCAACGAGAACAAAAAAATGATCCCGAATTTGGATTAATCTATAAGTATTTAGAAGGTCCTGAGTCAGTTTCATTAATTGAATCAGCCATTGCCTTAAACTGGTCCCAATCTTTTTCTTTAATCGATGGTTTGCTTTTTTATTCAAAATTATTATCATCTTATGGCGAATTACGAGTTGTAATTCCCCAATCTCTTCGTCAAGCCATCCTATTTGAGTTTCATGACTCTCCAATTTCGGGGCACTTTGGCATTAGGAAAACTTATAAAAAGCTCAAAGATGCCTGTTACTTTCCTAAAATGAGGAAGTTTGTTAATGAATATGTTTCGAGTTGTCGCTTGTGCTAGCAATATAATTATAAAAATGTATAAAGCCGGCCGGTAAATTAATTCCTATTAAAGTTGATTTTCCAAATCAAATTCTTGGACTCGACTTAATCGGTCCTTACCCCCTCTCTAAACCAAATAGATTTCGTTATGTGTTAGTTATGGTGGATTATTTTAGTAAATGGGTTGAATTTGTGCCTTTGCGTAAAGCCTCGGCACAAGCAGTGGCCACTGCCTTCTTTAATAATTATATTTCTCGTTACGGCGCCCCCCTTCAAATTGTAACGGACCATGGTCCTCAATTTATAAGTAATGTTTTTAAGGCACTTTGCGATACACTCGAAATTAAACATGTCTTCACGGTTCCATATCGGCCGCAAGCTAATCAGGCCGAACGTGTTAATAGAACTTTAATAAATATGATTGCGACGTTCATTGGTCAAAATCATGAAAATTGGGATCAGTTTCTCTATCATTTTGGCTATGCGATTCGTACAGCGGTAAGTGATGCCACAGGAAAAACTCCCGCTGAATTGTTTTTGGGCAGAAAGATTCTGACCCCCTTTCAAAAACTGGTATTAGTACAGCAAAACGCATCTCAATTTATTACGCGAAATATTGAAGAATTGCTACCAGAAGTTCAGAGAAATTTGAGAAAAGCTCAAGAGCAACAAGCTGTATATTATAACCTTAAACGTAGAATCTTAGAAGTAAAAGTGGGAGATAAAATACTCCTAGAATCACATTTTCTTAGCTCTAAAAAAGATTCTAAAGTAGCTAAATTTGGGCCAAAATTCATTGGGCCTTTCTCTGTTTTAAAGATAGAAAATAATAATTTGACAATTGATTTTAACGGCACCCCAACGACCATTAATGTTGATCAGATACGCATTTTTAAAGAGCGCACTCAATCATATGCTGAAACTCTTGATAGTGATAGCGTGCAGGGTTCAAACCCACCTGACGAACAGTCCGTCTTTACGCCTAACCTCACTTCCCAGCCTAGTGCTCCTGATTCTTGTACAGCTGATAAACTACCTACTCCTACAACACCCGTACAATCTGTTCAGGGCACTTCCACTGATCAATCTAGTGTTAGCAGACCCGTCGCACAAAAGCGAGCTCGTAGTGGGTCATCAAACCATTCTAATGTGAAATTTCCTAGGCAAACTGGTCGCAAACGCGACTATTCTTTTACTAATAGCTCTTTTATACCGCAGATTAAAAAGAAAAATGCTTGGAATAAATATTTAAAAAGGCCACAAGCCCCCTCCTCAAAGTCCTCTGGAACACATCACCCACAGAAGGTACTAGCAGTTCCAGATTCAGTGCACACCGACTCGTTCCGACCTAAGAGAAAGGCAAGGGTTCGAAAAAGACCTCCACCCTCTTCATCAGCTAGCGGACGGCACATGGAGAAATTCCTAGCAGCTCCTGACTCGATCGGCAAAGACGAGTTCTCTTTACACCACCGATTCAATACCCGGCGTCAAGCCAGACTCCGACAACAGGCTCAGCCATATGAATCACCTGCCGAGCAAGCCTTTGTACAAGCCTTTTGGGATAGCCCTAGACCCCGGTCTGAAAGCCTGCAACCCTGTGTCCTAGCTGGCGAGTACATCGAGAACATTCACCAAGACCTCTAACCTTGCTGAAGTTACAGCTGCAAACTCACATCAGGTGATACCGTTCTCTATTTTTTTTTTTTCTATTACAAGTGCATTTATGTCAGAGCTGTACAAAATGTTCGACGTACCTTGAAGCCTTTTTGGGACTTTATATTTTAAGAACTCTTACGAAAGTTATGGACTTTCCCAAACTAAAAATACAAAATTTAACTTAGCCATGAACTTTCAAATCAAAATTAATGTTCTGCTTCAATGTCAACATTTTTGTTCTCTCTTAAATATCTATTTTATGTATGTATTAAGTCTTTTACCTTGTAGCCATCTCCTGCAGAAAGCTGGTAATATAAACTGTTTTTTTGGCCCCTTTGTAAATTCCCCCCCCTTTTTCTTTTGTCTTTCTATAAATGATGTATTTATAAACTGCATATTTGTATTTGTAAAACTTTTGAATATTTGTCTAAAAGTTTATCTGTATGTACTTTTAGAGGGGGAAAAAAAACTGTTTTTTTTTTTTAGCTATAAGCATAAAAAGCGTGTTTAACCATATAACATTAAAAAGACTAACTGCTCAGTAACTATACTTAACGCTCCTCCTGTACTAGCTCATCCTAATTATAATATTAAATTTCAAGTAGCTACTGATGCTTCTTCGTACGGCATTGGTGCCGTTTTAAGCCAAGAAGGCCGCCCAATAGCATATGCGTCCCGTACGCTTAACGCTGCAGAAAGAAATTATCCAGTAACTGAACGTGAATGTTTAGCAGAGCTTTGGGGACAGCAAAAATTTCGTTTATATTTTACGCAACTTCCAGTAACAGTTGTTACGGATCATGCGGCATTAACTCGGTTAACAACTGGAAAGAACCTCTCCCCTCGCATGATTCGATGGACTCTTAAGTTATCTAACTTTAATATAAACATCGAACACCGACCTGGTTCTGACAATATCGTAGCTGACGTTCTTTCACGTACTACTCAAACTCAAGAAAATAAGATTGAATCTAATTTTACGAATCAATCCCTTGCTTTAAATGAAAAGAATGATCAGTTAAATTCTACTGTTAAAGCCTCATATATTCATCATTCGCATTTAAAGGCTGAACCGGTTCAATCCGAAATATTAGCAGACGGGACTGAAACTCGTGTAAAGGAAATTGAAAGTGAACAAGTAAACCAATGTGCTTCTACAAATCTAGTACCTACCTTAAACAATAAATTCGTATCTGATCAGGAAAAAGTAGCTTTAGCGCTTATGCCAGCATCTGTGTTAAAATCAAGAGATCAATTGAAGAGCTTGTTTCCAAATGGCGTTAAGTCATTTTTTTCAGTTCTTGTAAAAACGCGATTTTGTTATGTACGATTTATTATTAAATTTAAGGAAAAGATAATTTTTTCCAGTAATCTATGGATGATAATAACACTAAATTACTTGTTTAAAAAAATCCTGGCAGTATAGTTATTTAGAAATAAAAAAAAATCCCTTTTCGGCAAGCTTAAAGGCAAAGGTAGATTCCTTTACGTTAATGTTACAATTGTAAAGAAATTTTACATATGCATTAATACCTAGCCGATGGCTTTGTTCCCACACATTGCATTATTTACTTCGCTATTCTGTTTTCAAGAAATTTAATTTTTAACTACAAAAGGGTTTTATTCATTCTACTTAAAATTTTAGGCTAAATTTATTGGTTTGTAAATGTTTCAATTTTTTTTTTTTAAATTAAAGCTCATAATCATTCAAGAAATAAAAGCCTTAGAGATATACAATCCCAGCAATGGTGAATCCCGGAGGGGGCTATTGGGCTACATGCCCCCTCCCCCCCCCCAAGCTTAATCAAAATTATATTTTTTATTTAAAATCCATATGTTGTTCAATATCTTTCTTTTAAAAGAAAATTGTAATAGAAACGTGAAAATGCACTTGTGATCTTACTAGTTCTGGTAAGCCTGGCATTGCTATGGTCAAGTCAAATACAGATAAGTGGTAACGGTTTTTGGATAGTTATTTCATTGTAATTTTTATTGAATTATTGAAAGTTTTGTGTTGTGTTTTTGTGATTTTTTTTGTGTGATAAGTAAAAATTGTAAAGTGAAACTGTTTTGGTTCACATAAGCTGGAACATTAACATTAACATTAGTTAACATTTGGCACCGCTGAATTTCAATGTTAATTATTATGAATTTAGTAAATTGTATGATTTGGCGAGATTTTGGTGACAAAACGTGCGACTTAGCAATGAAATTTGTGATTTGGCGGCAAAAGTTGATAGTTGACGACGAAATTTTTGACTTGGCGACAAAATTTGGCGAGCTTGGAGATGGAGAAAGGCAGCTTTGGCGTCATTATATTTTCTTTCCACGCGAAAACCTCATATCTCTTCACAGACCAATATCTTGTTTCAACAAGATAAAAAGTCAAAGGAAGCTGTAACGTATTACTCTCAATCGTAAATTTTAAATTCTTGCCTAAACTGACATTCTAAATTATTCACCACAAACGATATTTGTATTAAGATTGACGTATTATTTTAATTTTATATTTTTAAATGATTAATTAAAGCGTTTAACAGTGTTTTTAATTAACACACTTCTATTAACTTGATAAAGATGCAACTATTTATGTATGTAACGGAATTTTGCAATTCAATTTTCGGCAACTTCTTGTCGTCCAAAGGACCTGAAATTTTGCACACAACTTCATAATCAATGGCAATACTAGATATACAAGTGTTTCCAGGCACTTTTCCCATCAGGGGCAGGTTCCAGGGGCAAACAGAAAATCTATACTTATTCAAAACTATCGTATGTGACACAGGATTTGGATGTATTTGTATAATGTCGAGTGGCAACAATTAATTTTTTTTTTTTTTTTTTTTTTTTTTTTATAAAGATTTAAAAGTATGTAATAGTTTTCTAAAGCCTTTATTAGTTCATTTTTCAATAAAAGAGTGTTCTTTCTTTTTTTTTTTTTTAAATGGTATAATTTTATTTATCAAAATAAGGGAATTTGAGTAATGAAATACTTTAATTTAAATTTAAATTTTCATGAAAATAAACTTCAACGGAAAATTCATTAAAATCGCCCCTAGTTCATTTGTTAAAGGGATACCTAAATGTCCCCAAATTTATTACCTTCTCTACCATGTCAGTTTAATTCGTTTAGCATCGATTTACAAGATATTTTTTTTTTTTTTTTTTTTTAACGATGACATTTATCTTTTACATTATAGTATCTATGTTATAAAGCTAAGTCTAAATCTGCTTAGCCCTAAGATATGTTGATTTTATTTACTTATTTTTTTAATAACTTTTATTTTATTTGTTTAAAATCACGGATAAAATTTTATTTCATTTTTCTCAGTACATTGTCATAATTGTGACGTCATATTTTCTGTTCAATTAAACTTTTTTTTTTTAATCACATTATTATATTGTTTAAAAACATGATTAATATTTTATTATATTTTCAGTGATCTTTTTTATTATCATTTGCACGTGACATATGCATCAGATTATAAATTTTTCCAATGAAAGCCATAGAAAATGTCGGTTTCATCACAAGAAAAATCACTTTTAAACTTGTAACTTTTAAGCAATTGAAGTTATCGAAAAAGTTTAAATACAAAAGTTGTTCTTTAGGGTAAGGCGGTAATTCACCTGATTTGAAGTATTTTCCTATTTTCAATATTAAAGAAATTATGGGCAAATGAAAATTTCCACCCCCCACCATTTCCACCCCCTTTGAGCAGGATACCCCATCTACGAACTCGACCGAGATTTTTACTGTCCTGACAATATATCCCGAGCTGGTTAAATTTAAATAAAAATTACTCCTGTTATCGTGTTCACAACTTAACATGGGAAAGAGCGTTATACATATATATATATATATATATATATATACCTATATATATATATATATATATATATAAACTTTTAAACGGAGGGTGGTTTTGGGTTCTAGGGGTCATGATCGGTGAAGATATGAAGAAATTTTCTAAAAGTCGTGTCATGAGAACCATTGCAATAGGTAGATCTCCTATAAGGAATCTACCTAAAAGAAAGAAATGACTTAACTCTTTTTGGAACAAAACTATGACTTACGCCCTTTTGGCACAAACAAATAACGAAATGAAATGACTTACTTCCATTTGTAAGTAATCCAAGTATTTTTTTTTGTTGTTGTTGTTCATGTAAATACAGCATAAATTTTAGCTATACAATTTTCGAAGGTAGTTATTTACTACAAATTTTCATTTACAAATTCTATTTAGCCATTTTTATTATTATTTTCCCTTGTGTTGGCGTTAGCAGTATCATTGAATAATTATTCATAAAAATAAAAACATTCGTGAAATTTGTGAATTCCCAAAGCGTTAAGTAATTTTAAAACATCTGTTTTTCTTTGCTTGTTTCATATTGTTTTTTGTTTTTATTTCAGACGGGGCGCGCGGAAGAATTTTTGTCCCTCGTTTCAGGATGTTTTGTAGCAAAACGAAACACAATATGTTGTCTTTATTCCCACATCTCGCTTCGTAATTTCCAGTACTTTTGCTTCTGAAATCAAGAAACTTTGTTTGATTTTCAGACAACTTGTGCGCAAAATTTTTCTAATCTAAAATATTCCACTGCTTTTTATACTCGAAAAGATTTCCAACCTTAGAGAAATGTTCAAAATATTCATTAGAAAGTAAAATTGTATCCACTTTCTTTAAAATAGTCTCCGCTCGTCCAAATGTTCTATCTGCTTTGCTGGTAAGTAGGAGTGAACACGCACTGGTGTGAAGGTGAGGTCCTTTTGAGCAGCCACTGCTGAAAGCATTCCTAACATGGTATAATTTTTATTTATGTGGTAATTCCCGATTTTGCATCAGGTCAAAACATGTTATAATTTCATCTTCTCCTATAAGCTTTTCCCCTAAAAGTGAATAAAGTTTTTTGCTCCGATGTTTATGAATCTAAAGTTCGGTTAACCGGGTCTTTTCCTTTAGCAAAACTTAGCAAAAATTTTTTTTAAGTTTTTCTCACCCGGTTAAAATTTAAGTGACGGCTGCACTCACACTTCAGAGATTTGAGATAGTTAGAGATGGAATGAAGCTCTTTAAATTTACTCGTTCAAATCCGTTGGGGATTTTCCCGACTAAATTTTTTTTCTTGGAGGGGGACTGTGAGGTTGAGACGTCAGAACGTCACCACAGTTGTTTTAATTAAGCTGGATCCAGCAAGGTAGGAAGTGGGGACGGTTAAAATCACTCCGTCGCCAGTGACTCGGTGACGGTTAAAGTCGGAGTAGTTTTGTGTCTGCAGGGTGCACCATTAAAAGACTTAGATTTTGAATAATAGTTAAATTAGAAGTGATTTTTAAAAGTACGGATTGAAATGTAGTGAAAGGAGGGTGTAGGAAGAAGTATAAAAATAGAGATGGTTTTAGTAGATATAGTGGATGTTGGAGGATCGTATAGTGGATGTCGGAGGATATTATAGTGGTTGTGATGAATCTTAGTTTGACAGATATTGAAAAGTAGAGTAGTGGAGATTTAGTGGCGTGAAGTTAAGTAGTGTTGAGTGTTGGTGAGTGTCTACTAGTTTTCGGAAAGTTCAAGCTGGGACAGAAGGGAATCCTCTGTCCCATAGTGAAGCCGTAGTATTGGAGTACAAGTGCGACCGTCTCTACACCGTCGACTATCTGCTGTGGTGAGATATTTAAGATAACTAAATTGTTGATTTGTATATTTTTGATTTAGTAATACGCTGACTGAGCAAAGAGCTATTTTCCAGGCCGCCCTCCCATTAATCTGGTTCAATAAACTTTTATTTGTTGTTCAATTAAAGTCTCTGGTTTTCTTAGTAATCTAAGTATTTAAGTTAAGATGGCGTTTGCAGAAACGCAAACGCCACAATATGTGTAATAGCATTTGAAACTTCAGGTGTACTGACAAGTACAATACGTCTAGAATTACGATTACAACGACGAATGTTATAAATGAATCTCAAACACAATGCAAGGATTCTAAAAAGTTTTGAAAAAGAAGAGAATTTGAGTAGAGAATCAGGAAAGGCTTTATGACTAGATGTTGGAACGTGACTTAAATTTTCTTCAGAATTTTCTGACTTAACATTTGAAGATTTGACTAGAAATAACGGTAACGTGA
Source organism: Salticus scenicus (assembly GCA_963930645.1). Taxonomy (NCBI): domain Eukaryota; kingdom Metazoa; phylum Arthropoda; class Arachnida; order Araneae; family Salticidae; genus Salticus; species Salticus scenicus. Next base: position 365,306,552 of record OZ005652.1, on the reverse strand, counting down.
CACTAGAACTAAGCCATTCAGGCCATGCCACCACAATTTGTGATGCAAAAGACTTTTCGGTAGAATGCCTCTTGAGGCACAGTCTGCCGGATTCGACGAACTCTCAACGTAAGTCCACACGGCTTGTGGGACAAGTAATTTGATTTTGTTTGCTCGATTAGTGAAGAACTGATTTCTTTTTGTTGGAGGAGATGCAATGAAATTTAAAGCAATTTGTGAATCGGACCACAAATAAATTTTATTTACATTAAGGGTTAAAGATTCTAATATTGTGGAACTTAATTGTGCAAGCAAGAATGCAGCACATAACTCAATTCTGAGAAGCGTGATATGTTTTAAAGGACTAACTCTAGTTTTTGCAGCGACAAAGTTAATTGAAATCTCACCTAGAGAAGATAGTGTCCGAAGGAATAACACTGGAGCGTAGGCCTTGCCAGATACATCACAAAAACCATGGATCTCTATGTGGTTTCTGGTGATGTTTCACAGTTCAGATATCTTGGTATGCCAATAGACTTTGAGAGTTCAATTTGAGAATCAAATTCTTGCCAAGATTTCAAAATGGAATCTGGGATTTGATCATCCCAAGCACACTTATCTTTCCAAAGCTCTTGCATCATGATTTTTAACATGATCGTAGTTGGAACTAGAATCCCAAAAGGATCAAAGATTTGAGCTATCATCGATAGCAATTTTCGCTTGGTATGCACCGATTTGACACCATTCAAATGAATTTTTAATAAGTCTTCTGCCGAATTACAAACTAGGTCTAAGATTTTTTGGGAGGAATCTTCAGAAAATTTTACATTTTGCCTAGTGGATTTAAGATCTTCTGGTAGATTTTCAATGACTGCGGGTACATTGGAAGCCCACTTTCTAAGTGTAAAGCCTCCTTGATTTAAAACGTGATTTAGGTCTTTGACCAATTGTTTTGCTGCAATAATTGAATGCGACCCACCAAGATAATCGTCCACATAAAAGTTCTCGAAAATTGACTGCGCAGCAATAGGAAATTCTGAACTATAATCTTTGACTAGTTCGTGCAATGTCCTTATTGCTAGGAATGGGGTACAGGCTGTTCCATATGTTACAGTCAACAGTCAGAAACTCGCAATAGATTCATGTGGCTGGAATTGCCAAAAGATTCGCTGAAAGTCAACATATTTGGGGTCTACCAATATCTGTCTGTACATTTTTGCGATGTCTCCGGTTAAGGCTATTGAATATGTTCTAAACTTAAGAAGAAGTTTAAACAAATCTGGTTGCAACTTTGGGCCTATTTCAAGAAAGTCATTTAAAGAGTGTCCTGATGTACCTTTAGCCGAGGCATCAAATACCACCCTCAATTTACTAGTTGTACTATCTTCTTTCAAAACCCCATGATGAGGCATGTAAAAACAATCTTTAGAATCAATTTCAGAATTTGGGACGGGTTCCATATGATGTGAGTCAATATATTCCTGCATAAAGGCATGGCTCCTTAAGCTCATGATTTTTATTAAGTTTGAATTCTAACAAATAAAACCGTTTTAAAGCATTTGATTGTGAGTCACCTAAATTTGGAGCTTCTTTAAAGGGAAGATACACCATGTATCTTCCAGACTGAATTCGTCTAACAGTTTTAGTGTATTTTTATTCAGAATTGTGAATTGGTGTTGCATCAGGAAGGGACTCAATTTCCCAAAATTTCTGAAGATAAGTCAACTGAACTGTAGCATGGACACTAAGGACAGTTTTAGAATGCTGAAAATTGTTTGAATATATGACTCCCGAGATTAATCATCCAACCTTGGAATTTAAAGCACATGGAGTACCTTTAGGACCCAGAATAGATTATCCTAAAATTTATTAAGGGAAATAAATCTGTACCAAGCAAAATTTCAACTGGACTCGAAACATAAAATTTGGGATCTGCTAAAGGTAGACGCTCCAAATGAGGCCATCAAGATTTTCGAACAACAAAATTAGGAAGATTTACCGTAACATTATTTACTATTAAAGCATTCACATCAAAGATTTCATTACTATAGTACGACTTAAAAATAATATTAACTTTAAAAAGAGGAGTTTCTGCAACAATATTATTTACACCTCAGATTCTACGATTTGTGCTTTTCATAGGTAACCGTAATTGTTTAGCACAAGAGCTGGAAATTAATGATTTTTGACTTCCTGAATCCACCATGACTCTACATGGCACAAACCTTCCAGTATTTGATTTTATAAGAACCATAGATGTCGATAACAAAGTTTGACAACTCTCTTGGGTACTGGTTAAACAAATAGAGTTGACAAAGGATGAACTTTCAATGTTGAGATTAGTATTTTCAATAACAAGTGGAGAATTAACTTTATTTTTTTCGAACATTTATTAACGAAATGATTTCCACGTAAACAATTCATGCATTTTTTTTACCCACCTATCTTCAACAGATTTTTTAAGAAAGTGTGGGCACTTCAAAAGTGCATGAGATTCCAAACACTCTGGACAGATAGAATTATTGGATTTTATATCCAAATTAGATATTACAGCATTAGAAACAGATTTTTTTAATACTACTTTTTGTTTACTTTCAGATTTAGAATAAGTACTATCAGCAATATCTTGCAAGCTTCTCGCTTGTTTTTCAAGAAACAAAATAAATTCATCATAGGTGGGAAAAGAATCACTATCTAAAGATAATTCCCATTGCCTCTTTAAATTATCATCCAATTTCGTTTGCAAATTATAAACAAGAATTAAATTCACAAATAAATTAAATTCAAATCCTAAACATTTCAAGTTACGTATTGCTTCATTATAGTTATCTAATAAATCGAGAATTGGTTGGTTGACAGTTTGGTTTCAAAGATTTCGAATTAAAGAATTTGTTTAATTGGGCATAAGCTAGATTTTTTTTATTATCGAATCTTGAAATTAGTGTTGCCCAAGCTTCCCTATAACTTGCTTCAGTTACCGGAAAGCCTTTTATTAACTGATTGGCAGATTCAATTACAGACGCTTTTAAATACTGTAATTTTTGCAAGTCGGAAAACTGAGTGTTCTCATGAATAGTGGTTACGAATATTTGCTTGAAGCTTAACCAATCCTCCAAATTGCCAGTGAAACTAGGCAAATCGAATTTTGGAAGGTTAATAGATTGCTTCGAAACAGAACAAAAATTTTCATTAACCTGTGTTACAACCCTAGGGTTCTGAGAACAAGAAAGTTCTAATTTTGACTCTATCTGACATTTTATACAAATAAGTTTCTCTGCCCATTTTTCATTATCTTCAATTTCCCTTTTTAATTCATCTAAATCAGAAATAACTTCCTCAACTTCATTATTAATTTGTTCTAATTGAGTTTGTTTTTCAAGCAAATGACCTTTCAACATTTTCATCTCTTGAATGGGTAAAGGATCCGCTTCCAAAGCTTTTATAGCTTTGTTCTCAAATTTAGTCACTGAAGACCGAATAATAGTTCTTTTTGCTTTTAGTTTTTCAATTTTCAAAGCCATGAGAACCAATTTCTCTCTCTCTCTCTCTTTTTTTTCAGTTTGTAAAAATATTAATTTTTACTAAAAGATTTAAATGATTTCATAATTTAATATTTCTGCGGCTCTAGATGACCAAAAATATGAAGGGATTTTGAATGGAATCGTAGACTGTATGTTTTTTTAAAATTCGCTAGTTTAGAATTATATTGAATTAAAAAATCAGCTAGAAATGAACTTTGAAGGACTCACCCTCTTTTCACATGAATTCATAACATAATATTTTAAGAAAGAATGAATAAAAGCCTGAATAAATACACATACTTGAATAAAAACGTGAATTATTGATTTTATTTCAACTGACACGTTGGAATGACTTTTTCAGCTTACCGCTGGAATCACAACCGAAAAGTGAACACAAACAAGAATCACATCAGCAGCAAATGCAGGCTCCCACCAACTTGAAAAAAAGTAATTATTTAAAGTATAACTAACAACTAATTGAAAACATGAATTAAATAAATAATAAAAAAGAAAAGAATTAATTTAGCGTTTAAAACACCTAAAATATCAATAAAAAGAATGAATTTAATCAATGTTTATATTCTAAAAGTCTTCTAAAATTTCATAGTGCTGCCATCTATTGTCAAATTTAAGTGATATTGGAATTCTGAATTAAGAATTAGGCATTAGAAATCTTAATACATAGTTTTACGTAACATTCACTTCACATACCAAGTTTGGTGTATTTTTACATTATTGAAGCTAAGATGAAGCCCTCTTTTAAATGAGGGAAAATTCACAGCATATCAACGTCAGATTCTAGGCGATACATCCCAAAAGCTAATCAACACCAATTTATGTCCAAGGGTAAACAAATACCAAGTTTGGTTCATTTCCATATATTGATTTGCGAGATACGGCGTTCACAAAATTTTGTTAACATCACGCACACACATTATAGATATATACACATACAGCCATTTTCACAAAAATATTTAAATCATGTTCAAGACATTTCAAAACCTGTACATACATTAAAAACCTGAAGTCAAAAATTTTTCCAATACAAATTCTTTCTTCTGATCTATATAAAATAAAGTAAAAAGTGCATAACTAAATTTTTCATTCACTTGCGATTTTTAATTGCTTTTCATCTATTAGAATATATATACAGGGTAAGTGCACCAGTGATTGACACTTTTAGAGCAATCTCTGATGTTTTTAATGTTCTAGTCATCAGAAAATATTTTTAGAAATCTTAAGTTAGTACATATGGCATGAAAGACATTCAGAACCACATATATGTTAAAATATATACATTTGATAACAATTATTTTTTTTAATGAATTTTTATTTGACACCCACAAGATGTTCCAGTAATTGGCACTGCCAGTTTTTCATTTTATCAGCAATTAGTACCCTATGTTCCAGTGTTTGACACTGCTAGTTATTCATTTTACCAGTTATTAGCACCCCATGCTCCAGTGTTTGACATAAAATGTTAAAATTCTTATATGTAAAATATATGATTTTATTATTTTTCTTATTTATTATTGTTTCGGGATAGATGTCAATTACTGGAGCATGCCAATCACTGGAGCACCTACCCTATATATGATTTAAAATTGAATGTCAAAATAAAATTGTTTTTGTTAAAATAGGAAATGGTTTTCAAATATTTTACTAATTTTAAAAACAAGTATTTTAAAACACAGTTTCAATATAATATCCTCTCCTAAATGTAAGAAAACATCGTAAAAAATTGTTTCAAATTTAGTAGTAAGTTTATTATACACGACAAAGGAAAATAATCATACATTTTCAAATCCCCAAATTAACATTTCTCTCAACTTTAGTACAACCTTTAATGCTGCATTCTACATACTTAAAAGAAACTTTACTTCATTTTAAAACTTTTTGATGTAGATTTGAAATTTAAAGCCCAAGTTTTCATTGGGGATTTTTGAACGTGGAGGGATTTTGTTCACTGACAAGATACACCGTTTTGTAAGACTTTCTTTCTATAACAATTTTGATAGTTCTCATAACAAATAAAAGAATTCACATTCAAGCGTGAAATGTTTTTTGGTGCTGGGACAAATAACAATTTCAGAAAAGTTATTAAAAGATAGATTTTTTTTTTTTTTTTTTTTTTTTGTGAAACGGAAAAATGTAACAAACGGCTATTGATTTTAAATTTTCGTGAAAAATACAAAATGTTTAACAAATGTTTTTTGAGCTATCATGTAATTTTTAAAAAAGATATAAGATTTAAAATACGATTAAAAAAAAAGATACAATAGTAGTTAATCGTGAAAATAATGTAAAAATTCAGCAAAAATTACAATGAAATATTCGTTAAAAGAGCTGCCATAGTTTAGATACTTTGAATCAGAGCATTGATTAGTAACATATTTTGTCAACTGGAAAATAATGAGCACATTAACCGATATAAGAAACTGAGAAAATTTTTATATTAAAAAAAAAAAAAAAAAACCTCGTAAAATTTTTACAAAATAGATATTTTCAAAATCACGCAATCATACATGATTTTAAAAACTTTATCTTGAAAAACACACTTATCTTGTAAAATCTGTAGGGAAAAACAAAATCTGACATGTTTCAAAAATTAGTTAATTTATTTAAAAATGTTTTTTGATAATGAAAAGCTTTTATATTTTAAAAGCTTTACTATAAACCTTGGAAACTTATATATATATTATGTTTTCTACTTGGTCGAAGTCGCACTTTGGGGTAGTTTTGATACCACTATTTTCATATGACGGTGCGAGATATATAATTTTGTATGATTCGTTATGAAAACTTTTAAAGTATTAACATATTTTTCAAATATTAATAAAATTTCTTTTGCATAATTTTGTTAGCCAAAATGTATTAAGTTATTTAAAAAAAAAAAAAAAAAAAAAAGAAAGAAAAGGGAAGTATTGTAAACATTTAGAAATATATCATCCCTATAGAACCAGTCAAGTTTCAGTTGTTCATAAAAAGAAGGAAATTTAGAAAAGGATTTTATCATCATTTTTATTTCGAATCAACTTACACTATGTACTCCTAATAATTGGTTCAAAGTAAAAATAATTACAAGATAAAAAGAACTTTTATACACCATGTTTTTAAATTTTCTGTTGAATCATATAAACGTTACTGAAGGCAGCGAGAACCCGGAGAAATTGGATAAAAGTATTAAAAAAATTCCTTGCTATCGTGTTTTAAGCTATTATAAAAGTTTCAAATGACTATCTAGCCGGGAAGTTAGTTAAAAGTTGATTGCAAGCTTTGTATTGATAACGCTGCCGAAGGCAGCAGGGTCCCGAAGCAATTGGTTAAAAATTTTTTTGAAATGCATTTTCACCGTATTCTGAACTATTCTGAAAGTTTCAATAGTCTATCTAGTCGGGAAGTTAGTTAAATAAATTTTCTGTCGAATCATATAAACGCTGCCGAAGGCAGTAGGGACCTGAAGCAGTTGACTAAAAGTATTAAAAAAACTATTGTCACCGTGTTCTGAGCTATCCTGAAAGTTTCAAATATCTAGATAGTCGGGAAAGTGAAAAATCGATTGCAAGCTTTGTACTGGTAACGCTGCCGAAGGCAGCAGGAACCCGAAACAGTTGGCTAAAAGTATTTAAAAAATGCATTTTCACCGTGTTCTGAACCATTGTGAAAGTTTCAAATGTCTAGCTAGTCGGGAAGTTAGTTAAATAAATTTTCTGTTGAATCATATAAACGCTGCCGAAGGCAGTAGGGACCTGAAACAGTTGACTAAAAGTATTAAAAAAATGTATTGTCACCGTGTTATGAGCTAGCCTGAAAGATTCAAATGTCTAGCTAGTCGGAAAGTTAGTAAAAAATCGATTGCAAGCTTTGTACTGATAACGCTGCCGAAGGCAGCAGGAACCCGAAACAGTTGGCTAAAGGTATTAAAAAAATGTATTTTCACCGGGTTGTGAACTATTCTGAAAGTTTCAAATGTCTAGCTAGTCGGGAAGTTAGTTAAATAAATTTTCTGTCGAATCATATAAGCGCTGCCGAAAGCAGCGGGACCTGAAATAGTTGACTAAAATTATTAGAAAAATGTATTGTCACCGTGTTGTGAGCTGTCCTGAAAATTTCAAATATCTAGCTAGTCGGGAAGTTAGTTAAAAATCGATTGCAAGATTTGTCCCTGACAAACAAACAAACAAATATACAAACAAGAATCGAAGTTAATAAAAACATGGTAATATGGATAGAACATCTTTTTGCTTTTTATTGTAAGAAATTGAAATTTAACTCATTTTATCGATATCTTTCTAAATTTTCATATCTGCATTTTTTCTTTTTTAAAGATAAGTCAATACAAAAATAAGTCAATTTGGCTAGTGAATGAAACAAAGGAAATTCTGTTAACGCGTGACAGCTGAAATTATCTAGTAAAAATTATCATATTCCATGAGCTATTTTAATATTCGGATGGCATTATGTCGTGTCAACTGCAGTATGACATATTTCATGAATGTGGCAAGAATAAATAAAAATACAAAAATGTTAAAAATAAAAAAAGTAAATAAAAAAGCTTCAAAAATTTTAGTTAAGAAACCTTTATATATCCTTGACTTGAATATGCGTGATATTGGCATACATATGAAAACAAATAACTTTAGAAGAAGGAACAAAATCATATGCTACAGCTACCGCGAATTTAAAGTAATGTATTTTACAGGCTGATTCTAAAAAAGTTCTGTTTAATTTCTTAACTCATTCTTTTTTCCCTACTGGGACAAAACTTTCGCAGATTTATATGATATATAATGTTATTTACATCCCACAAGTTTAGAAACTGAAATAGGAAAAAGTAAAGACAAAGTAAATAATTTCCACATACCACTGTATATTTGAAATTTAAAATAATTATATGATTCAAAGAATTTAATATAATATAATATACTTATACATTATTCTTTGTATATATTATCTGAATAAATGCTGAATGATAATTCAGTGAAAAAGTCGATAGACATTCAAATTAAAATGTATATAGATAAAGTGGTTTTTTTTTTCTTTTTTTCCATAGATTTAAAATTTTAATTAAAAATAACCTTATTGTATTATTTCATGTTATCGGTTTTCATTCAGAAGAGGAAAGTAAATTACTTGTTTCTATACTAGAATACAAGAAAATCATATTGTTTTAAAAAAGAAAGACTGTCTTGATGATTTTTTTTCTTTTTCATGTATTCGATTACGTTACGTTCGTATGGGGAATAAAAATAAGATTTGCTTAAAGAAAAAAAGAAACATTTGTTTTGAAACTACACATTTCTCATTCAGGTATTCAAAATGCACTTTGTGTAGAACTCGTATTTCAAGTAGACGTTTATGATTCAAGGAATATATTAGTGTGAACAATTTATTTAAATTTTTTTCCTGAAATATGAATTATTTTCTTTTATTATACAATATCGTCCTGTTTTATAATTTACCATTTTTAAATCATTTTTTAATATTTTAAAACAAAGTTAAAAAGTGTTTAAGAGTTCTATTAATCTATCTGTCTGTTCGTCTGATCATATGTGTTCTCCTTACCATATATATATATTTAGAATTTCTTGAAACTAATTTATATTATTCAAACTCACTATAGCGAATGGTTCTGCGCTCAAAGCTAGCAAACGGGAAATGCTGGGTTCGATCACAGGTCGCGGTTGTCGACCCAGCTGTTCAGCGTTTTTCATAGTTTCCTCCGAATCTTGGGTAAATATGGGCTTTGCTCTGATTAATAAGTGTACCAATTTTCGTAGCGATCTTTTGAACAGTATAGCTTCATATAGCAAAAGACCTGACACATTCAAAGTGGGAACAGAAGACAAGGACGAAGTGAAATGTCTGAAACAATAGTCCTGCTATACTAGAAAAAAAAAAAAAAAAAGAAAAGAAAAGAAAATAATTATGTAAGATGCGCATCAAGTTTTAGTTTATAAATAAATTCTATTTTTGCAATTGTTTAAAATTAAATGTTTTCATGGGACTTTTTCTGTCTTCACTTTTATTATGGATTATATGTAATGTGATACTATACATAAAAAAAAAAAAAAAAAAAAAAAAAAAAAACGATAATGTGAGCTCTCTATTTATAGTTCTTTCACAGGGATGCACAAAAGAGTTGAGATACATAAGGGTTCTTTAAACGACATGCATTTTGGGGAAAAATATTTTAATGTCCTATTAGGATTTTCCTTTTTAATACTTTCCAACAAGGTTGAAAATTGTTAATGACTTCGGTTTGTCTGTCTGTTTGTCTGTCCGCGCTCTAACTCCCGTAAATAGTCAAAGAATTTCTTGAAACCGATGTATATTTTTCAAGTTCATTATCGAATGTTCCCTATTGAAAATGGAGTGAACACCTTTACTGGTTAGTGTATATGGACACCCGAAAGTGTTTCAAAGCATTGCGTTCTATGAGAGGTATTTTTATAAACGAAACTTTAAGAACTTTACTTTGCACAAATCTTAATAAAACTAAAATATATTATTCATATGCACAAAAGAATGCGTTACATAGAAAGCCGTACTATTAGCATTAGATTTACAGGACCACACAAAAATATTCAGTTACGTTGAGTATTATTGGAAATTTATTGGAATTGAATTTTCGTTTATATTAATGGTTTTTATCACTTTCTAAATGTTTTAAACATTTCCCAACAAGGTTGAAAAGTGTTAATGACTTCGGTTTGACTGTCTGTCTATCCGCGTTCTAACTCCCGTAAATATTCATGGAATTTTTTGAAACTGATATATGATATTCAAGTTCACTATCGGATGTTTCCTACAGAAAATGGAGTAAATACCTCTACTGGCTTGTGTACAGGGACACCCAAATGTATTCCAAAGCACTGGGTTCTATGAGAGGTATTTTTATGAACTATATTTTAATTCCTTTATTTTACATAAATTTCAATGAAATTAAAATATGTTATTCAAATTCACTATCGGATGTTTACTGTAGAAAATGGAGTAAATATTACAACTAGTTTGTGCAAAGGGCCACCCGAAAGTATTCTTCTAAAACATTCGTTCTATGAGAGGTATTTCTATAAACGAAATTTTATAACTTTGAAAAAATCTTAATAAAATTGAGATGTGTTATTCATATGCAAAAAAGAATGCTCTCATTCATTCGCTCATTTGTAAATATTTTCGAAATTTTTAACAAATTATATATGTTATTCAAATTCACTATGGAATATTCCCTATGTTAAATGGGATTAACAGGTCCTGTGCTCAAACACTAAGTGAAAAAATTTGAGTGTCGAACTATGGACAAGTAAAGTTAAACTATGTCAAGTAAAATTTGAGTGTCAAACAATGGACACTGAAAAAAAAAAAATGCTATTGCCTTACATTTTAGGACAAAAATTTTTATAAATTACATTTATAGAACTTTCTATTGTAAAAACCATAATAAAATTGATATTTATTGCTAATAGGCTAAAATAATGTTTTGTGTAAAATATGATTTTGTTAACCTTTAGATTTACAGTGCTGCACTAACATATTCAGATACATTAAGGGCTGCAATTAAAATAAATGGGCTACGTTTTCTTTGGTGTTAAGCATTTTTAACACTTTCTAACAATGTTTAAGACTGATTAGGAATTCAATTAGTCTATCTGTATGCCTTTCAGAACTACTGTCTATCCGTTGTGTGGTTACGCAGGCAAAGAGCATTGAAAGTTATATGATACAACAATTACGTACATTTAGAAAGTATTAATAATCAATGCGTATCGCATGATTTTTCGTTCTTGTTTGTTTATTTAACAACTTCTGCTATTTAAATTTATTTAAATAGCCATGATTTACTAAATGTTCGGTAAATCGAGAGGAGTCATTCCAGATTTTTTTTATTGAAAACTCAGTTTCATGATTTTAAGAAACTGCAAGATTAAAAGTTAAGACCTTTTAACATACATTTTGTTTAGTTTTTATTTTAATTTAGTTGTGTCTTTTTTTCCCCTCCTTTCTCTCCCCTTCCCCCCCCCCTTTTTTTTTTTTTTTTTGCTTTAAATAGTTTGGACCTATTGAAAGAGAGAGAGAGAGGGAAAAAAAAATGTTGTTGTTCCTTTTAAATTATAGAACTAAAAATGAAATTTGAGACCATCAATTTAGCTGTTCCAATGTAATTAGTGAAGAAAACACTAAATACTTCCTTCTGGAAAAAAAAAATCTCCTTTTTTTATTAAGCGTCATTTTTTGAGTTCTATCATTACATTTCCTTTTCCTTCTTTCTTTTTTTCTTTCTAAAAGTTTTCTGAAATTAAATATAATAACAGATAATCTAAATAATTTTTCTAGTTTTTTAGACGTTCATAAAGGAAAAAAAAATAATAAAGCTGTGAACTATTTAAAAAAAAAATAATAATCATACAATGACGTTTTTTTTTTCTTGAAAATAAACTCTTAATAATTTTTTTAAATAAAATGTTTGACATATTTTGAGTTCCACAATACTTTCTGATCATTTAAAAATCCTCTGTCTGTCTCTTTCCGTGAGTGACAAAAATTTTGTAGCAGATTTAGCACAAGAACTAACGCATAAATTTTCATACAAATTTATACCTAGCTACATTTTGACATAAAGTAAAGCTTATCAACTGTTAGTATTATCGACAAACAGTTGGCACTGTTATACTGATTTTTTTTAATAAATATATAATTTTTACTAGTGCAGTATGGAACGAAATTTTGTATAAAGGTACACAATGATAAGTATTTTTAACCAATGATTGTGGAAAAAAAAATAGTGATAATAAAACAGGAAAAAATATTGTATAAGCGTCGCTTCTATACCTACGCATGTGTGTGTGGGCAATTTCAATATGATTATTTTTGAAAACAACTCATTAATACCTTTAAAAGAAAAACCATACATCTGCGTTTATTTGAAGAAAAGTAATTCTTTTAGTTAGTTTTATTTTTTTATTTAAATTTTATTAGAAGATAATATTCTCAACACACAAATTAACACTGAATTACAGAAACGGTTATCACCATTATTTAAAAGTTTGTGTATACATTATAAAAGTGCTTTAATTCTTTGAAGTATGGTGGTATATTTTATATACTACTTACTTTTAATAATATTCCTCCTAGAATTTTTTTTATTTAAAAATTTTGTTTTTAAAACGAAACGGTAGAAAAAATCTTTTATTTCTTTTCTTCAAACTTTGATTGTAATTTCTGGTGGTAGTCGATGTTAAATGAACATAATTGCCTTGGGTTTCATAAGGTTGAAATAAAAAATATCTTTTAAATCTCAGGAATTTGTTAGATAAAAGTATTAAATTGTACTCCTTAACTCTTTAGAGCATAGTGGTATGGATAGTGGAGAAAATGGTACTGCAAGTTCAAGATTTCCATTTTTGCTGTTATTTGTTATTTCTGTTCAAATACTTCTGTTTAAAAATTATATTAAATATTATGTGCAATATTTCAAAAAAATATTATTCTCAGTTTTAATGGCATTCTTCACTTTGTAAATATAAATAATTTTGTGTTTCGGTGTAAAAATATTGCACGCTAACGAGTTAATGGAACTTTATTGAAACTTAAAAACCATTTAACTGTGATTTGTTTATTTAAAATCAGTAAAGGATTATCTAAACGAATGTAGTAGAAAAAAAAATCTGGAGTGACTCCACTCGACTTTCCGAACATTGAGTAATTAACAGTTTTGTAGATAAAGTAAAGAAAGAGGAGTTGTTAAACAAACAAAAGGGAGAAAACCATAATAGAGTGTTTGAGTATTTTTCTCCATCTATTACACGTTGTTTTATTTAACGCTACTGAACTTTGAGCCCTTAGATCATAATGACAAAGAAATTTTCGTTGTGTCCCTGTAAAAACCTATAAATGTTAGATTCACCAAAATGCTTATAGTTAGTGCAACAGTGATTTATAATACTCATATAAATTTTCAGCTCAATTCAATAAGGCGTTTAGATGCTATCGTACTTTTAAAAATTTAGTCCCGTAGGCCATAATGATAAAGAATTTTTCTTTGTGTCCCTGTAAAAAAACTGTAAGTGCTAGATTCACCAAAATCTATACAGTTAGTTCAACTGTGATCTATAACATGTGTAAAATTTTTTTGCTCGGATTAATAAGGCGTTTAGACACTATCACATTTTTAAAAATTTGGCCCCATAGGCATAATGATAAAGAATTTTTCTTTGTGTCCCTGTAAAAAAACTATAAGTGCTAGATTCTCCAAAATCTATACAGATTGAGTATTTGTGATCTATAATATGTGTATAAAATGTTTGCTCAATTGAATAAGGCGTTTAGATGCTATCGCACTTTAAGATTTTGCTCCCATAGGCCATAATGATAAAGAATTTTTCTTTGTGTCCCTGTAAAAAAAACTATAAGTGCTAGATTCACCAAAATCTATAGGGTTCGTACTATGGTGACTTACAATATGCGTACCAACTTTCAGGTTAATCGAGCGAAGCGTTTAGACGCTAGCGTGTTCACCCACAGACATACACACATACACACATACACACATACACACACACATACATACATCATCGTAAAAATAGTGAAAACGGACTCAGGGGACCTCAAAACGTATAGAAACATCAAAATCTCGAATTCGGATTTTTGACATGATTACAATACTTTCCTCACTATAGTGTTCGGAAAGTAATAATGTTCAATGTTAATAATTTTGCAAATATTTATTTCAGAATTTTAATTTAACTTTTTAATTACTTTAAGACAAAAATATCTTACTTTAAATAATTGTTCAGCTGTTACTGCAATTCGTTAAGAGAATATGTTAAATTTTTAGATGGAAAATCTGTGTAGAATATTTCAGAAAAATGATTAATAATGAACTACTACACTATTTATTTATCTGACATCCATTACCAACCAATAAGCATTTGGACACTTTCGAATTTAGACGTTTTGCGAAATATCGAGGAAAGTTCTTTAGGAATCAACTTGAAACTTTGATAGTGTAAAGAAAATGTTATATATTTCAGCAGAAGTTGTGTCCTGAAGAGGAAAAGGGGAACAGTAGAAAATTAAGCAAAATTCAAAATGTTTTAGATCACTCTGTAAAAGTAATGCTTGAAATGTTTTTTGGCTGCAACATGTGATTATAAGGATTCTTTTAATTATCTGTATAAACTTTTATGAGGCTACCACATATATTCATGGAGATATAATGGTTTATTTTTTTAAATTTAAAAAAAAAAATTCTATTTGTGTAATTATAACTCGTAGGGTATTAGACCCAGTACAAGGCCATTTTTAGAAAATTTGGAAAATTACACTAGGCACAGTATACTGGAATTTGGTTGCAAAAATGTTAAATGTCTTGTGAAATATGAGCTTTTTTATTATATAATTTTTAATTATGCATGCGCTACCTCTGAAAAAATTTCATTTGCATTAGTCAGTAGCAAAAAGTATTGAGCAACTTATATGAAAACCATAAACAAATATCGTTTAAATTCAAAGGGTCATGAGAGTTAGAATGAACAGAATTTCAGTTCTTAAAAAAAAAAGAAAAAGAAAGAAAGAAAAAGGAAGATGTTAGGGGTTTTATCAATATATTTTTTTTTACAATCAGCGAACAATGTATTACCATTGGACATTGATTGAATCAAAATAAAAATGTAAGTAAAAACCCTTATAGTTTAGCTTTTATTTTGAGAGAACTGAAATTCTGTCTATTCTATCTCTCATAACTTTTTATATTTTACACGATATTTGTTTGGGGTTTTCATACAAGTTACTAAATACTTTTGGCTATTAAATTATTTAAATGAAAAATTTTAAAAGCTAGCCATGCGTAGTTAAAAATTATTTATTAAAATGCTCATATTTCGTAAGATATTTAACATTTTTGCATTCTGATTGAAGTATGCTGTGTCTAGTGTCATGTGCCAAATTTTCTAAAAATGTCTTTCTACTAGGTTTAACGCCCTACGTATTGCAATTAAAAATCTGGAGTGGCTTCACTTTCCAAACATTAAGTAATTAACAGTTTTATATGAGATGTCATTAAATAAAGAAAAGAGAAAATTATAATAATGAATGTATGTAAGTATTTTTTCCTATGTAGTACGTTCTTTAAATAAACGCTATTGCCCTTGAAATACTTTGAGCATAGACCATGATGATAAAGAAATGTTCGTTACACTCACTAAGTATATACAGTTCGTGCAACGGTTACATATATTAATTATATAAATTTTCAGCTTAATCGAATGAGGCGTTCAGACGCTATCGCACTTTCAATAATTTGAGCCCATAAGGTACAATGATAAAGAATTTTTATTGTGTCACTGTAAAAAGATTATAAGTGCCATATTCTACAAAATTGACAGAGCTCGTTTGAAGGTGATCTATAACATGCATATAAATTTTCAGCTCAATCGGACTTAGCGTTAAGACGCTATCGAACTTTAACGATTTTGATCCCATAGGGAATAATAATAAAAATTTTTTTGTTGTGTACCTGTAATATATATATATATACATATATATATACGTGCTAGATTTGATGGAAGAATACTATATAAATGAATGAAGGCATGAATTCGCAGCTTCCTCAAATTAGTTATTTCAAATATATTTTATAACAAATAATTCTTTGTTTGAAAAAAACAACAGTCATATAATTAAATAAAGTTTGACTTACCTGGGTTGTCACAGGTAATCATATATGCCATTGGTGAAGAACAATCCTTTTAATTTATCATCAGATTGTACGCTTGAAATTAGATGAAAAAGAAATGCATAGATATATATATTTTATGGAACTTCTGTTTTAAAGTATAACTACTTCTTTTCCTATAATAAATGTAAATTAGTCTGTGAAATCTTACATAATATGTAGATTAATTACTATTCACAATAATTCAGATATTGCTGCATAATAAAAGAATGCCTAGATGTTTAGCCTTTAAATTTATTCATCTTAGACAAAAAAAAAAAATATTACGATTAAATAGAATAAGAAAATGGAACGTCAGTTCCGAATCAGAAAAGTTACATGACTGTAAAAAGTATTACAGTGTGGTCGTAGAGAGACGCGACATATCGTCACGTGATGCGGCAGGTGCATTAAACAATCAGTTTGGCGGGAAGCAAAAAGAAGTCTGGAATATGAAAACGAAAGTCAATAAAAATGTTCTGAGATTAAATGTCACAACACCCCCTCTTAAGCTCAGAAATTTTTAATTGTTCATTAAATATTGTCTGTGTCCATTAAAGGCAGTTTTTGGTAGAGCCTTTGTTAAAGTGTCAGCCGTCATTTCTTTGGTAGGTTTGTATTGAAGCTTGATTAGGCCTTCCTGTATTAGGTTTCGCAGAAGATGAAATCTCAGCTGTAAGTGTTTTGTTTTAGAGTAGAATTTATCATTTTCAGCAATCTTGATGGTAGATTGGTTGTCCTGGTACAACACTATAGGACATTGTTGCGGCAAATTTAAATCATCCAGTAGTTTGTTGAGCCACTGTATTTGAAGTGCAGCACTCGCAGCTGCGACGTACTTAGCCTCTGCTGAAGACATTGACACACAGGACTGTTTCTTTGAAGTCCAAAAAATTGGATTTTTTTCTATCTTAAATAAATTTCCAGATATAGATTTTCGATCATTTGGATCGTTTGCCCAATCTGAATCCGAATATGCTCTAAGAACAGGCTCACCAGAGTTACAAAGTTTTAATTTAATATCTTGGGTATTTTTCAAATATCTAATAACCCTTTTAACTGCTTCCCAGTCTTTCGCTCTAGGATTTTCGTTTCTACGGCTTAAGATGCCAACGGCAACACTTATATCAGGTCGCGATACTGTAGAAATGTAAAGTAACGCGCCTATAGCCTGTCTGTACATTGTGTTGTTTGGTAAGAGATTGTCATTATCAGTTAATTTTATATACCCTGGTTCCATCGGTGTGTCAGAGGGCCGTGCGTTATCTAGCCCAAATTTGGTTACAATGTCTCGTATTTTATTATTTTGATCAAGCGTAATTACCCCTTTACAAGGTCTTTCTATATTTATGCCGAGGTAATATTTGGCTTCCCCAAGGTCAGTTAATGGATATTCTTCCCTAAGTTGATTAATTAGTATGTCAATATTGTGATTTTTACCAGCTATAAGTAGGTCATCAACATACACAAGAATGTAAGTTTCTGTGTTATCTTTGTTACGGATATATAAACACTTGTCATGCTGACTTTGTTTAAATCCTAATTTACACAATGATTCATTAATTTTCAAATTCCACGCTCTAGCGGCTTGTTTCAAGCCATATATCGCTTTCTTTAACTTACATATTTTATTTTCTTCGCCTTGGACAACATAACCCTCGGGTTGATGCATGTATACATCTTCTTGCAAATTTCCATGTAGGAAAGCAGTTTTGATATCTACATGCCTTAGATTCAAATTTTTATATAGTGACATGGTCAAGAAACTTCTTAGAGTGGTATGCGATGCAACTGGTGCAAAAGTTTCGTCATAGTCCACCCCGTATTTTTGAGAAAAACCCTTGGCAACAAGCCTGGCTTTATATTTCTCGACTTGTCCTTGGCTATTGTATTTGGCCTTGAACGCCCACTTACACCCTACTACTTTGGTCCCTGGTTGAGCGTCAACAAGTTCCCAAGTATTGTTTTGTCTGAGTGAATTCATTTCGTCGAGTGTGGCATTCAGCCAATTTTCTTTTTCAGCTGGGTTTTGAATTTTTAGTATATCATCAAAACACTTAGGCTCATCAATTCTTTTGTCATTTACTGCAAATGCAAATCTGTCGGGCGGAACACCTTTATTTAATCGTTGTGATCGTCGCAGCAGAGTTTGCGTGTCATCCGGACTATCGTTATCGCCCGCTATATCTATATCAGTATCTAATGTTGGTAATTTGGACACCGGAATTTCATCATTTGAATTTTCATTCTTGATTTGTGATGTTTCATTATTGTGGGATTCTCTATTCTCATCTTCCAAGAATTTTACTGTTCTGCTAATTATTACATTTTTATTATTTGTGCAAATTCTGTAGCCTTTGCTACGATTATCATATCCCACAAAGGTTCCTTCTTGAGCGGTGCTATCCAGTTTTCCCCTATGTATCTTATGTACATATGCGTATGCGCGACATCCGAATGTTTTTATATTTGATAAATCGGGTTTACGGCCGGTCCATTTTTCGTAAGGAGTTGAGTCGCATGAGGAGGTCGGGAGCCTATTTTGTATGTAATTTGCAGTATTTACGGCTCCCCCCCAAAAGGAATTCGGTAAATTACTGTCTTTAAGCAGACAGCGAGCCATTTCGGTCAGCTTACGATTTTTACGTTCTGCCACGCCGTTCTGAGCACTAGAGTAAGGAACGGTAAACTGGTGCTCAATTCCTTCTTTATTCAAAAATTCATTTACTTCCATACTAGTGTATTCACCCCCGTTGTCGGAGCAAATTGCTTGCACTTTTCGGCCAAATTTGTTTGCGGTCATAGCCACATATTCCTTTAACTTAGAAAATACCTCAAACTTATTTCTTAGCAAATATATAATAGTATAACGACTGTAATCGTCGATAAATGTAAGAAAGTAATATTTTCCACCTACAGTGGGGGTTTTCATAGGGCCACATAAGTCTGTGTGGACCAGTTCGAGTGGTACGGAGGCTCTAAATTGTGCAGCTTTGGGGTAAGGTGAATCAGTTAATTTTGACATTATGCATGTTTTACATTCAGTATTATGTTTGCAATCATTTAATTTTATACCCACAGCCATGTCCTTGTTAACTAAATCTTTAATGTGGTTAGTGTTTCTGTGGCCAAGTTTCACATGCCACTTGTTTATGCAATTTTCGTTATCACAAGTTTGTATTACAATGTTCGCTGTGTGTTTGTTTTCAGAATAATTTAATTGACATTCATATAAGTTATTTTTCACATATCCCTCAATGTATTACCCTGATTTACAATTTTACAGGTTTTATCATCAAATACAGCGATACAACCATTCTCTGTTGCTCTTTTTATAGAAATTAAATTAGTTTCTATTTCAGGGACATAAAGAACATTTTTAAGTGTTATTTTGGTCTGTGTGTTTTCCGAATTTACGGTATACAAATCCACAGTACCGGAACCCAAAGATTTTAGCTGCGTGCCGTTCGCAATAGTGACGTTAGAAACGTTATTTTTAAGTTCGCGAAATTTTAGTTTATCATTGCAGATATGTGAAGACGACCCTGAATCAACCACCCAATTTACAGTTTTATCTCCAACATAAAAATAATACAATTTATCAGCTTTTGGTTTATTGCTCCCCTCTGCAATTCGAGCGCTATCTGGCTTCTCATTGTTCTGAGAGCATATGTTGGATCTGAAGTTGGGTTTTTTGTTGAAATTTTTACTGTAATTTTTAATATTAGAATTATTTTTATTTTTCAATTTATAACAATCTTCGATGTTGTGGTTACTTTTCTTACAGTATTTGCAGAATTTCTCCGATTTGTTATTGTTTTGGACCTTTAACGCTGAATTTTGAACAGTTTTGTTTTCAAGCCTTTTGGCATATTCATCAGCTAATTTGTTTCGTATATATTCAGGTGTCAATTGCGCTTCGTCTCTCGATTCGAGACTTGTTATGAGAACGTCATACGAAGGAGGGAGGGAGCATAGCATTAATGCAGCTAGGTGCGATTCATCTATGACTTCACCTATGACAGTGAGTCTGTCGCGTGATTTATATATATCAGCTATATGTTGGTTAACATCACCACCTTCAATTAATTTTATGGAATAAAGTTTCCTAAGTAAGAAAAGCTTACTAGTGAGTGATGATCTTTCGTGGACTTGGCGCAGAGCATCCCAGCACTCTCGTGCTGTATCTAGATTCATAACGTACACAATCTGATCATTATCAATAAGTAAATTAATAATAGCTCTGGCTTTTCTATTTTTTGAACGCCACTGATCGGTTATTGGGTTGGGAGGATCGTCAGTAATGACTGTAAAAAGATCCTCTTTTTGCAAGTACATCTCAATACGAAACTTCCACACATTATAATTTGTGGAGTTCAGCGGTTCTATTTGTATATCTTTTGTTGCTGACATACTTAAACAAAATTTTTGTAACAGTTTTGTTAATATTTGTTCAATACGTAAATATTCATTTAATATTTTAAATCAACACAGTTTGGATAAATAGTACTTGAAGAAGAAAATAAAATTAAATAGTTTTCATAAAAATAAGTACTAGAAGAAGAAGATAAACTTAAATAACTTTCTAAGTACTTTTCAATACTTTCGATTTAGTGTCACTTCAGTCCTCATGATCTGATGGAAGAATACTATATAAATGAATGAAGGCATGAATTCGCAGCTTCCTCAAATTAGTTATTTCAAATATATTTTATAACAAATAATTCTTTGTTTGAAAAAAAACAACAGTCATATAATTAAATAAAGTTTGACTTACCTGGGTTGTCACAGGTAATCATATATGCCATTGGTGAAGAACAATCCTTTTAATTTATCATCAGATTGTACGCTTGAAATTAGATGAAAAAGAAATGCATAGATATATATATTTTATGGAACTTCTGTTTTAAAGTATAACTACTTCTTTTCCTATAATAAATGTAAATTAGTCTGTGAAATCTTACATAATATGTAGATTAATTACTATTCACAATAATTCAGATATTGCTGCATAATAAAAGAATGCCTAGATGTTTAGCCTTTAAATTTATTCATCTTAGACAAAAAAAAAATATTACGAATTAATAGAATAAGAAAATGGAACGTCAGTTCCGAATCAGAAAAGTTACATGACTGTAAAAAGTATTACAGTGTGGTCGTAGAGAGACGCGACATATCGTCACGTGATGCGGCAGGTGCATTAAACAATCAGTTTGGCGGGAAGCAAAAAGAAGTCTGGAATGTGAAAACGAAAGTCAATAAAAATGTTCTGAGATTAAATATCACAACAAGATTCACCAAAATCAGTATAGTTCGTGCAAGGGAAAGTTAAAAATAATTTCAATCTTAACATAGGGTAGGTGCTCCAGTGATTGGCATGCTCCAGTAATTGACATTTATCTGGAAATAATTAATAAATAAGAAAAATAATAAAATCATATGTTTTACATATAAGAATTTTAACATTTTATGTCAAACACTGGAGCATAGGCTGCTAATAACTGGTAAAATGAAAAACTAGCAGTGTCAAACACTGGAACATAGGGGTCAATTACTGATAAAATGAAAAACTGGCAGTGTCAATTACTGGATCATTGAGTGAATGTCAAATAAAAATTCATAAAGAAAAATAATTGTTATCAAATGTGTATATTTTAATATATATGTGGTTCTGAATGTCTTTCATACCATATGTACTAACTTAAGATTTCTAAAAATATTTTCTGATGACTAGAACATTAAAAACATCAAAGACATCAAAGATTTCTCTAAAAGTGTCAATCACTGGTAAACTTACCCTAGTTTATAAATCAAAGCAATTTCAATTTAAAAAGTTTCAGCTGACAAAAAAGATTGAATTTATAAATTATTAATGTAAAAATATATCCAATAAATAAATATCAAACTGGAAATATTTAGAAACATACTGCCATTTTAAATCACAAAATGTTTATCTTTTCTAAATATTAGTTAACTTTACAAGAATAAATTAGGATAATAGTAAACGAGAATTAATGCTTACAAAACTGACGTAATGTGGAATAATTTTTCTTTTTTGCCATTTATGCATTCATCGAGGCTGAATTCATTTAACGTTTGATTGGCTGCTGAGTCAATTTTCCAGTCTCTGTAGAGATCAGTATATGTCATATACAAAGTGAATATTCTATTTCACTATACTGTCAGTACCACTTAATCCAGAAAATAAAGGAAATCTCCCCGACGAAGGCAGTAGAATGATATGTGTTAAAGCCTATTGAAGGAAATATGATTTTAGACTTAAACAATTACGAAAAGTCCCGCAGTTTGCATACATTATAAAACACTCTCCGATTTACCAACCATGCCATTTCTTTTTTCAAAGAATCCTGTTTTCAATAGTAATTGTATTTACATAAAAGGCACTATTAATCGAAGAAAAGTAAAAACCGTAACTAATTTTGCTACAAGTTAATTACTTTGATATTTGTTTGCTCTGTTTCATTGCATATGATTTAGTATATAAAAAGGCTTTTTCTAGAAGTTATTTAATTTAATTCATTTATTTTAAATCACGTTGCCAAATGATTATATAAAAAATATCAACATTGCTGATATTTAAGAGTTTTCTTTTAGCGATGATCCGATTAATAAAAATTAACTGTGAAAACTTGAATGTAGCATGTTATTTAATTTAAATTCCTATCATTTTATGGTCCATAAAATGACATGCAAGAATGTTAATAAATAGTCATTACAACATAGTTAATATATCAATTAAAACATCTAATATTATGTTGAAGTTTTCAATAGTTTTGCAACAAAGCTCAAATACTTTGGAACTTTTGTATCTGTCAATAAGTTTTAGATATGTTTTGGTAAAAATGTATTTTGTTATTCAAATTTCAAAAGTTAAAACAAAATTTATTATATCAAGTGTTTGAAAAGCTTAGCCATGTGTTCTATCTAATGCTAAATAATTATATGTAGGAAATAATAATTTCATCCGGAATAAATTTTTTTACAGCATTTTGCCGCTGAATGAGAAGAGTATACGTATTTTTAGCAGACATGTTTTATTTACTATATATATAGATGTATTATGCGCATATATATGTATATATATATATATATATATTGCGGCAGTACGTAAATACGCATTATGTGAAAATAATGTAAAATTATTTTGAAAAAATATAATGTTCACTATTGGTCATTTGCCCCGCAAGCTCTGTGAACCAACAACTATTAATATCAAAGGTCTGGGGAGAAAAAAAATCTTAAGCCTATCTTTGTTTTCTAAGTCATAAATATAAAATTCTGCACAAAACGTAATTTATTTTAGTATGACAGGACTTATTTTAATCTATTCTTCCATATAAAGTCATGCAGCAACTGTGTTTCATTCCTAGCATTGGTTGCTATGTTCATTTCTTAAAATTTCTTTGGTATAGCTTTTAGCATAGGAGTCCCTTATCAGATTTCAAGTTTTTGTTGTCATTTTGGCGATAAATTAAAATTATTATCGAAATTCCGTAAGTAAAAATCTTGGCAAGAAACGTCCGAGCTAATTCGGTCATAAATTTAAAATTTTGCGAAAGGGTATTACACTGAAGGTGTTCCATTTCTCTAGCACAATTTTTCTCAATTTTATTTTAATTATTTTAAATAATGTTTAAACGCTCTGTTTTTTTCTTTTTGATAAGAAGAAATGTATTTACTTATATATATATATATATACATATAATTTTAAAGTTAAAATGGATTTTTATTTAATACCTTTTTAACCAATTATTCGATTGAACTACAAAATACGACGTTAGCTAGATTTTGTCCTGATAATTAAGTGTACCAATTTTTGATAAAATCTAATAACCTGGACTAATAATCTAGACACATACGATGACAAATTTTCAGTTTTATTATATTTAGAGAAAACAAAATTATTTCCACGTTCATTCAAGGTGATAAATAAAAAATTGTTAATGAAGGAAAAACAGCCCATTGAAAGGTATAGTATGATCAGTTGGACTAAAAAAAAAAAAATCTGCATGAAAAAATTTTCAGTAAAGTTTATGTTTTCCGAGAAATCCAATTTTCTTCATCCAAAAATGAATTCTATTTTTGCCCATCACGAACGTTTGTTTGGCAAAATAATAGAGCTTTATACTAAAAAGTTCCTAACTTTTTTCTATTAAACTAAAGAATTTTTTTTTTCTTATATTTAAACAAACAATTCCTTTATTATCTACTTAACATTCTGAGTTTTCTTTTTCTGCTTGTGAAACCATAATTTCTGATTGCTCCTCCGGATATGCTTTTGCTATCATTCTTTCTACTGCTTCCCCCCCTTCCCCCTCTTTTGTGTTATTATTTAGATTTATCTTATAAATATTGTTTTAAATTAAGAAAAAGTCATTAAACATGAATTTTACAATCACAAAGTGAATATACCATCACGTAAATTAAAACTAAAAATACTTGAAAAATAAAATAAAAGAAATGATAAAGTTAAGTCATAAGTTAAGAATAAGTAATGAATATGAGTTTTGAAAAATAGAATAAAAGAAATAAAAATCTGGTGTGAAACAACCACATAAATTATATTACTACTGTTACTCGTATTATTTGCATTTTTTGGAGATAATGTAATCAGAAGACATAAAATTGACCTAACGATGTAGAAACTTAAAATTTTTTCCGGTAAGAGAAACTTAATGCACGTGAAATCCTTACAAATTTTAAACTTTCAGTAGTTTTTAATTTTAACCATATAAAACAGAGTTTACATATCGGGTTAAAAAATAAGAAGAATAAAGTGGTAGAGTTATTTTTTAAAACACCAATTTCCGAGATCTAAAACTGACCTACCTAAGCAGGATGATTGTTAATTTTCCTGTAATAACCACGTAATACCCGAGAAAGAATATCTGAAATGGATTTACATAACAGTTTTCAAGAAAATCATTAGAGTCGTTTTTGAGATACCAACTTTCACCAAAACTTGGCATACTCAATTATCGACCAGAAAACAATGATTACATACAAAAGGATATTTAAAAAGGAGTTAATATGGCGAGTTTGAAAAAATCCTTACAGTCGTTTTCAAAGGAACACACTTAAGAGAAACATTATGAGATTTAAATAAAATTGCTTGAAATGCAATGCCGATTGTTTTGTTATTATTATTATTTTTTTCAAATTATTAAATTTTTAGTGCCCGATAATATGCGTTGTATGCGATATACAAACAATAAACAGAAAAAAAAAAAGATTCAATCTAATGTTCACTGTCTTTTCAAAAATAAAGTTGTTGGATTATCTTTTGGGAGATTTCTTCTTTCACAATTAAAAAACAAACCGGTGTGAAACAACCACACGACTTCCCTTACCCAGTATTACACGTATTATATGCAAATTTTGAAGATAATGTGATCAGAAGACATAAAATTGACCTAACGCGATAGACGCGTAAAAATTTTCCAGTAAGAGAAACTTAATACACGTGTAATAGAGTTTACATAGCAAGTTAAAAATTAAGAAAACAAAATTGGTAGAGTTATTTTTTGAAACACCAATTTCCGAAATATAAACCTGACCTACTTAATCAGGATGACTGTTAATTTTCCTGTAATAACCACGTAATACACAAGACAGGATATCTAAAACGGATTTATGTAACAATAAAAAAAAAAAAAAAAAAAAAAAAAAAAAATCGTTAGAGTCATTTTTGAGATACCAACTTTTGCCAAAACTTGGCATGGTCAATTATTGACCGGAAAACAATAATTACATAAAAAAGAATGCTTAAAACGGTGTTAATATGACGAGTTTGAAAAAGAAATCCGTACAGCGGTTTTTAAAGGAACGCACTTGCGAGATCTGAAATTGAGCTATTTATACAGGACATCAATTTTCCTGAACTAATCAAGTATGTCGTTCAAAAGGTCATTTAATAGAGTGTTTACATAGCAACTTAGAAGAAAATCGTTAGAGCCATTTTTGAGATACAGACTTACAGTACCACTTCCTGTTTCCGATGTCCCACTTCTAGTTTTCAAAATTTCACCAAAATTTGGAGAATTCATCTGTACACCAGACCTGTCTTCCCTAACAACACACTGTCCATAATACATCCTGAAGATGTCTATAGGATGTCCATAGATGTCCTTTTCATC
This sequence comes from Salticus scenicus, assembly GCA_963930645.1. Taxonomy (NCBI): domain Eukaryota; kingdom Metazoa; phylum Arthropoda; class Arachnida; order Araneae; family Salticidae; genus Salticus; species Salticus scenicus. The sequence goes on along the minus strand of OZ005652.1, from coordinate 365,280,180 downwards.
CATAGGACATCTTGGGGATGACATTTGAAGATGATGAGTTGTGAGGGTTAATTCTGAAGTTTCGTAGTACTATCTTTATTAATTTCGGAGATATGATAGTTAGAAGATCCCCCCCCCCCCACACACACTGACCAATTGCCAAAAACTACTTTTTTGGACTCAGGAGACCTTTAAACATGTAAATCAGGGGAAAACTCGACATCGAATTTTTGGACCGTATACAATACTTCCATTACCAACGGTAGTCGGATAATGGAAGTAATAATAATGTGTTGTAATATTTTTATCAATTTATGATTTCAGTGAGAAAAATACCGCACTTGGATATTTTCATTTTTTCATTCAACAACCACCAATTTTATTGTTTAAAAATAAGGATGAAACGAGTAGTTATTCTGCCGGATATCAGATATCTGAAGCTCTGTTGTCTGCCGGATACGGATATACGATGTCTGGCAAAATCGCTATCCATTTAATCCTTATTTTTAAACGATAAACTGGTGGTATCTGAAAGGGAAAAGGAAAACATCCAATTCAGCTTTTCTTTTTCTTTCTTTTTCTTTGTCTCTTTAGAGCATGTTCGAAAAAAAAAAAAAAAAAATATGTTTAAAGCCATCGCGAAGTATTTTATTTTTGAAATTTATCATTATTCATGTAATTGTGACTTTAGAAATACTTAAGTATATAAACTAATTACAGTGAAACAACTATAAGTTATATTAAAATTGTAATTATATTTAATCTAGAGCACGCTTACAAAATTAGGTTTTCTTTCCAAAATACATGTTATAACCATAATTCTTGAAAATATGAATATATTATTATATTATATATAGTATAATATTAAATACTTAATATATAATTTACTCTTATCTTGCTCATCTTTAAAGTGTCTCTAAGCTGTAATTCTGAGAATGATCTTTCAAGATATGTTTAATCTTGTTAAAGTTAAATACTGGTTATATGTTTACCTAAAAGTATATATTAGTTTAATTAAACATATAAACTTTAAGTTGTAGTTTCTCTTGATTTAACAGACTTATTAATAAAAACTTAATGAACAGTAATATTTACAGGCAATGGACTTAATGATAACTTTTAAAATCTTAAAGAAATTCATTTTAATGTAAGCTGTAAATTAAATTTTAGTTCGGAACATTTAATCTTAACTGAGGTGAGTGAACGTTGTATAATGATATGATGTTCTGTTTGTAAGTTGTTTTGATTTTATTTTGCTCTACTTGAAGATTATTTTACGTTGATTATAATCTAGAATTAAAAATAACTTTTAACCCACGACCAAAAAAAGAGGGGTGTTATAAGTTTAAAGTTTTTGTCTATTTGTATGCTTGTGTGCGTGTGTCAGTAGCATTGTAACACCCAAATAAATGGGCCGATTTCTATGAAGGATTTTAATTAGAATTTCAATTTAATTGGAACACTGCTTAGCTATGTTTCATGAAAATCCATTTGATATATATTTTTAATATTATTCAAAATGTGTTTTAATATTATTTAAAATGTGTTTTAATATTATTTAAAATGTGTTTTAATCCACTTTGCATAGTTATTTTTAAATTTTCAAACTTCCAACACAGGTTAGATGATCTATCACGTGGGGTCGATATTTATTTTATTATTTTCAGATTTTAGCGTGTTACTTTTAATACTTAGCCATGCCACCTTTGAAATCAGGGGAAAAAGAAAAATATATATACATATAAATAAATGTTTCCGAGCGTAATTCTATTTTAAATTGTTTCAGGAAAGTGATGTTTTAGTTTTTGGGTGGGCTAAGTGTACCTAACACGCGCTATAAATGGATTTTGCGAAATGTCCCCACTTCCCCCCTTCATCCGGGGGGGGGGGGGAGTTTTCAATCGTACTTCTTCTTCAAATTATCTCAGAAAGGTGAATTTTTGGTGTATTACAGTGCTAAATGTATACCTAACACTCACTATAGAGGGAGTTTTCAATATGTCCCCTCTTCCCCCCCTTTGGGGTCAGAGGGGTAAAAAAACATGTATCGAAGTGTGATTTTGTTCCAAATTATCTCAGGAAGGTGATGTTTTTCTATGTAGGTGAGTTATATGTGCCTAACATGCACTATAAAGGGAATTTACGAAATGTCCCCCCTTTTCCCCCTTTGGGGCTTGTGTGTGTGTGAGGGGGGTGGGGAAGAAACACGATTCCATTCCTAACTTTAATTCAAATTATCTCATGAATGTGATTTTTTGGTGTGTGACTGTGCTAAACGTACCCAACACGCACTATAAAAGAATTTTACAAAATGTCCCCCCTTCCCCCTCTTTGGGATCGGAGGGGCAAAAAACACGTTTCCAAGCGTAACTCTGCTCCAAATCCCCTCAGGAAGGTTATTTTTTGGTGCGTGCCTGTACTAAATGTACAATGTACTTATCACGGAGGGAGATTTTGCGAAATGTTTTCTATTCCCTCTTTGGGGCATGAGGGCTAAAAAGCAGGTATCAAAGCGTGACTCAAGTCCAAATTATTTGAGGAAGGTGATTTTTTTGTGAGTAAGTGTGCTGTGTGTGTTTAACACTCACTATAAAAATGTACCTGACACGCACTATAAAAAGATTTTTCAAAATGTTCCCTCTTTCCTTCTTTGGGTTCGGGGAGGGGGGGGGGGGAGGGCAAAAAACATGTTTCAAAGCATAACTTTGCTTCAAATTATTTAAGAAAGATAAATTTTTGGTGTTTAAGTGAGCTTAGTGCATACATAATATACACTATAAAGGAATTTTGCAAAATATCATTCCTTTGAAATTAGAGGCAAAAAAACACGTTTCCAATATAACTCTGCTTTAAATCATATCAGGAAGCGATTTTTTGGAGCGTGGTTTGGTTATGTGTACCCGACGCACACTATGAAGGTATTTTGCGAAATATTCATCTTCCAACCCATACCCTTTCGGGGGGGAGGGAAGGGTCGAAAACACGTTTTCTAGCATAAGACCGCTCCAAATTATCTTATGAAGGCGGTTCTTTTGGTTTCTGGTTTGGTTATATGTTCCCAATAGACACTATAAAGGGATTTTGCGAATTTTTTTTTCTTTAAAGCGGCGAAAGTTAGAGGGATAGCAAAAGCGCGTTCTCGAGTGCAACTCTACTAAAAATTACGCCAGGAACACAATTTTCCAGAAAGGAACACAATTAAAAAGTAACTAAACTTAATCTCTAATAATCGTTTGTTTAGATGTATTAATAGATACTAGGAAAACACGTAGAAATATTTAAAAAGATATGTATACATATCATTTTTATGTTAAGTATATAAGAAAAAATCAGTAACTCAATTTTATTTTTTATTTTTGGAGAAAGCGCAGTTTAAGTGTTTGCTCCTCATATATCTATCTATCTATATGCGTATGGGTATTGTTTAGAAAATTTGTCGAATTATGTGGCCAAAAAAAAAAAAAAAAAAAAAAAAAAAAAATACGTGTGGCACTCGAGGACTGCCGCGGTAAAGCTATTGCATAGCATTTTTTATCAACTTATGCAATTATAATTATTTATTTATTTTATTTATGCAGTATTTTTTTTTCTTTGATATTAATTCAAGTTTTTTCTTTGATATTAATTCAAGTTACACTTTTTGAGCGTGGTGACCGATAAGAAAGCAAATTTTAATAGAGAAAAGGTATTTTAATAGGTTTTAAAGGCCTGCAAGTCGAATGGGGATATTCAAGTTTTTTCTTTGATATTAATTCAAGTTACACTTTTTGAGCGTGGTGACCGATAAGAAAACAAATTTTAATAGAGAAAAGGTATTTAATAGGCTTTAAAGGCCTGCAAGTCGAATGGGGATATTCAAGTTTTTTTTTTGATATTAATTCAAGTTACACTTTTTGAGCGTGGTGACCGATAAGAAAGCAAATTTTAATAGAGAAAAGATATTTAATAGGTTTTAAAGGCCTGCAAGTCGAATGGGGCCATTCAAGTTTTTTCTTTGATATTAATGAATAAGATAACAATAATGATAAGATAACAATAATGATAAGAAAACAAATTTTAATAGAGAAAAGGTATTTTAATAGGTTTTAAAGGCCTGCAAGTCGAATGGGGATATTCAATTTTTTTCTTTGATATTAATTCAAGTTACACTTTTTGAGCGTGGTGACCGATAAGGAAACAAATTTTAATAGAGAAAAGGTATTTAATAGGTTTTAAAGGTCTGCAAGTCGAATGGGGATATTCAAGTTTTTTCTTTGATATTAATTCAAGTTACACTTTTTGAGCGTGGTGACCGATATAAAACAAATTTTAATAGAGAAAAGGTATTTAATAGGTTTTAAAGGCCTGCAAGTCGAATGGGGATATTCAAGGTTTTTCTTTGATATTAATGAATAAGATAACAATAATGATAAGATAACAATAATGATAAGAAAACAAATTTTAATAGAGAAAAGGTATTTTAATAGGTTTTAAAGGCCTGCAAGTCGAATGGGGATATTCAATTTTTTTCTTTGATATTAATTCAAGTTACACTTTTTGAGCGTGGTGACCGATAAGAAAACAAATTTTAATAGAGAAAAGGTATTTAATAGGTTTTAAAGGTCTGCAAGTCGAATGGGGATATTCAAGTTTTTTCTTTGATATTAATTCAAGTTACACTTTTTGAGCGTGGTGACCGATATAAAACAAATTTTAATAGAGAAAAGGTATTTAATAGGTTTTAAAGGCCTGCAAGTCGAATGGGGATATTCAAGGTTTTTCTTTGATATTAATGAATAAGATAACAATAATGATAAGATAACAATAATGATAAGAAAACAAATTTTAATAGAGAAAAGGTATTTTAATAGGTTTTAAAGGCCTGCAAGTCGAATGGGGATATTCAATTTTTTTCTTTGATATTAATTCAAGTTACACTTTTTGAGCGTGGTGACCGATAAGAAAACAAATTTTAATAGAGAAAAGGTATTTAATAGGCTTTAAAGGCCTGCAAGTCGAATGGGGATATTCAAGTTTTTTTTTTGATATTAATTCAAGTTACACTTTTTGAGCGTGGTGACCGATAAGAAAGCAAATTTTAATAGAGAAAAGATATTTAATAGGTTTTAAAGGCCTGCAAGTCGAATGGGGCCATTCAAGTTTTTTCTTTGATATTAATGAATAAGATAACAATAATGATAAGATAACAATAATGATAAGAAAACAAATTTTAATAGAGAAAAGGTATTTTAATAGGTTTTAAAGGCCTGCAAGTCGAATGGGGATATTCAATTTTTTTCTTTGATATTAATTCAAGTTACACTTTTTGAGCGTGGTGACCGATAAGGAAACAAATTTTAATAGAGAAAAGGTATTTAATAGGTTTTAAAGGTCTGCAAGTCGAATGGGGATATTCAAGTTTTTTCTTTGATATTAATTCAAGTTACACTTTTTGAGCGTGGTGACCGATATAAAACAAATTTTAATAGAGAAAAGGTATTTAATAGGTTTTAAAGGCCTGCAAGTCGAATGGGGATATTCAAGGTTTTTCTTTGATATTAATGAATAAGATAACAATAATGATAAGATAACAATAATGATAAGAAAACAAATTTTAATAGAGAAAAGGTATTTTAATAGGTTTTAAAGGCCTGCAAGTCGAATGGGGATATTCAATTTTTTTCTTTGATATTAATTCAAGTTACACTTTTTGAGCGTGGTGACCGATAAGAAAACAAATTTTAATAGAGAAAAGGTATTTAATAGGTTTTAAAGGCCTGCAAGTCGAATGGGGATATTAAAGTTTTTTCTTTGATATTAATTAAAGTTACACTTTTTGAGCGTGGTGACCGATAAGAAAACAAATTTTAATAGAGAAAAGGTATTTAATAGGTTTTAATGGCCTGCAAGTCGAATGTGGATATTCAAGTTTTTTCTTTGATATTAATTCAAGTTACACTTTTTGAGCGTGGTGACCGATATAAAACAAATTTTAATAGAGAAAAGGTATATAATAGGTTTTAAAGGCCTGCAAGTCGAATGGGGATATTCAAGGTTTTTCTTTGATATTAATGAATAAGATAACAATAATGATACGATAACAATAATGATAAGAAAACAAATTTTAATAGAGAAAAGGTATTTAATAGGTTTTAAAGGCCTGCAAGTCGAATGGAGATATTCAAGTTTTATCTGATCTACTTTATACACAAATTTTACGCGTACAGCTATTCACTGTTGAACATAGATGACAGATACCTATACACCTATATACTTTCTCACAAACAGCTGCTTATGTATTCGTCCGATTTCGGAGCATCTCGTCTTGATCTGTGCGAGCTTCGTACAGCCGAAGTTTACCGAACTGTGTTAGGTTTTTTTTTCGTTACGGAATTTTTCAATTCGGTCGCCGCGCTCAAGGCCCGCGATAAAAGCTATACAATAGCTTAAAAAAAAAGAAAAAAAACTTAATACATTTAGGACTTAAAAAAAAAAAATCTTGCATAGATTATCTAGATTATATTACGTACAATGAAAATCTGGAGATGCTCCGCTCGACTATCCAAGCATTTAGTAATTAACGATTGTTTAAATTAATTTAAATAAATGAGAGAAGTTTTAAATAAACAACAAAGAAACGTAATGTAGTGTGAGTGCTTCTCCCCAAGTTCTATGTTGTTTAATGGATCGTAATATATCGAAATTCTTTTGTGCGTCCCTATAAAAAAAACTATAGATAATAAGCTCTCAATATCAAATATTTACATTTTTTTTCTTTTTAATTTATTTAAACAATTTAACATTACCAAAGCAAACTTTAAATAGTTTTTAAATAATATGAGTCCATTAACCATGATGATAAAGAATTTTTCTTTGTTTCCCAGTAAAAGAATTATAATACGTACATTTATCAAAATCTATACAATTCGTGTACAATGACTGATAATATACCTATCAATTTTCAGCTTAATGAAACAAAACGTTTAGACGTTATTAGGGTTACTTACACACTTACACACACATACGTACATTACCATAAAAATAGCTAAAAATAGCAAAAATGAGCTCAGGATCTTCAAAACGTATAGATATACCAATATCTCATAATCATTTTTTTTTAATGACTACATTAAAAAATAGAAAAAATCTGGAGTGACTCCACTCGACTTTCCGAACATTAGGTAATAAATGGTTATATATATAAATTAAAGTAAGAGAAATCGTTAAATAAGCAAAAGAGAAAATTATAATAGGGTGCATGAGTTCTTTTCTCCATATAGTATATGTTGTTTAATTTAACGCTATTGCCCTTTAAATAATTTGAGCCCATAGGTCATAATGATAAATTTTCGTTGTGTCCCTGTAAAAATCTATAAGTTCTACTCACCAAAATCTATAAAGTTTGTGCGATGGTTACCTATAACATGCATATAAATTTTCCGTTTAATTGGATGAGGCATTTAGACGTTATCGCATTTTAAATAACTTCAGCCCATAATCCACAATTATAAAGTATTTTTCATTGTGTCCCTGTAAATAAAACTATAAGTGTTAGAATCATAAAAATCTGTGTGGTTTGTGTGACTGTGACCTGTATCATGTGCATGAATTTTCAGCTCATTCAAATAAGGAGTTTAGACGCAATAGCGCTTTAAATGATTTGAACCAATTGGGTATAGTGGTAAAAAATTTTTCTTTGTGTCCCTGTATAAAAACTATAAATTCTAGATTCACCAGTATCTTTATGGTTCATGCGACGGTGACCTACAGTACGTATATAAATTTTCAGCTCAATCTGATAGGGCATTTAGACGCTATTGCACTTCGAATAATTTCAGCTCATAGGCCATAATGATAAAGAATTTTTTGTTGCGTCCCTGTAAAAAAACTATGCGTGTTAGATTCACTAAAATACATGCGCTTCGGGTGACGGTGACCTATAGCATGTGGATAAATGTTAATCACAATTGAATAAAGTGCTTAGATGTTATCGCAGTTAAAAAAATTCTGGTCCATAGGCCATAACGATAAAGAATTTTTCTTTGCGTCCCTGTAAAAAAAAAAAAAAAAAAAAAAAAAAAACTATAAATGCTAGATTCACTAAAATGTATACAGTTTGTGTGACGATGATTTTTAACAGTATAAAATTTCAGCTCAGTCGAATGAGGCATTTAGACGCTATCGCGCTTTAAAGAATTTGGGCCCGTAGACCATAATGATAAAGAAATTTTCTTAGTGTCCCTGTAAAAAAACATAAGATTCACAAAAATCAATAGGTTACCTATAATTTTTGGTTACAGGGTTATAGGTTATTTGGTTAATAGGTTACCTATAATAATAATACTAAATTATGGTTACCTATAACATACCTACCAATTTTCAGCTTATTAGAACAAAGCGTTTGGGCGCTATCGTGGTTATTCTGATACATACACACATACATATAGCTACATGCGATCATCGTAAAAATAGTAAATATGATTTCAAGGGACCTCAAAAAGTGTAGAAACACCAAAATCTCAAACTCTAATTTTTGACATGATTACAATACTTTCCTCACCGTAGTGTTCGAAAAATAAAAAAAAGTGAAATATTTAAAAACTTGAATTACATATTTATACATTCAAAAATAAACCTTATTCATTATGTAAAACAAATAAATAAATTGCACCATTCTTTTTTTTTTTTTTTTTTTTTTTTTTTTAAATCTTTCTAAAAAGAATTTTTTTTTTTTTTTTTTTTGCATAAGAATTTAAAAATAACATTGGAAATATAATATGAAATCATTTTCAACAATTTTGAAAGAAAGTAAACTTTCATAATGTATAACAATTAATCAACTCAGAACTATTTTCAGTTGCTTTTTTCTTTCTTTAAGTATCTCTTTTTACAACTTTTCATTTTCTAAATGAAGCATTGAAAACTAGAAAGTTTTTTCATTGAGCACTGTGTTTAAAAAGATCATAATATATCATGCTTTTAAGTAAAAACACCACTGAAGAAAAGCTTCGCAGTTAATGATACTTATTTTTGGAAATACATATGTTCGGTCGTTCATGCTGAAAAAAATATTTTGATAAAGCGCTATTTTTTACACCAGTGCCCGGATTAAAAAAAAAAAAAAATAAATAAAAAAAATAAATAAATAAAACAACAAATATTCTTTAACATGCAGGTATATTTTATTTTCATGGAAAATATTTATACATAGAAGTATAGAAATAAGGAGTGCAAAGCCAGCTACTCTGTATAATATCCCGACCTTGAATAATTAAGTATTATTTTTTCTGTAAAATCTGTAAGTCTAAACTGGTAAAATGTTAGCTCACAAATTACAAAATGTCAAAGTAAGGTTGTCCTTCAGTTTAATTCAATGTTTTTTTTTTTTTTTTTTAATCTCTAAATTTCAACTGAATTTAGTGGTTTTTAGGGTGTAAAGTCTTACTCATTAGATTTAGCGAATTTTTATTTTTTTTCAAAACTTGCTAAAAATTTGAAATTTTTTTTAAAAGCATTTTTATATTATAATTAAAACAATCTGGTGTGTCACACACACGACTTTCTCTTACCCTGAAATTTAATACTATAAATACAGGTTGAAGATTAAGAGGTAAGATAACGAGTACTGTTAAATAAACCTATGTTAAACAATTTAAATTAGGCTTCGGAAGAGTTTTATATGATAATTAGCTGTGTGTGATGGGGGGAGGGCTGCCGCCCCCTCAATATCCCGTTTCATTTATGCACCTACATTTATTTAGCATTTAATTCGGTTATTAAAAAATAATTCTGTTTTTTAAAAATAATTTATTAAAATTATTATTTAAACAAATTATCTTTAATGATACTGTAGACGATTTCCATATTAGAGAAGTAGTATAACACTAAATATCCAAAAAAAAAAGTTAAATTTATTCTCAATATTACATTTTTTTTTTTTTTTTTTTTTTTTTTTTTTTAAATGAAAAAAATCGATAACTTTATTTTAAATTATCGCAGATCGATGGTTCAACCATTCGTTTTAAAGGTATTGGCGAGCACTTTTGAAAGACACCCATCATGAAAATTTACTCCCCTCGAGGGAGGACTTTCCCCCTATGGAGGGGAGGCTCCTACATACACAATTTTTTCCCAGTTGACTATCTCTATTACAAAGAATATACATTCGTTTCATTTGGTTTAGTGCAGTCTATAGATGTTAAACTCTACTTACCTGCAATTTACCCCATAGACGTAATGTATTTGAATATTTTTGAGTGTCCCTGTACACGAACCATTTGCTTCCTCTCAACGAAAAGCTTACTGTAGCATCCCTATATGATACACAGTTAGAATACCGAGTATGGAATTCTGCTACTATTTGTTCTTGAGATATGCTGATAACAGACAGACACACAGACAGACAGACAGACATACAGACAGACACACAGACCAATCGCTAAAAACATGATTTTCGTATTCATGGGACCCCAGAACATGTAAATATAACAAAACCTCACGTTCGAAAATTTGACACTAAAACAATACTTTCTCGACCCTATGGGTAAGAGAAAGTAAAAACCATCATTTATCATGTAAAATGAGTTAAAGTTGGAAGATTGCCAGCTTGCAAATACACTTCTCAAAACAATTAAAGGATATTGTAAGTCTTACATAAAATAACGGTATAAACGAAAATTTTTTTTGCAGAAAATGCAAGAAGAGGGTCACAAATACAAATTTTTCTCGCTTTCAAACTTCGGAATATGCAAATGTTGAGTTTGACCTCAAAAATGACGTTTTAGCGGCAGCGAATGAAATTTGGCTTTACACTAAATTAAAGACAAAGCGGAAAAAAATGGTCAATATTCAGTAAGTGCGTTGCTTCGATGATTGCGATGTCTTAACGAAGTTATTTAACCGATTCAAAAGCTTAAGGAGTTGTTGGTCGGTTAGAGGGGTCCAAAGACAAACCGAACTAGCCGAAGTCACTGGAGTTCCGCAAAGTGAGATTTCCAGGATCTGAAACCCGTTTTTGGAGATTGAAAATGTAAGCTGAAGGCCAGGGTAAGATCGTAGACGTGCAACAACACTCAATGGAAATCGATATTTAACGCTAACGGCTCGGAGACTTCGAAATATGAATGCCACTCTTCTAAAAAAAAACAAAAAAACAGTTGCACTTCGGGAGTGCCGACAGAAGTGAAAACCTGAACAATTACGTGTGTATTTCTTGAATCGTCAGGAAATATTTTATTGTGTAGGAAATACTTTTAAATGAAGTGTTTTTTTATTCATTAATATAAACTACTACTACAAAAATTATATTACATTTTATTTAATGCGCTAACTGCAATAGAGACAGTGTCCGGAGATGAGAGAAGTCGTGTAGAGCCGCACCAGATTGTAAAAACGTGAGAAAAATGGCGGCTTTGGCCTTCCTCACGGTTTTGTGAGGTCTAACTGGAATAGAGACAGTGTCCGGAAATGAGAGAAGTCGTGTAGAGCCGCACCAGATTGTAAAAACGTAAGAGAAATGGCGGCTTTAGCCTTTCTCATGGTTCTGTGAAGTCTAACTGCAACGTTTCCGGCTGCAATCTTTAAGAGACTGTGTCCGGAGATGAGTGAAGTCGTGTAAAGCCGCACCCGATTGTTAAAACGTGAGAAAAATGGCGGCTTTGGCCTTTCTCACTGTTTTGTGAGGTCTAACTGCAAAAGAGACAGTGTCCGGAGATGAGAGAAGTCGTGTAGAGCCGCACCAGATTGTAAAAACGTGAGAAAAATAGCGGCTTTTGCCTTTCTCACGGTTTTGTGAGGTCTAACTGCAACGTTTCCGGCTGCAATCTTTAAGAGACAGTGTTCGGAGATGAGAGAAGTCGTGTAGAGCCGCACAGATTGTAAAAACAAGAGAAAAATGGCGGCTTTGGGCTTTCTCACGGTTTTGAGAGGTCTAACTGCAATAGATACAGTGCTCGGAGATGAGAGAAGTCGTGTAGAGCCGCACCAGATTTTAAAACAATATACAGTATATAATTACTAATACTTCACATTAGCAAGTTAATTGTATGATACATTATTTGTATCATACAAGGATGGAAAGCGTTTCGATGACGCGAATTCAATTATTTTTGTTCACCCAAAAGTTTTCACTTCAAATGGAAAGCTTCAGCTGACGATGACAGGAATTCAAAGATTTTTCTTCACCCAAAAGTGCTCAACGCGCCTAAAGAAGTTTTCACTTCAAAAACAACTTCGCTCAGCTACTGGCACAACAGTTTCGACTCAAACTGTCGGAAATCGGCTTCACGCTGTAGGTCTGTATGCTCACCGACCAATAATGTGTGTTACGTTAACAGCAAGAAATCGTCGTACTCGCAGGGAGTGGGCAACAGAGCATGTAAAGTGGGGAGAAATGAATGGCGTAATATTTTTTTCTCTGGCAAGTCCCGGTTTTCTGTTCATCACGATAATAGGCATATTTTCATTTGTAGGGAAAGTCCCACTAGAAGCAATCCTGCGTTCGTGCACAGAAGTATCAGATTTGGCGGTTGGAGGGGGGGGGGATCCATTGATAGGCGCACTGATCCCCACATCATCAGAAATGGAGCTCTGACAGGTCGTCGATATAAGGATGAGATCATTAGACCTATTGCTTTAGCGTGGAGCCAGTTTTGGACAGTTTGGGTCAAAAATGTGGCGTCAGTAACCGAGAGAAGGCAATTGTTGAAGAAGAGAGACATTCATATTTCGGTATCTCCGAGCCGTTAACGTTAAATATCGATGTTCATTGGACGTTGTTGCATTCTATGACCTTGCCCTGATCTTCAGCCTACATTTCCAGTCTCCAAAAGTCGGTTTCAAATCTGGAAATCATACTTTGCGAAACTCCAGTGGTTTCGTATACTTCGGTTTGTCTTTGGACCTCCTCTAACCGACCAACAACTCTCCAAGCTATTGAATCGGTTAAATCACTTCGTTAAGACATCGCAATCATCGAAACAACACGCTTACGGAATATTGACCATTCTTTTCCGCTTTGTCTTTCATTTAGTGTAAAGCCAAATTTCATTCGCTGCCGCTAAAACGTCATTTTTGAGGTCAAATTAAAAATTTGCATACTCCGAAGTTTGAAAACGAGAACAATTTGTATTTGTGTCCTTCTTCTTCCGTTTATTGCAAAAAAAAATTTCGCTTATACCGTTATTTTATATAAGACTTACAATATCCTTTAATTGTTTTGAGCAGTGTATTTAACGTATGACCCACTGAAATAAAATCATTGTGATTGAGTGCCGTAAATGGACAGGAAACAAACGAATAAAAACGAAACAAATATATTAAGAAAGTCTGTATACAAATGCATATTTACAAAAAATAACTCACTTCCTGACTTACTTGGGCAAGGAAAATAAATGAATGTGTAAAAAATGAGAGAAGAAAATGTCTCGCCGAAATAAACCCATTACTCTTTTTAGCCAATACATCCGCCGTGCTCATATAAGACATACTAGTAATACACAAAGTGGATATCATTCACTAATCCCTGGAAGAAAATAGTATCAATATTATCTCAGGCTTCAATGATGGCGGTATTCAGTTGTGCTGCAGTCTGAAACTGTATGCCATTTGTATATTCAGATATAGCTCTACTGAGGAGTCTCACACATTTTCTTGAAGATGGAGGTCAGGTAAAAGAAAATGCCATTCTATGACACGTACTCCATTATCGAGAAAACATTCTCAGGAGGAATTTGCAGTGCAAATGGGGGTCGTTGTCGGTTGTCCTGTTCGAAAATCCAACTTCTATCTGCAAATGGCAGTATAAATGGGCTTCTAGCATTTCTTGATAATCGGTAGCTTTCATTCGGCTTGATGGAAAAACCAGGTTAAATTTGCTACCAAAACCTTTCAATACTATTAATGAGCTTCCACGTTGATGTCTTTAGGAGAGCTGCTTTTCTTTCTCATGTCACATGCCATTATTGGCATTTTCAATGACAATTAACAAATCCCAAGGTAAAGTTTTTCAAAAAATTTGCATATTTTTATGGAAGAAAGTTTTCTGTTGTGGCCAACTACATATTGCACTTTCTCAAGCGAAATGTTTTTCATCTGTGAAAATCTTATCAGGAAAATGATCGAAATTTTCCTGATTTTGAATAAGTCACACACACACACACACACACATGCATGTGTGTGTGTATATATATATCACTAGAGCTCAGTTCAGATATCTGAATAAATTTAGACTGTTAGTTCAAAGTTCCTTATCTTTGAAATTTTGGTCAATCAACTTAAAAAATTTTTAATGAATTTATCGTTTTATAAGGTGGGCGCCACATTTTATTCTTAATATTATATGCCACAATTTATACATGATAATCCTCGATCACTTTCTCATGATGCATTAATACCAGAAAAAAAGTACATTATTTTACTGCTGTCTGCTTAATAACAGAAAATAATCTGGTGTGTCACTCACACGACTTTCTCTTACCCTGAAATTTAAAACTATAAATACAGGTTGGTGATTAAGAGGTAAGATAACGAGTACTGTTATGTAAACCTATATTAAACAATTCAAAGTAAGCTTCGGAAGAGTTTTATGTGATATTAGTTCTGTGTGAGGGGGGCTACCGCCACTTCAACCCCCCGTTTCATTAATGCACCTACATTTATATAGAATTTAATTCTGTTATTAAAATTAAAAGTTTACTTAAAATTATACAGACAACTTTCACATGCAACATTCCTTGAAACTTATCAATCTTGATCAAATTTTTCCAGCAACAAACTTACATTAACGTCAAAGTACAACATTTGGATCTCCTTAAATTATTCGTTTTTAAGTCACTCTAAGAGACACAGACAAAGATCAAACGTTAAAAAACTTGCCTACGGTAATCAGGAAGCCTCAAAACGTGTAAATATACAAAACAAGTGAAGAATATTTAGCTTAAAACATACATCTCTATGAGGAATTTATTTCAATTCTCGAACAGCTTTCCTAGAAATGGTAAAATATTATTAGTAAAGCACGTCCACTAAAAACAAATAACTAGTGTGCTGTGACTTTCTTCTATATTTCCTATACAAATTCACTCAGTAAAAATAATTTATTAAAATTATTATTTAAAAAAATTATCTTAAATGATAATGCAGACAATTTCCATATTAGAGAAGTAGTATAACACTAAATATCCAAAATAAGTTGAATTTATTCTCAATATTACATTAAAAAAAAATTTTTTTTTTTGGTTAAAAATGAAAAAAATCGATAACTTTATTTTAAATTATCGCAGATCGATGGTTCAACCATTCGTTTTAAAGGTATTGGCGAGCTGTTTTGAAAGATACCCATAATGAAAATTTATTCCCCTCGAGGGGGGGGGGGAGGCCTGGCTCCTACATACACAAAAATTTTTTCCCAGTTGACTATCTCTATTACAAAAAATATATTTTCGTTTCATTAGGTTTAGTGCAGTCTATAGATGTTAAACTCTATTTACCTGCAGTTTCCCCATAGACGTAATGTATTTGAATACTTTTGAGTGTCCTTGTACTCGAACCATTTGCTTCATCTTAACGAAAAGCTTAGCATAGCATCCTTATATGATACACATTTAGGATACCGAGTTTGGAATTTCTGCTACCATTTATTCTTGAGATATGCTGATAACACACACACAGACAGACGCACAGACCATTCGCTAAAAACATGATTTTCATATTCAGGGGACCTCAGAACATGTAAATATAACAGAAACTCACGTTCGAAAATTTGACCCTAAAACAATACTTTCTCGACCCTATGGGTAAGAGAAAGTAAAAAGGTATATTATTTTACAACCAAAACTAGTCTAGTAAACTATGTATAATTATCTGGCCAAGACATAAGAAAATTGCTTAATAATTTATAAAGGAATCCTGTATTATGCACTTTTAGAAACATATTAATAGTTTAAAAGAAATGGGAAGAATTGAAACATACATTTTAAAACATTTGTTACATAAAAAAAAAATCTTAGTCTTTAAAAAACAAATAAATCTTACGATTATTACATGCTGTATACAAATAATAAAAAAAAAAAAAAAAAAGGAAAAAAAATCTTGTAATCAAAAAATTATTTTTAAAGAATTTAAAAATAAATTTGGAATATAACATGAAATTATTTTTAACAGTTTTTAAAAAAGAAAACTTCCATAAAGTGTAACAATCAATCAACTCACCTGTATTTTCTATGATTGTTTTTTTAAGTATCTTTTTCTTTTTAACATTTTACCTTTTTCCGAAGGAAGCAATGGAAACTAGAAGTTTTTTCATTGAGTGTACTGTTTGTAGTTATCTAACTGAAAGAAAAAAAAATCCTTAATGTATGATGTTTTTAAAAAGAAATGTCACTGAAGAAAATCCTCATAGTTAATGATTTTTTTTATTTTTGGAAATATATTCTGACATGTTGTGGCCATCACAATATTTTCTTCGACATTTTCTTATACAAATTCACGCAGTACGAATTCTTTATTATTTTTTATCAAAATTATTTTCCATGATGAAAGCAGCCAATTTGCATCTCCGAAATGTACAATAGTAAAAGTAGAAAGAAAGCCAATTCTGTGCAGACATCTGAGGAAACGCTTTTTTTTCTTTTGTTAATAATGAAAAAAAGAAAAAAAACATACATATAATTATCACATAGTTTCAACCATTTATTTTAAACATATTAATGAGTTCTTTTGAAAGATACCCATATGAAATATTTACATCCTCGGGGTGGTGGTACTTACTCCTGAGGGGAGTGATTCCCCTACATATACATAATTATTTTCCTGGTTGAATATTCTTCAAATAAATAATTACATACATGCATTTGAATTGTATATTTAAAAGTTAAAAATAATTATCATTACGTATGTATAGTTATAGGAAATTTTATCCTATACAGTCATATTAAAAAAATACGATAAAGAAGAATGACAGCGTCACCTGTTGACTGATTAATCCCCAAAAGTAATCAGCACCGATTTAAGTCAAGCTCCAACTAAATGCTAAATTTGGTTAAATTTCGTCAACTGTTTCGTTAGATATAGCACCTACAAAATTTTAGATATATACACAGACAGACATTAAAAAAAAAAAAAAAAAAAAAGTTCAAATTTTGACCTTTTAAAACATGTAAATTCATCGAAAAAGGAGGTAAAAAAATTTCAGGAACCTAATACTATATATTTATGTATATAAAAGAATGTTGTTTGAGATAGTTCTATTTTTTACAATAATATATAAATAAAAATAAAATTTAAACAATAAACACAATTTAACCTTCAGCTACGTTTTATTTTATATAATGGAAATATTTATACATAGAAGTCCATAGAAAAAAAAGGGGGATTAATGTGTGTTTATTAATTATTATTTTTTGTCTATAACTAGTTTTTTTTTTTTTTTTTTTTTTTTTTTATAGTTTAAAAATATACTGAATACGGACTAATTCCCCTTAGAACCTCGATATCCCACCCAGGTCTTGCTCCATACCTTATACAATTTGTCTTAACATCGAACCAGTGCCCTCAAATGCATATGTCAAGAATACATATTCGATTCCATTCTTGGTACTGTTTTGTTCATGTTGTTTTCGTTATCACGAAAATATTCAGATGCATTATGAGATAAAAAGAAAAATTGCACGGAGCGCATTGCCAATTGCAGGGATGGAAAGTTGGCGCAAAACTCATACCAGTATTCGTTTAAAATATTTCTCTACCTATAAAAATATTAATTTAAAAAGAAGAAAATTTTGTTTCATTTATTGTGGTATAAATTCTGCGTCAATTTCCTACCTCTGTAATTGTGTTACGTCATTTTTTTTTTTTTTTTTCATTATATTAATTTTTTGGTTCACTATAACGTGTGTATGCAATATACAGAAAAAAAAAATTGCTTTACATACACTTTTCTTTAAAAGTTAACATACAAGATTTAGATACAAAAAATTAAACTAAAATCACGATGAAATAGTGCCAAGCAGGTCTTTTAAATGCACTAAAAATACTTTAGAAAAAAAAAAAAAATCAAAACTTTTTCATGTATAGCTTAACTCAATTTGAATTTAAATAAAACAAAGACTGGACAAACATACTTTTTAGAACATTTACTTTGGATTAGAAAGTTATATGTATCGTCATATATGATGTTTGCTTAACTGAGACGTCACCATGAAAATCACCAGGCATTTACTCCCCAGTGAAATGCGTATCACTAAATCTGTTTCAAAGTAGTTTTAGAAGTGATACATTAACCACTCTTTCGTGCTTAAAAATAATTAAAGCTGTAAAATGTTTTTGACAGTTTTCTTTAAACAACTTGTATGTGTTGTTTCAAAAAATGTAAAAAAAAGAAAGATAAAGATTTTTTTCTTTTTGCTTCTTTTTGTTTAAAATGTTTTTATTCATAAATTTGATAATAATTTTACCTTTTAATTTTCACAAAAATTTCTTTTATGGTTTTTACACCTCGCTGGTTTTTGCATTAAAAGTTAATTTTATCTTATTTTTTGCCTAAACATACTAATTATAGCTGCTGTAGGATTTAACTCAAAGTATATGGAATTATGACACAACTTTCTTTCAAGTTTTTTTGATTGATGATGGACATTGTTACTTTTTATTTTGCTAAGTTTATTTTATAAAAAATATTTTTACTAAAACATTATTATCGTATAAATGTAATTATAGGATTGTTTTTGGTATACTGTAGTGGAAGAATCAAATTTAAAATATACACTTTTAACATACCTTGTTTGCAGAGATAGAAAAAGGAGTACATTGCGACTAAAATAAAGATAGATACGAAACTATTTTGAACTGTAGAATATTTATTGAAGATAATTTTCAAAACAAATAAATATTATAATTATAGAATAAAAGGCAATTTAATTAATTTTTAATAACCTAACCCGGTTCGTAATTTTGATGGAAACTGTTATAAAACTGGTGGGAGAGAGAGCTACCTATAATATGTTCAACAGACCGCGATTATTATCAAAACTGTCCCGGAGTCAAATCCGACATCCCAGTAGTTAACTGCCAGATAGAGATAATATCTTTATATTCAGAGGACAAGGGCGCCAACACATCTTTCTTTGTGTTAATGATATTTCAATGGGAAATTTTTAAAAAGAAATGACGGTTGAAAGTATGGCAGCCCCACCTTGGCATAAATCACATTCGCCAAGAAGATCGTTGGAAGACAGGTGCAAGTAATCATAAAATATTACGAAATTCTTGTGACATGATGTCTACACAACGGGTTATTAGTTTAATAGCTGCAATTAAATAGATTATTTGAGTATAAAATAAAATAAATAATAAAAAGATATAACGGAAATTTTCCAACAGAACATTTATAGCTATAAATATAATTAGATTTATTGCGAAACCCATTGAAAAAGGAAATAAAAAATAATTACTTTAAGGGATAATAAAATTAAATTGTGTATTAGATCCCTATATATATATTGCATTATGCTAAAAAGAGATCAATGGATTTAATACTGAATTTGTTCTTAAAATTAGAAAATGATAAGTATTTTAATTTCCAATAAAGAATTTACTTAATTTAAAATAAGTTTGGCATATTTAAAGAGGATTATTAAAGGATAATAAATTTTAATTGTGAATAAATATATATTTAGTTAGGATATAATAAATTTGATGAAATAAAAGGATATGTGAGGAACTCCCTCACATATCTCTCCCGGTTGCCATGAAAAAAAAAAGCTCTCTCCACCATAATACAAAACAACAATCCAAAAACTATCAAAACAATCCTACAACATATGTGTTTACAAAAATCACTATGATTGTGTATAAACATATTAATCAAATTGAACATGCATCGTTTTAAAAGACCCCGGCAGAGGACATTCCACCCAGGCTTAGGACCCACATGCTGTCAATAAGTTTTAACCCCCATACCCATACCCATTTTCAAGTAAGCGAATAGTTTTAGTTAAATGTCAACCGAGTCAGCTCAGTTGTAGAATATTGCCTAGTTGTATTAAAAACACGACTCCTCAGTTGCCGAGAGGCTCTGTTATACACTCCTTCTCATATTTATAAGGACACTTTATATTTTGAAATAACAATGTAAAAATGATTGTGAACAAGATTATACTAAGTGCACTTAATATATCTAGTATTCTAAAAACCAAAATTGCTATAATTTTTTTAATATGAAACAAAATTAATAAAAAATAATGCAAAATATTTTTTTCTCCACCTTTTTACGTGTTCATAATTATAGGGACAATCAAGATTTTTTCATTTTATTTAACTTACAAGCGGATAAATTACAGTTGACATGCGAATTCGTTAACTACTGGGCTAGAATAATTCATATATAAGCCTTCAATTTTTCTTGGACGGACATTACTGATAATTCCTCGAAAAAAAGAACGTTCATGTAGTGAAGTATGATAAATGTGTTTTTTATGTGGAAGGATAATTTCAATCCGCCAAATTTCTAATGAAATTTGAAGATCTAAAATTGCTGAAGGAAATGTGATCAAACGCTGAACTGCTGGTTCGATAGGAGAGAGATCTGATGCAAAACCATAGTTGATTTACAGAGATCGAAGACTCATAATTCCTTTTACTGTTCTACTCATAATGAATGTTGCTGAATTTGCTCGTAATTTTTAACGAAAGGTCGGGGTCCACATTTGTGCATGTTTAAAACAATTAATAATATGTTAAAAGGAATAAAAAACCTGTAGTAATCAATAAGCATTTAATGGGGGAAAGAACGTCTTCGTTAAAGTTGAATAAAGACAATATTAAATGGTAAAATGTTGCATTTTCGGATGAAAAACATTTTATTCTTGATTAATCAAATGGTTTTAACAGTTACTGGCACGATCTGAAGATAGCGAAAGACAGAGCAGATTTTTTAAAGGCTGATATGAATCGGGCATTTTAAAGGCGGATCTATGGTGCTCTGCGGAGCTGCTTATACTGAAGGCAGAATGAATTTAGTAATTTTTTCTATTATTATGAACATCAAGAGAATATCCGCAAATTTTAAAAGGTGGAATTATCAGATTTTTGTTAGATTTTGAGGGATAATAATATATTTTTCAACAAGACTTACATTTTTGCTCTACTTTTAGAGCAATTGGAAATAGTTTGAAGAAAGAAACTTCTGTATTATTGCCTTTCCCATGGCCTAAAAGTTGAAAAAACCTTAACTTATGATATTAGAAAAGTGCATGCAAGTGGAAAGCAATTTTAAATAGTTTAAATGTGTTAAGAATATCATATATGCTATATGAAATGATATTGAAACTGAATATAAAAAAAAAATGTATATATATATACCACAGAGAATGTCTGACTGTTTAACCCTAAAAAAAGACCCCATAAAATATTAATTTAAAGAATAACTGAAAAAAAATTACTAAAATTCGAGCTGTCCTTATAATTGTGAACACCTGAAAAATCATCCTTTTACCATATTTAAAGGTTTTTAAGATAGAAAAACGATAAAACTTTTTAAATATAGTCTATTAATGAAATTCAAATTAATAAAAAATATATTTGTTTAAATAATAGTGTTCAGTGTTTAGTTAATATAGAAAAACGGGTGTCCTTATAATTATGAGAAGGACTGTATAAGGTAATCAACCGCAAGTGCCGGATTAGAAGTAGTGCTGGTAGGCCTAGTCCTTCAAAGTTTTCTACGATTTTCTCTGAAACTCGCGAGAATACGAGTTAGATCTCTTAGAACCCTCTCCCACACACAGAGAGCTTCCCTACTAGGCCTAAATCTTAAGTGTAGAAAAGTGGTCTTAGCCGATTGTCAAGATGAAAGTGAACCGATGACACTAACACACACAAACACAAATATTAAGACGATTCTTGGCCTGGTAATTTTTTTTAAGGAAAAAAACATTCAGATGCATTATGAGACTTAAAAAAAATTGCTAGAAATACATTGCTGGTTGTTTTGTTAATTTTTATTTTCAAATTATTAAATTTTTAGTGCACGATAATATGCGTCGTATGCGATATACAAACAATATACAGAAAAAAATAATTCAATCTACTCTTCACTTTCAAAAGTAAAGTTGTAGGAAAATCTTTTGGAAGATTTCTTCCTTCACAAAAGAAAAAAAAAATCTGGTGTGAAACAGCCACACGACTTCCATAACCCACTATTATACTCATTATATGCAAATGTTGGATATAATGGGATCAGAAGACATAAAATTGATCTAAAGCAATAGACAACTAAAAATTTTCTAGTAAGAGAAACTTAATACACGTGCAATAGAGCTTACGTAGCAAGTTAAAAATTAAGAAAAAAAAATTGGTAGAGTTATTCTTTGAAACACCAATTTCCGAAATCTAAAACTGATCTACCTAATCAGGATGACTTAATTTTCCTGTAATAACCGTAATACATACGACAGGATATCTAAAACGGATTTGTGTAACAATTTTCAAGAAAATCGTTAGAGCGGTTTTTAAGATGCCAACATTTACCAAAACTTGGTATAGTCAATTATTGACAGGAAAACAATAATTACATACAAAAGATATTTAAAAGTGTGTTAATATGGCGAGTTCGAAAAAAAAAAAAAAAAAAAAAAAAAAAAACATCCGTACAGCCATTTTTAAACGAACGCACTTGTGAAACCTGAAATTGAGCTATTTATATAGGACGCCTATCAATTTTCCTGAACTAACCAAGTATATCATTCAAAAGGTCATATAATAGAGTGTTTATATAGCAATTTTGAAGAAAATCGTTAGAGCCATTTTTGAGATACGGACTTACGATCCCACTTCCGGTTTCCGATGTCCTACTTCCGTGTTTTCAATTTTCGCCACAATTTAAGAAATTCCTCTGTACATCAGACCTGTCTCAATTTTGAAGTTTCGTAGCTCTATCTTTATTAGTTTCGGAGATATCATAGCCAGAAGATTTCTCACATGCATACATACACACACACGCTGACCAATTGGCAAAAAACTAATTTTTTTGACTCAGGAGAAATTAAAACGTGTAAATCAGGTAAAACTCGATATCGAATTTTTGGGCTGAACACAATACTTCCATTACCTATGGTAGTCGAGTAATGGAAGTAATAATATATATTTTAGTGTATTATCACTTCAATAAAATATAGCGAAAATTAAATGATGTAGGTACAGATGGATGGTACAGTTGGGAAATGTTTTATAATCTATGGAAAAAGCATGTTTAATCTTTCTTAATTATTTTTTTAGTTATTTACTTAGTTATTTCTCAATGAATCAAATATATGTATCATTATAAAAATAAAATAATTTATACAAGTATTGGGTGAGTGCAAAAGTACTACCCGTTTTTATTACCCATAAAGAAGAGCAAATAAAAGCAAAATGAACAGTACCTATTATTGTGCATAATCTCCATTGCTATCTATGACCTCTTGCCATCTTTCTAGTAGGATATGGATCCCACGGCGGTAAAATTCCGGCGGTTTCGAGACAAAAAAGTCTTGGATGGCAGTTTTCACAGCATCGAGATCATCAAACATTTTCTGACTGAAGGAATTGTTCAACGAACGAAATAGGTGATATTCAGTTGGTGCCAAGTCAGAAGAAGAGGAAGGGTGGGGTAAAACTTCCCAACTAAAGACCAGTAACTTTTGGCGAGGGATGACAGCAACATGTGGCCTGGCGTTATCGTGATGAAGGATAACACCGCGACGATTGATGAGACCTGGCCGCCTTTACTACCAAATTTGAATGCAGCCTGTCTAAATTTCGTCTATTGTATCCTTCCCATGAACTTGACAAACATTGCGACATGCTGCTGCTGCCGTACTCTTTTTATCGAACTCGTATAACAAACAATGTCTTATATGCTTCTTCTCGCTATCCATGTGTCACCCTCTGATATATTTTTTGAGATAATTAACTTTGTGAGACACGATGCATTTATATATGAGGCATCCACACGTTTGATTAGCCGACGATTTGCGTCATTACAGTGTCATGTGTGCCGCCAATTCCACTGAAAATTTGTATATCCAAAAACGAGTAGAACTTTCGCACTTAACCAATACGTTAATAGTCTCTTAGTTTAGAATGGTTGTTTGAATTTGCGTATATTTAAGTATAGTGCATTACAAATGCACATAAAAAAAAATTAAAGTTAATTTCATAATAAAATGAAGTCGAATATGGATTTTAAATGCACTACATCATACTTAAAAAAAAAAAAATATCAGAACTTTTTTATGTACAGTTTAACTCAATTTGAATTTAAAATATACAGAGACTGGCAAACATCTTTTTTAGAACATTTACTTTAGATGAGAAAGTTAAATGTATCATCATTTATGATGTTTGCGTAACTGGGACGTCACAACGAAACACATCAGACATTTACTTTCCAGTGAAATGGATATCACTAGAGCTGTTTTAAAACAGTTTTAGAAGAGATACATTTAACTATACTTTCGTGCTTAAAAATAATTAAGGCTATAAATTTTCTAGACGTTTTTCTCTAAACAACTTTTATCTGTTGTTTCAAAAATGTGAAAAAGGAAAGTTAAAGAAATTATTTTTTTACTTGTTTAGATTGTTTTTATTCTTGAATTTGGTAAAAATTTTTACCTTTTTATTTTTTACAAAATTTTACTTTGTAGTTTTTACGCTTTGTTGGTTTTTACATTAAAAGTATATTTTACCTCGTTCTTTGCATAAACTTTGTAATTAGCTGTTGAAGGCAAAGCTTAAGAGATTATGACGTAACATTCTTTTAAATTATTCTGAGTGATGGTGCATTGTGGTTACTTTTAATTTTTTTTTTGTATTTGAATTGCGTATTTTTACTTCCATTACTCGACTACGTACTGTCGATAACAAAAGTGTCCGAACATTAGCAAAAATTCCTATGTAAAAAAAATACACATAATAGAGTTTTGTTAAATAAATCCTTGTCGAATCATGTTCTTAGTCAGTCGAAGAAAAGGATTCGATAAGGATTTATTTAACAAAACTGTATGAGGTGTACTTTTTTTACATAGGAATTTTTGCTAGTGTTCGGGCACTTTTGTTACCGTCTGTAGATAATGGGAGTATTGTATTCGGTCAAAAAATCGATATTGAGTTTTCCACTGATTTACATATTTAACGTCTCCTGAGTCTAAAAAAATACTTTTCTGCAATTGGTAATTGAGTGTTCATGTCTGTCTGTGTTATATGTGTAAAGAATCTTCTGACTATAATATTGCTTAAACCAATAAAGTTAGAACAACGAAACTTCAGAATTAGGACTGGTCTAATGTACGGATGATTTTTTAAACTTTTGGTGAAAATTGAAAAGCTAGAAATGGGACCGTAGATCCATATCCCATAAATGGCTTTAACAATAGTCTTCAAAGTTACTCCATTAACACACTTTTAGATATCCTTTCGAATGTATTAGTTTTTTAATTCAGGAAAATTAACAGACATCCTGTACAAATAGGTCAATTTTAGGTCACGAAAATTCGTTTCTTTAAAAATTTTTCTATGGGTTTTCTTCAAACTCACCATTTTAATCCCTTTTCAGATATTATTTCGTATGTAATAGTTATTTACCGGTTAACAGATGAATTTGTCAAATTTTGGTAAAATTCAGCAGCGGTACCGAAAGTCGGTATCTTAAAAACGGATCTAACGATTTTCTTTAAATTAACTACATAAATTTCTTTTTAGATGTCTTTTAGCAGGTATTACTTGTTACTACAGGAAAACTGACAAATAGCCTGGTTAGGTAGGTTAGTTAAAGTTCTCGGAAATGGGGGTTTCACAAAAAAAGTTCTAATGATTAACAACTTATTTTGTAAACTCTCTTTTTTGTGTTATCCCAACGAATGTATCACTTTGCCCTCGCAGGAAAATTGTTAGGTGTCTAATTTGTTAAATGAATTTTATGTCTTCTGACCGCAATATTTCTAAAAAGAGTATATAATATGTGAAGTAGTGGGTGATGGAAGTCGTGTGGTTGATATACGTTAAATTTTTATTTATACTTGAAAACTAATGTCGTATATATGTGAAGGGATACCATAAAATTTTAATTATTAGTATGGAATAATCGAGATAACTGACAAAACTTATTCTGCATATTAAGTGATCTTTATGGACATCGTGATATAAATTAAAACTATTAGTATTAGTTTGTTTGATTTCAGTAGATTCAACAACCCACATTTGTCCTACTGCACAACGATGACCTTCGAAAGGCTAAGAAACACTTGGAGAACTATATAACTTTAGATGGTGACTATGAAGAGAAGTATCAAGAATGATAAATAAAAATTAAGTTTCTATTTTTATTATTTTTTAACAAAATGATTAAAATTTTACGATATTCCCTATATAACTTTACCTAGAGGAATTTAAAAATGCTAAATATATAGATGTTAACTGTGAAGAGAAGTCTTAAGAACGGCAAATATAAATTATGTTTTTGTTTTTATTATTTTTAGTAATAATTAAAATTTTATGATGTCCCCTATATAACTTAACCTATATGAATTTTAAAATGTTATATATAAAGATGGTGACTATGAAGAGAAGTCTCAAAAATGCAACTATAATTTAAGTTTTTGTTATAATTATTTTTTAATAATAATTAAAATTTTACAATTCTCGCATATAATTTGACCTATATGAATTTTTAAGCTGCAGTACTTTTAGAGTCTATTAAAGCTTTTACACACTAATTCCTTTATTAAATATATAAAATATAAGATATCTAATTAACACTGAGATAATTCTTCATGTGTAAAATTTTGATTTTTCTGAATTACAAAGATGTTTTTATCAACACAAGAAGTAATAGAGCCTTTATTAAATTTATCAACAAATACCATACAGGATAAACAAGATTAAACTGTCGGATAATCTGAAACAAACTACTTCAGTTTAATCTTAAATTTCGCCAACAGACTGCATTGTTGATGCTTGTTACACTTTACGCTGTGGCATTGTTAATCTTATACTATTAAGTGAGCAATATTTGTATATATATATATGTATATTTCACTGTTCTCGAAAACGGTAGCTCGAACAGTCACGTGATTTAACACAAAGGTGCCCTCCGACAGGTCATTGTCGAAGTCAGATTTTCGAATTTTTGATTAGTTTTCTTTTAATTAATAAAAATATGAAAATAAAACTTCCGATTTCTATAATGACGCAGAATGGATAATCTTAGGAGAGATTTGATTGGTTTATTTGATTTACATTGATTTGAGTGTATTTTACATAGAACTACAGCTACGTTATGAGGAATTACAAGAGATTTGATTGGTTTATTTGATTTTCATCGATTTCAGTGTATTTTACGTTGAACTAGAGCTACGTTATAAGGAATTACTAGAGATTTGATGAATTTATTTGATTTTCATTGATTTGAGTGTATCTTACGTTGAACTAGAGCTACGTTATGAGGAATTACGATAAATTTGATTGGTTTATTTGATTTTCATTGATTTGATTGTATTTTATGTTGGGCTAGAGCTACGTTATAAAGAATTACGAGAGGTTTGATGGGTTTATTTGATTTTCATTGATTTGAGTGTATTTTACGTTGAACTAGAGCTACGTTATAAAGAATTACGAGAGGTTTGATGGGTTTATTTGATTTTCATTGATTTGAGTGCATTTTACGTTGAACTACAACTACGTTATGAGGAATTACAAGAGATTTGATTGGTTTATTTGATTTTCATTGATTTGAGTGTATTTTACGTTGAACTACAGCTACGTTATAAGGAATTACGAGAGGTTTGATGGGTTTATTTGATTTTCATTGATTTGAGTGTATTTTACGTTAAACTAGAGCTACGTTATGAGGAATTACGAGAAATTTGATTGGTTTATTTGATTTTCATTGATTTGATTGTATTTTACGTTGAACCAGAGCTACGTTATGAGGAATTACGAGAGATTTGATTGGTTTATTTGATTTTCATTGATTTGAGGAAGGGGTGTCCAGTGATGTTTTTTTGGTTTTAACATGCGTGATAGTGATTGCCGCGGAACCGAGTTACATGCGTTTTCAGATTCATGCAGAGCAAGACAGGGGTGTCCAGTGACTTTTTTTTTTCTTTTTTTTTTAGCGTGCGTGATAGCGATTGCAGCACAACCGAGTTTCGTGCGTTTTCAGATCCATGCACAGCGAGGTAGGAGTGTCAAGTGATGTTTTTTTGGTTGAAGAATTAACATTTCTATTTGACTGTTTTCGTGAATATTCGTTTTAATAATAGTTTTGTTGCACAGATTCGAGAAGTTCAAAAAATGTTTGATATTGTCAAGGAGATCCCATACTAAAACTGTGAAGAAAATAGTCGCCAATCGAAATATATTTATTTAAATGTTTCAATTATTCAAAAAAAAAAAAAAAAAAAAAAAAAACCAACCTTTAAATATAGTGCCCAGCGAAGCGGGCAAAGCCTGCTAGTACAAAGTAAAACGCTGTAAAGCAGATGCAAATGAGTTTTGTTATAAAAATAACTAATGTGCGTTCCTACTTGTCCAGAAGTACTGTTACTATGAGAAAATGATTTGTTCTAATGAAAGGAGTCACTTAAAAAAAAAAAATCATTTCCATCAACTTTAATCCATAAATCTACCTGTTAGCGAAATGTAAAACTATTTTCTTTCGACGGTACCTTCGGCCTCATGATCTGTGCAACACACGTTTGAATGGCTTCTGAATACCGTCTGCTTACATTTATTACCACCCTCTATTTGTGTCGAGTGGGCTTTACGACTCACTAGAGCTACACAGTGTGCAACTGGCGACAAGCTGAGTTTCACCCCTAGGGGTAGCCCGTTGACATGCCATTACAATTTTGATTCTATGTGAAAGAGATATCTTCTTCGCTTCGGTAACCCGCAGAGGTATTGTTTCACGGAACAGGGAGGACCTAAAAACCATGATGGATTTCATGTGAACCAGCCACCATTAATGTACACAACAATGTTTGGCCGGCTGGAGAATCGAAATCCCAACTCTTCGATTACGAATTCAACGCTGTACCAAGAAGGCTACCGCTCCCAATCACCTTGTACTAGTAAGATACTTGTAAGATTATTTTTACTAACTATTATTAACCATCATAATTTCAATGTCTAACTTGGGATCTCCTTAACAGTTATATAATTTTTTCAATATTTCAATTAAATATACTTTTACAGTTATAACAATTTGCACACAACTGAAAAATCGTTATAAGAGGAATTTCCATTTTATCTCACCTTACTGTAGCGTGAATAACTTAAGTTCCTGAACTTAAAAAAAAAAAAAAAAGATTTTTAACCAAACTCTTCACTTTTTAGGTTGATTTCTTTAGAAATCGACCTATTGCAATCACTTTGTTTATCTATCTATCTATCTATCTATCTATCTAGCTATAATGAAAATTTTGTCATCACGATAACTCCCGAAATAATACTCCAAATTGAACCAAATTTGGACAGTGCATTGATCTTATAAATATCTTGGATGAGATCGTTAACCAAGTTGCTCCAACATTTTGTTTTCAAGCGGAAGCCACTTGAAAATTTCAAACCCACATTGTAAAGGCATATTTAAACCAAGATTTGCTTGAATTTGATGTAAATACAGGCCACATAAGTGTCTCAATGAAGTTCATTAATGAAATTTATCCGCCATTTTTAATAAATTGGCAGATATTTTAAGTTAAGCGGGGCCACTTGAAATCAGGCCACCACTTGAAAATTTAAAATCATGATAACGTTCGAAATAATACTCCAAATGAAACTAAATTTGGACAGTGTGTTAACTTATGAATATCTCGGATGCGTTTCTTAACCAAGTTGCTCCACCATTTTATTTTCTTGAAAATTTCAAATTCAAATTGTAAAAAGCGTATTCCGAATTTATTTGAATTTTGATGTACACATAAACCATATAAGTGTCTCAATCAACTTTATTAATAAACTTTTTCTGCCCTTTTTAACAAAGTGCGGATGTTATAAACTAAGCGAGACAACTTGAAATTAGACTACCACTTGAAAATTTATAAACAGGATAACTTTTTAAATTATAATTCAGTTCAAACCAAAGTTGAATAGTGATCTTATCATGTAGTTATCTCAGATAAGTTCACTGGGCAACTTGTTCCATCTTCTTGTTTCCAAATTGTGGCCACCTGAAATCACGCTGCCACTTGAAAATGTTCCATCAAGATAACTTTTAAAATACTAAATCGATTCAAACAAAAGTTAGATAGTGAATTTATGGTTAAAATATTTTGGATACGTTCGCTTGGTAACTTGATTCGCAATTTTATTTCCAAGTGCAGCCACTTGAAAATTTGTCATTATGATAACTTTTGTAATACTACAAATCAATTCGCATCAATTTTGAGTTGTGGATTTTCCATTCATATATCACAGGTAAGTTTCCTGGGAATCCCATTCTGCTTTTTTTTCCCAAGTGGTGGGCTACTTGAAATCACGGTACTACTTGAAAATTTCTTATCACGATAATTTTTGAAACACTGATTTAATTTGAACTAAAGGAACTTATCATACAAATATCTTGTACGATTTCGCTGGACAAGTTGCTTCGCCAGTTTGTTTCTAAATAGCAGTCAGTTAGACTGCCTCTTGAAAATTTCTCGTAACAATAACTTTTGAAACACTACACTGATTCGAACCAAAGTTTGACAGTGAACTTATGTTTTAAATATCTTGGATGAGTTAGTCTTGGAACTTGCTCCATTATATTTGTTTCCAAGAGGCAGCCACTTGAAAATTTATTATCACGGTAACTTTTGATATAAATAATCAGTTCAATCCAAAGTTGAAAATGGATTTATCATTCAAATATCAGGAAGTCCAGTAATAATTTGTATTAATGTTTTGAAGCAAAATGCCGCCATTTTGTTTTAAAATGATGGCTACTTGATAAGGAGAAAGGAATAAAACAAACTCGGAAGGACTTTTTTTTTTTTTTTTTTACAAAACTTAAATTGCCTTATTTTAAAAATACTTTTCAACAAAGTAGGAAAATTTATGACTTCGGTTCATCCTCTTTTTTGTCTTTTCGCGCTTTAATATTGGGCTTTAATTTTATTAGTATGTCTTGAATCTTATATGTTATTCAGGTACCCTTCAGCTTAAAAAACTTTTTCAATTTTTTTCAATGTTGATATTTAGATTCCCAAAGTAATAATGAAAAAAAATTATGTTTATTTTTCTTCTTTTCAAACTAGGAAGACCTGATTGCGTTACTACCAACAGCTCAATTATTAAAGCAAATGAACTGTTAGTAGTAACTCAAATAAATTTGAAAAAAATATTAACTAGTATGTTGTGGGCATCGTAAGACTTTCATCTACATATGTCTATACAAACTCATGCATTATTCATTAAAATAATTATTTATCAAAATTATTTTTCCTCATTACTGCAGACGATTTTCACCTCAGAGAAATATGCATTAAATGTCGAAAGAAAATTTGTTTTGTGCCAACATATGAGAAAATGCCTTTATATTTTATTAAAAAAAAATTCAATACATATATATTTAATTATCACAGATATAGAATTCAACCATTTATTTTAAAGGTTCGAGTCCTTTTGAAAAATACCCATATTAAAATTTTTCAACCTTGGGAGAGAGTACCCCTCAGGGGTGTTTAAACACACTGTTTTAAATTACATAAAAAAAAGTAATTACTTAAAATATATTTAAAAATGTCTTCCAACTAATTTGCGTTTCCTGACGGGGATTTCATTATTAATTTTCATGGCACTCAACGTATTAAAAATTCTAATTATATTTATATTTATTAAACAAACAAACAAAAAAAAAAAAAAAAAAAAAAAACACTAATCTAGACCATTTGTAAACATTTTTTAGAAGAAATCCCTTATTTTCCATAAATGTATCATAAACCGTATAAAATTTTCTTGAAAAATTCAAACTCATCCGCATAAGTAGAATAAATTTCCAGTTTTATCAAAAATATTTGTTTCAGTAAATCTTCTTACTCAGTTGTTCACAAATAAAAAGCAATAATGTTATTATACAAAAGCAATGATTTTCCAACTTATGTTTGTTTTATCTACTGTGTTCTTCTGAATAGAAGGCGAGAGAATACGTTAGCAAATATCTCTACTATCTAAATGCTTCCAAATGTAAAATTTTTCGAAAGCTATCCTCAATTTTATTCTCAAGGCTTTGTGTGCAAAAAACTCAAAAGATATTTTTCGTAAATGTTGAGAGATATATGCCTTTTCATTTCTTTTCTCACTTGCAAGTACTATTTTCATATAACGTTTACAAAAACTGTTGCTGAGATATAATATTGATTTTAAACGTAATCTCTTATCCTGATCCGCATGTGTCGTATACATATGTCGTATACGGCGTAAAGATCAATTTATATTTTATTAAATTAGAAAATTTTGAGGGCATGATATGGAATTGTTTATAAAGATGAAAAAAAAAATGGAGGAAAAAAAAAAGCTTTTAAATTTGTACTTAATATTCTACTTTTTAAGGCTTTGAAATCTCGTATTTTAAAATTTGAAATATTAAATCACTTTTTCTTAAGAAGAAATAAAAATGTGTAAAGAGATTTATTAGCTTTCAAGATAATCGGTGTTTATGTTAAAATTTAAAGTGTTTCTCTCTTTTTTTTTTTTCTCTTTTTTTTTTTCCTAATGCGTATTATAATTATCCTATTGTATGCACATATTATCCTATTAAACACTGCATTCAATTTATCAAGAGATTCCAGACAAGGTATCTTAATGCCAAATACTTTAAATTCTATCCCTACTAGTTTATGTCATTATTTTTAATTGCATATGAATTATTTAATTTTGTGTAATATTAAGAAATTAAATAAAAATTTATTTTATACACGTATTTATTTATTTACAAGCATAAACTGCACAGAGATAATGCATTGAGATAAAAATAAATAAATAAATTGAAGATATGCGTAATAGTATTTGCATGTTTTTCGATCTA
The DNA here is from genome assembly GCA_963930645.1 of Salticus scenicus. Lineage (NCBI taxonomy): Eukaryota > Metazoa > Arthropoda > Arachnida > Araneae > Salticidae > Salticus > Salticus scenicus. Next base: position 365,247,179 of record OZ005652.1, on the reverse strand, counting down.
CTTACAGTAAAGCGCAGAAATATAGAAACTAAAAGAAAAATAAATCTATATTAGGTACTACATTATGATTCATTGATAAATTAGAATTTTAGAAATATACTGAAATTACTCAAGTTATTTGCATAAAAAAAAAAAAAAAAAATTCTTACCAGTGAGTCCATAAATAAATGCTTAAAATATAATGTTAAGCAAAAATAATGTAAAACAGAAGGAATAAAATTAAAATTAGATAGCAGGGAGTATTTTAAGTATTTTAAAAATAATTATAAATTTTAACTTAATTTTATTACATTTAAATCGTTTTGAAGGAATATTATTGTACTTAATACTGTTATATATTTCAATTATACGTATGCAAATATAAGACAGAATTCTAAGACAGAAATTTACAAAAGGAATCATATTGTACACCATTTGCTTAAGATGAAACAACTCAATCAATTTTAATTAAAAAAGGACGTAAACCCCTCCTCCCTCTTTTTTTTTTTTTTTACTTTATCCTATATTGGAAGAATATACTGGATACATGAAAATTTTCTACCTCTGATTTTTAATGAATTTACTCATTTTAAGATGTCCTGAGTACGATTTGACCACTTTTAGAAAATGTCTGTCTGTGTGTATCCAAAATTTTGCAGACGCTATATCTCCAGAACCAATCTTCGAAATTTTACTAAACATAGTATTTGATTGGAATTTAATCTGAACTGGCGCTGATTGGGAATTAATCGCTCGAAGTCATCTCAATTTTTTCATAATTTTTATTATGTCATTATTGGACAAAATTGCATAATAATAATAATAATAATATATATATATATATATATATAATGAGAATTTACTTTTCGATGTAAGACTAAAAAAAAGATATGTATTTATTATAGTAATAGTCATCCGAAAAAAGAAAAAAAAAAAAAATGTTTGTATATGTAGGGACACCGCTTTTCCCCGGAGGGTGAAAATTCCCGTATGGGTATCTTTTGAAATTACTCGCCAATACCCTTAAAAGGAATGATTAAACTATAGATCTGTGATAATTTTAAACAAAGTCATCCATTTTTTTTTTCTTTTTTCAAATAAAAGAGCATAATTTAAGCTGTCTTTTGTAGTAATAATTGAGTATAAAATTTATTTATTTATTTTGGACATTTAGTGTTATACTTCTGTGAGATGAAAATTGTCTTCATCCATCATATTAACCTTCCAACGGGCGCGCGTATCTGAGAGATACACTTGTGGTAAATCTCGTTGTATATCTTAAAGTCAGAGAGCATTTGAAACACTTATCTTCGGCTATTCACTCAGTATATATTGATCTATTTTTAGTTATCTTTTGAACCTCGAGACAATGATATGAAGCTGAATATTTGCTATTTGTATTTGAAAAATACGCGCGACCTTTCATGTAACGTTTTGTTATATTTGATTTTTTTTTCACTGCTAAAAACGATTGTTTGTTGTTTTTAACACGCTTATATTAGCTTCACCTGTATGTATGTATGTATGTATATATGTTTGTTTGTAAATTCTCTGGGAGCAAATGCACAAAATCCTTCATATCTCAAACAAAAAACAGATATCCGTAAAATTTTTGCTTTGAAATATAGCTAATACAAATGTCTCAAAATCGATTTCTGGAATTTTTGAAATTCGGTCCCCAAGGGGGGCGGGGGGAGGGGGGGGGGAAACGTGATTTCACATGCGTAAAACGTGATTTCGCATAATCCTATATATTCCAAACAAAAAAAAATAGATATAGCTAAAATATAGCTAAGGCAACTATCTAAAAACCAATTTCTGGAATTTTAGAAATTCAGCCCCCAGGTGGGGCAGCAAGGGGGGGGGGCTATGGAGCAAAAACAAATAGAAATACAGTTAGGCCGTTGAAAATTGGTACAGATAGGTTTTAAAGTTCTGCAAGTCGAATGGGGATATTTTCGATTGTGTAAAGTTATTAGGAGGGGCAACAGGGGGGGGAAGGGAGGGGGGGGCAAAAAAAAATAAAAATAGTGTCAGATCGTTCAAAATTGGTACATAGAGGTTTTCGATACTTAAAAATCGATTGCGGATATTTTTGAATTTGTAAAATTATTAGGAGGGGCGGCTAGGGGGTGAGGGGGTAAGGGGGGGCTATGGGGCAAAAACAAATAGAAATACAGTTAGGCCGTTGAAAATTGGTACAGATAGGTTTTAAAGTTCTGCAAGTCGATTGGGGATATTTTCGATTGTGTAAAGTTATTAGGAGGGGCAACAGGGGGGGGGAAGGGAGGGGGGGGCAAAAAAAATAAAAATAGTGTCAGATCGTTCAAAATTGGTACATAGAGGTTTTCGATACTTAAAAATCGATTGCGGATATTTTTGAATTTGTAAAATTATTAGGAGGGGCGGCTAGGGGGTGAGGGGGTAAGGGGGGGCTATGGGGCAAAAACAAATAGAAATACAGTTAGGTCGTTCAAAATTGGTACAGATAGATTTAAGAGGCCTGCAAGTCGAATGGCGATATTTTCGATTGTGTAAAGTTATTAGGAGGGGCAAGAAGTGGGGGAGGGGAGGGGGGGCAAAAAAATAAAAATAGTGTCAGATCGTTCAAAATTGGTACATAGAGGTTTTCGATACTTACAAATCGATTGCGGATATTTTTGAATTTGTAAAATTATTAGGAGGGGCGGGTAGGGGTGAGGGGGTAAGGGGGGGGCTATGGGGCAAAAACAAATAGAAATACAGTTAGGTCGTTCAAAATTGGTACAGATAGATTTAAGAGGCCTGCAAGTCGAATGGGGATATTTTCGATTGTGTAAAGTTATAAGGAGGGGCAACAGGGGGGGGAAGGGAGAGGGGGAAGGGAGGGGGGCAAAAAAATAAAAATAGTGTCAGATCGTTCAAAATTGGTACATAGAGGTTTTCGATACTTACAAATCGATTGCGGATATTTTTGAATTTGTAAAATTATTAGGAGGGGCGGGTAGGGGGATGAGAGGGTAAGGGGGGGCTATGGGACAAAAACAAATAGAAATACAGTTAGGCCGTTCAAAATTGGTACAGATAGATTTAAGAGGCCTGCAAGTCGAATGGGGATATTTTCGATTGTGTAAAGTTATTAGGAGGGGCAAGAAGTGGGGGAGGGGAGGGGGGAGGCATAAAAATAAAAATAGTGTCAGATCGTTCAAAATTGGTACATAGAGGTTTTCGATACTTACAAATCGATTGCGGATATTTTTGAATTTGTAAAATTATTAGGAGGGGCGGCTAGGGGGTGAGGGGGTAAGGGGGGGGGGCTATGGGGCAAAAACAAATAGAAATACAGTTAGGCCGTTCAAAATTGGTACAGATAGATTTAAGAGGCCTGCAAGTCGAATGGGGATATTTTCGATTGTGTGTAAATATTGTAACCAAAAACTTACATACTGTAGCTATTTATGTGATAAATAATAAAATAATAAATATAGTTTAAAATATAGTTTAAAAAGCATGCTTTCATAGCACATCGAACTAAAAAGTGAAAAATAAATATAGTTTAAAAAAACTAAAAAACACGCTTTTAAAGCACATCAAACTAAAAAGTGAAAAATAATTCTTAATATAAGCTGAAAACAATAATGAACGAAAAATACTAGTATAATTGTGAAAAAAGCGTGGGTTGCTCGATATACGAAAAATATGGCACAAAGCACCCCTCGCTTTTTTCACAATTATACTAGTATTTTTCGTTCATTATTGTTTTTAGCTTATATTAAGAATTATTTTTCACTTTTTAGTTTGATGTGCTTTAAAAGCGTGTTTTTTAGTTTTTTTAAACTATATTTATTGCTTTAAACATTATTATTTTAAATATTTTTAAAATTAATCAACTTATAATTCCGATGTTTCTTTGATTTTTTTATATTGATTTTGCGCTTTCAGTTTCATTCTTTCAGTTTTGTTTTAATGAATAAAAGTTCCAACTGAATGTTCTTATTAATCTTCAAATGGTTATAGTATAATTAAAATATTCAGATACTTTAAAATACATATTTTACAGTAGTGTATGTGAAAACCTTTCATGTTCGTATAAGCAGCGCGCCCGCTAGAAGGTTAAATATTTTGATAAATATTAATTTTAATACGTAATATGTTTTGTGTAAACTTATGTAAGAAAATACATAAGAAAGTTTTTAGTGTCCGCAACTTACTAATTTTTTATGTTAGTGTATTAAAAGTATTTCGATTAGTATAACTATAGGATTCAGGGAATGATATAAAAATTTAGATTTGTGTGTGTTTTCACGATATGACATAGTGACATTTGAAACATTTTCTTGAAATTGAAAAATTGTCTTTTTTAGAATGGTTGTACACCTAAAGGCGGATAATGATAAAATTTTGTACCCTGTATTATAATGTTAAATGAGTGCATATTGTATAAAACAAAAACCTAAAGAATAAACTATGATTTGTCATCAGTTTTGTGTTCATCTCAAACTAGTTCGTTTTGTGTTTTATTTTATTAGATTAATACCATTTTGCTAATGAATTTCTTTTTTCTATTTAATTTACTTCACAGAAATAATTCAGAAGATGACAAAGTAACAATGAATTCTGTGATTACAACAAAGTTAATTTGAAAGACTTGTAAGTTGCAACGATGTTTTTAATTAAAAAGAGAAAAATTCCAATCTGATTATTCGTATCTTTGTTTCATACTAATTAATCTGATTTTATTCTTTTATACTGTTTCGGTAAATTAACTTTTACGTTGTGGCGAATTTTTTCAATTAATTTTGAACAGGTGATTTTAATTTCTTTTGAATATGTAATGGTTCACGTGTTAAAAATAATTTAAATGGAAATAGCGAGTTAGGGAATATTTTAACCCGTTATCTATGTGTACTTAAAAGTACCGTTAGAGGCGGTGGTAGCTTGATTAAAGAGCGTCGAATTCGAAATCGGAAGATTGGGAGTTCGCTACTCGAGTTTATCAAAGACGGTCGTGTACACTTACTGTTGCTGGTGCAGGTAAAATGTATCGTGGCTGCAATCTCCTCCATGTTCTAAAATTAATGTTTCTGGCTTACCGAAGCAGAAGAGAACCTACGCAGAGAATTAAAATTGTGATCGCATATCTCCGGGCCACCCCTAAGACTAAATTCCAGACCGTCGCCAATTACCTACAGCATAGCTATAGTGTGACTTTATGCCCACTCGTCGCTCGTTAAAATTGTACTATATGTACTACCACTAAAAAAATGTTGAATTGCTCTATGGAATCTCTCCAAAATAAAATTATATAATACAGTGTCACTTAAGTCTGTTTTACTTTATCGGCCATCTCTTAGAGTAGTTTGAACCAGGACTCTGTTATGGAACAACTTATATTAGAATCTCTGAATTCAACGTAATACGCAAGCGAAGTGTGACGTCACTGACCATCCGTGGATGCAAGAAAATGATTTCCCATGTTAATCGCCCATTGGATTTTTTGTAAAAAATTATTAAAAATCGAGGAAAAATATTTCCCGATTTTAATCCCCATATTTGGGTATATGTATTAGTTATCATGTTCATGTGTTAGATTGAGTTATTTTGCTGTCAAATTGACAAAATTTTAATTTTAAATTTCAAAACAATGTTGTCCTTGGCGTTTTTGTATTTGGCGATCAAAAAATCAATACGAAAATATACATGCCAGATGTATATTTTCGTAATATGTATTGTACGAAATATTGTTTCACATTATTCATTACTCTCTTAATATAAGTTGTTAAAATAACCATGATTTTTGAAAGGAATTAAATTATGTACGCCAGATAATTTGACGACATTTATTTATTTAATTTTTTTTTCTGCCGAGGATGACCGATATCAAATCTATTCTGCTGCAACATATTAGTATCTATCAGATACTTTATTTAGACATTTGAAAACAAAATTGACTTCAAATTATGATAGAATATTTATCATTTTCTTTTTAATTAGTATATTAGTAGGATAATTATTATGTAAATATCATCCTTTGAAATGAAATATTGATGTTTTCAATCGAATATGGAAGTTTGCCATTTTCTCTTCTAGAGTTTTGAAATTTAAAATTCAAATTTTATCGATTTTACGACAAAAACAATTTAATCTAACTCATGCACATGATAATTAATACATATGTATACCTAAATATGGCGTTAAAAATCGGGAAATAATTTTCCTCGATTTTTAATAATTTTTTACAATAAATCCAATGGGCGTAACATAGGAAATATTTTTATTGCATCCACGAACGGCCAGTGGCGTCATCACTTCGCTTGCGTATAGGGACTCAAGTGAGACCAGTGTTGCCAGATTTGGGGACTTTTTTATTCAATAGTCACCAATAATTTTGAGACCGTCGTTTACACTAATGGTGGCTGGTGCACGTAAAATCTGTCGTGGCCGCAATGTCCTCCATGTTCCCATCAAAAATTATACCTCTGGGGGTCACCGAAGCGGGAGAGCCATCCCTTCTGTGGAGGATCAAAATTGTGATGGCATGTCTCCGGACCACCTCTAGGGGTGTGTCCCAGACCGTCGCCAATTGCCCATCTGCGCAGCATTAGTGCGACGTAAAAAAAAAATGCAAAAAAATGCAAAATCCAATAATTTTGAGAAGTGGTATTTTATATACATAATAGACGATTAATCTTCGAAATGATTAGTCAACCATTACAATTAAAGTTTAGCGGTGGATATTGAATAAAAATATTCCCAAATCTGGCAACACTGAGTGAAATATGGCAGCAGCAGTTGCTGCATATTGTAATTTTATTTCTTTTCGTTTCATGGTATTTGCCTAAAAAGATTTCATTCTTCATCATTCAACACCAGTTCTACGATGTATTTTTCATCAAAAACAAAACATATTTAATATTTAGTATGTTAGTACTCGTACTTTTTTGTAATATTTAATCTGTTTCAAAAATATAATATTGGCTGAAATCTGTTTTAAATGCAATACATATTTTTTTTTTCTTCTTCTTTTGAAATATAAAAAATTTAAAACGGAGACATTTGGCTGTTATGCTTGATAGCTTTCTGCGAAATACATTTCGAGAATCTACTAGAGCATATATGAATTTGTGAAGATGGATGTATATCAGTGTCAAATACATAACGTGGTATAGGGTCGAATTTACGTATTTTAAAAGTCTAGATTGTAGTTACTGAAAAGTTTTCTTTTTACTGACTTTTCATCTTATCACGGGGTAAAATCTTTTAAATTTAAGGAAATTCCCAGTGGAAACGGAAATTTGCGCAAGTAAAAATATATTTCAGAATATTTCTATAAAGAAAGTATGTTAAACTTTCCTTTTAATATTAAAGTAAGCACAAATATATCATTTAAAAAAGTTTTTTTAAAAAAAAATAGTATCAAGGTAAATATTTTTTTAACTTTTGTGTACCATGTGCACTTATCTTAATACAAACAGTTTAGGTGTGTAAGAACTTCAAAATTGACTTTATTAAAATCATAATGTAAACATTAAAATGATATGTGGAATCTTTTGTCTTTAAAAATGTTGTTATATGTTGTGTTACACGAAAAAAAAAAAAAAAATTTGAAAATATACAGGATCGAGTAACGCTATTATGACACACTGCTAATATCAGAGTACAGTTTGTCACAATTTATAATTCAAAATTGTTAACTGCGCACTTTTTTTGCGCACTACTTTTGATCAATTCAACATTGGAGATTTAATATGCATTAAATTAAATTCCATTTAATATTGGATTGAAATTGGAGATACCGCGCTAATTTATCTGCGAGAAAAGCTTTGCTTAGAAAAATAGCGCCACATATTCCCCTAGCTGTATTTTTTGGAATTTATTATTTTTATCTTTATTTTTACTTTTAGGTTGATTTCTTTAGAAATCGACCTATTGCAATCACTTCGTTTATCTATATATATATATATCTATCTATAATGAAAATTTTGTCATCACTCCCGAAATAATACTCCAAATCGAACCAAATTTGGACAGTGAACTGATCTTATAAATATCTTGGATGAGTTCGTTAACCACGATGCTCCGACTTTTTGTTTCCAAGTGGCAGCCACTTGAATATTTCTAACCCACATTGTAAAAGCGTATTTAAAGCAAGATTTGCTTGAATCTTTATGTAAATCTAGACCACATAAGGGTCTAAATGAACTTAATAAAGTGGCGGATATCTTAAGTTAAGCGGGGCCACTTGAAATCAGGCTACCACTTGAAAATTTAAAATCACGATAACTTCTGAAATAATACTCCAAATCGAACCAAATTTGGACAGCGTCTTAACTTGTGTTATGAATATCTTGGATGAGTTTCTTAACCAAGTTGCTCCATCATTTTGTTTTCAAGTGGAGACCACTTGAAATTTTCAAATTCAAGTTGTAAAAAGCGTATTTCGAATTCGTTTGAATTTTGATGTATACATAAACTATATAAGTGTCTCAATGAAGTTTATTAATGAACGTATCCGCCATTTTTAATAAAGTGGCAGATATCTTAAGTAAAGCAGGGCCGCTTGAAATCAGGCTACCACTTGAAAATTTAAAATCCCGATAACTTCCGAAATAATATTCCAAATCGAACCAAATTTGGACAGTGTCTTAACTTGCGTTATCATGAATATCTTGGATGAGTTCGTTAACCAAGTTGCTCCGACGTTTTGTTTTCAAGTGGCAGCCACTTGAATAATTTCTAACCCACATTGTAAAAAGCGTATTTAAAGCAAGATTTGCTTGAATTTTTTTGTAAATCTATACTACATAAGGGTCTCAATGAACTTTATTAATGAAATTTATCTGCCATTTTTAATAAAGTGGCGGATATCTTAAGTGGGGCCACTTGAAATCAGGCTATCACTTGAAAATTTTAAATCGCGATAACTTCCGAAATAATACTCCAAATGGAAGGAAATTTGGACAGCGTCTTAACTTGTGCTATGGATACCTTAGATGAGTTTCTTAACCAAGTTTCTCCACCATTTTGTTTTCTACTGGTGACCACTTGATATTTTCAAATTCAAATTGTAAAAAGCGTATTCTGAATTTGTTTAAATTTTGATGTATACATAGACTATATAAGTGTCTCAATGAAGTTTATTAATGAACGTATCCACCATTTTTAATAAAGTGGCGGATATGTTAAGTTAAGCGGGGCCACTTGAAATCAGGTTACCACTTGAAAATTTAAAATCACGATAACTTCCGAAATAATACTCCAAATCGAACCAAATTCGGACAGTGTCTTAACTTGTGTTATGAATAACTTGGATGAGTTTCTTAACCAAGTTGCTCCACAATTTTTTTTCAAGTGGAGACCACTTGGAAATTTCAATTTCAAATTGTAAAAAGCGTATTCCGAATTTGTTTGAATTTTGATGTATACATAAACTATATGAGTGTCTCAATGAAATTTATTAATGAACTATGGATTTTCTCGCCAAAAATCGCCAAAAAAGTCATTAAGTGGAAAAGTCGCTAAATTTGGCGCCAAATCCATTACCTGCCATGTTGGAGCTTTTTAATGCGTTTTTAAGGGGAAATTAGGCTATTTTAACGTTAAAACAAACTAGAAATGCAAAAAATTAACATTTAATCAACTTACTCTCTTTGAAAGAATTTCTACCAAAAAAAAAATTGAATTATTTTCAAATTTGCAACAATATCTTAGATTAATTAGTTCACTGAGCACCTTTCTCTGCCATTTTGATCCAAGTGGCAGCCACTTAATTTTTCAACACGATGACTTCTGAGATTCTGAATTAATTCCAACTATATTTGTACAGTAGTCTTATCTCACAAATGCATTTGATATATATGTCAACTTGGCACACCATCTTGTTTCCAAGCGCCGGCCACTTGAAAATTTTAAATTCACATAAAAAGGTATTTATGAACCAATTTGCTTAAAACTCCATACGTAGATAGCCTACATCAATATTTCTACTAATTTGTTTATAATTTGTAGCCGCCATTTTGAAGCAAAATGACGGCTGCTTGATAAGAAAAAAGAAATCAACCTACCCTTCCGAATAAGCCGGAAGGACTTGTTTATTTTTCGTAATCCTTCGTCCTTCATCTTGTTTAATTTTCCTACGAAGTTTGGGGCTATTCTTGCATTTAGATCGTGCTACAGAACACTGTAAACACTGTTAGTGTAATTATGGTCACTCTGCATGTAAATAATAGTATTTTATTTATGAAAAATTTCGAGCTCTGGTTTTTGATGGATTTACACGTTTTAAAATGACCAGAACACAATTTGAGCATTTTTTAGAAAATGTCTGTTCATGTGTCTGTGTGTATTAAAAATGTTTCGAACGCTGTATCTCACGAAGCGATGAACGAAAATTAACCAACCTTGGTATTTAATTGGACTTTGATTTAAACTGTTGATGATTACACTGAGAGATGAATGGCTTAATAGGTGGATTTTTCATCCCATTTTTTCCATACGTTTAAAGAAAGTTATACAAGGTCTGACCAATAAATACGCGAACTGGTGCCATCTGTCGGCCATGACGCGGACTATAGCCTCGCTCACTAGCGGTGCTAGTTACCTGAGACCCATTGAACCATCAGTGCATGGCGGATCGTCGAGCTGTGCGTATTGTGCCAGTTGTGTTAGTTTCTGTTGTCCTTGTTTTTACTATGTGTCGAAAATGGAAATTGACGAAAATAATAAATTATTTTTCTTATAGTTCGCAAGCGTTTGAGATATCGCGTGCGTCGTGTGCGACGAAATTTGACTCAAGGCGATGGATGGATCCTTCACCATGACAATGCACCTGCACATTCGGCATTGATTGTTCGTCAGTTTCTGGCAAAAAATTAAATCACCATCCTTGATCATCCTCCTTATTCGCCAGATCTCGCTCCATGCGACTTTTTTTTATTCCCAAAATGCAAAAATGTGATGAGAGGACATTACTGGGAAGATGTGGACACAATAAAGCAAGAAATGACGAGAAAACTAAAAGGCCTGATTGCTGACGACTTCCAAGGGTGCTTTGAACAGTGGAAAAGAAGATGGAATAAGTGCATAGCAACGAATGGAGAGTACTTTGAAGTGGACAAAATCGATGTAGACTAAATTTTGCAAAATAAACTTTTTATGGCCTTAGTTTGTATATTTATTGGACAGACTTCGTACATATATTTTTTTCATAAAAAAAAAAATGCACTTTCTAAAATATTTTTTGTATAGCATAAAATTCATTTTCTTTGGATACTTAGTTTTATACTTCTCTGATGAAAATCGTGTGCATTTATCAAGGGAAAAAAAGTTTATGAATAAAAATTACTGTGTGAATTTGTACAGAAAAATATAAAAGAAAGTTTTGTGGCAACCACAACATACTAGTTTTTTACTTTCCCTTACCCTTAAGGTAGAGAAAGTATTGTTTGAGGGTCTAATTTTTGATCGTGAGTTTTTGTTATATTTACACGTTTTGAGGTCTCCTGAATAAGAAAATCATGTTTTTAGCGAATGGTCTGAGTGTGTGTCTGTTATCAGCATATCTCAAGAACAAATAATATCAAAAACTCCAAAATTGGTATTCTAAAAGTGTATGATATAGGGATGCTACACTAAGCTTTTCGTTGAGATGAAGCAAGTGGTTTGTGTACAGAGACACCCAAGAGAATTCAAATACATTACGTCTATGGGGGAAATTGTAGGTAAGTAGAGTTTAACATCTATAGACTGCACCAAAACAAATGAAATGGATATATATTCTTTATATGCGTAAAAACATGTCTCATGTAGAATATGGTAAGGTAATCATTCACTGTTCGTTTACAGGGCGACACAAAAGTAGTTGATTATAGATGACAATTGCTGACAATAGCTGAAAATTGATGGAAGTGTATTTCAGGTTCTGCCATGTATTATTAATATAGAATTATATTTAGGTGCACCATGTGGTCTGTACATAATCTTCGAAAGATATACAGGATTGCAAATATTTAAGCGATAACATTCTTTTTTATAGTTAGTGGAAGTGCTTTGGTATGATATTTTACTATGTCCAGGAAAACAGCTCAGGAATTGAAATGAATTCCTCATAGACGTGAGGTATATAATGTATATTCTTAAGCTAAATATTCTTCGTTTGTTTTCTGCATATTTACACGTTTTGAGGCTTCTTGATTACCAAAGTCAAGTTTTTTAACGTTTGATCTTTGCCTGTGTCTGTTAGAGTAACTTAAAAACGAATAATTGTAGAAGATCCGAATGTTGTATTTTGAAATTAATATAAGTTTGTTGATGGAAAATTTTGATCATGATTGATAAGTTTCAAGGAATGTTGCATGTGAAAATTGTCTCAATAATTTTAATCGAACTTTTAATTTTAAAATTCTATTTAAAATTCTATATAAACGTAGGTGCAGTAATGAAACGGGGGTTGAGGGGGGGCAGCTCCCCTCACACAGAACTAATTATCATATAAAACACTTCCGAAGCCCAATTTGAATTGTTTTAACATAGGTTATCATAACAGAACTCGTTATCTTAACCCCTTAATCTCCAACCTGTATTTACAGTATTAAATTTCAGGGTAAAAGAAAGTCGTGTGAGTGACATACCAGATTATTTCATTTAATTGATTCATACTTTAGTGAATATAAATTGGTTCAGTGAATACAAATCGCAATATACCTAAAACTGATAATGCAATTTTAAAAATGCACTATACACTAAGCGACAAAAAAAAAAAAAAAAAAAAAAGCCGCACTGCAGAAAAATGACTTCAACTCTTATATTTGTAATAACTTTAAAATTAATGTTTGAAACACATAAGATTGTCTTGGTTGCATAATACCAAAGGGATGAAATGATACCTATGTACATTTTCGATTTAATAATTCGCTCTACGAAGTACTTTTTAAAAATCGGCATAAAACTTTCTTTTTGAACATAATGCAATAACCATACACTTTGTATTCTATTATGATTTATTATATGAAATAAACAGGTTATATTTTAATATATGAAATAAAACTATTTATTTGTTAGATCTAAGCAATTTTTTATTAAAAATATGCATTCGGCATTGGATTAATTCCACCTTTATATGGAATTACTGCTTTAATGCGCAATGTCATAGTTTTATACAGTGTTTTAATATAAATCTCAAAAATTTCTATGTACAAAATATCACAAATATTTTTTTCTAGTTCTGGCAGAGTTATAGGCTGCAAATTTCGAATCCTTTCGCCTCTCCTCCGTCTTTTTATAGACGAAACATTTTCGAGCGGATCGCGATTAGCATTATTTCCATGTCTGGCAAAGAAGAAATTCTACTATATCCTTTGTGGGATTTAACTTAAAGTGAAAAAAGGTATGATTACTTACACAATTATAGGTTCTCATGGGAAATGATAGAAAATTTTGACAATTTGAAGTGAATAAACTTACCACAGATGCCGTGTAGTAAGGTGCATTATCATCTTGAAATGCTGTTTGTGGGAAATGTCTATGGTACCTCCAAAATAGTCGGTCAGCACCACTTTTATAAAGATTGTGTTTTATTTCGAGTTAATTGATCCCTTGAGCATAAAAATTTGCCCGACTGTTTGAAAAGTTATGCATCTCCGTACCATAATGTACGGAGAATGTGTCACTGTTTTAAAAGTGCGATTTTCATTAAGTCTGTCATATTTTCGGTGTCAGATCTGCTTGTTTTCTTTAGCTCGAAATAAGTTAAACTTGACTCATCAAAGAGAACCCGTTCAGCCCAATAATTAACTAAGGAATTTTTAATTTGTTTAGCCATCTGAGGTTTTGCTTTCCTAATTCTCTTCACTAAGAATGGAATTTTTTCAAAATTTCTGTCATTTAAATCTGCTTTGTTTAATAGTTGCTGTACTGTTGTTAAAGAAATTATCCTGATAAACGCTTTTTCTGAATCTCTTTTATGTTCTAAATGTAATACAAACCGAATTTATAAGCAATGACTTTTTAACTTACGGTCATTTCGCTTGTATGAGCAACATGACCGCCAAAAACCAAATTTCCAGTTTTATCGGCCAGAAAATTTTATATTTTGCTGAAAACCCTTTTACCAATATTTCGTTAACATTTAATTATTTTGCAATTCCACGTATTAAAATATTTTTTTATTTTCATTCAACAATTAATACTTTTTGTGGCATCGTTAACTGCCTTATTCTTACCATTTTTGAAATAATTTCTAAAATTACAATTTTCCTGACAATTGCATTTTGTTTTTAATACTGAACTCAAAGCTAAAGTGTATGTGGAGGACAACATAATAAAATCTGTTCAAAATTTGCTTTTTAATGATAAAATTGGCGGTTGTAGAAGACAAAAAGGAAAATATCCAAGGGCGGCTTTTTTTTTTTTTTTCTTTTTGTCGCTTAGTGTAGAATTAAAAATTTGGAGTGACTTCAGTCGACTTTCAGAACTTTAGGCAGTAAACGGTTACTTAAACTAGTGGATCTCTAGATCAGGAGCCTCGACATCCTAATCGCATCCCTTATAGTCAACAAATAATTTATGTTTATTGCATATTATTTGAATAAATTATTAATACATTATAAACACACATACCTGTGTATAATTATCACGCTACATAGCTATGTACGTATTTGAGGTATCCGCCCGAGGGAAGCCCCGTTGTATCTGCCTATATATATCTGTGTATATGTATATGTAAATTTCATTGCAATTCATAGTCTTGTGTTAATTCATTGTAACGGAATTCCTTGTACCAAATTTCATAACAAATAATTTTATGACATACCGGAAATATTTTGCGTAGTTCTCTAAACTAATTACCGCTTCTATGTCTACCAACAGAAAACATGGTTTTAAACATTCTAATAACATATGTTTATTTCATTATTCGTAATGGAGTGTAACTATGTTAAAAATCTAGTGTGAAACAACCACACAACTTCCATTACCCACTATTACACGTATTACATGCATTTCTGAGATAATGTGATCAAAAGGCATAAAATTGACCTAGCAAAGTAGACACCTAAAGATTTTCCGGTAATAGAAACTTTTTACATGTGTGAAGACATATAAAACAGAGTTTACGTAGCATTAAAAAATAAGAAAAAAAAAATGGTTGAGTTATTTTTTGAAACACCATTTCCGAGATCTAAAATTGAGCTACCTAATAAGGATAACTGTTAATTTTCTTGTAACAACCACGTAATACATGAGAAACAATATCTAAAATGGATTTATGCAACAATTTTCAAGAAAATCGTTAGAGCCATTTTTGAGGTACAAACTTTTATCAAAACTTGGCATACTCAATTATTGACCATAAAACAATAATCACATACAAAAGGATATTTAAAAGGCAGTTAACATGGCAAATTTGAAAAAAATCCGAACAGCCGATTTTAAAGAAACGCATTTGAGAGACATGAAATTGAGCTGTTTATACAGAACGCCTATCAATTTTACTGAACTAACCAACTATATCATCTGAAAGGACATCTAATAGAGTATTTATCTAGCAATTTTGAAGAAAATCGTTAGAGCCGTTTTTGAGATACGAATTTACGTTCCACTTCCGGTTTCCGAATGCCAACTTCTGGTTTTCCAATTTTGACCAAAATTTGAAAAATTCATATGTACACCAGACCTGTCTCGATTCTGAAGTTTCGTAGTTCTATATGACAGTCTGAACATTCCCCACATACATACACACACACACACACACACACACACACACACACTGACCAATTGCCAAAAACTACTTTTTTGGATTCAGGAGAGCTTAAAACATGTAAACCAGGAGAAAACACGATATGGAATTTTTGGTCCGAATACAATACCTCCATTAGTCGAGTAATGGAAGTAAGAAGCATTAATAACAAATACCGTCTATAGAACGTAATTGTACAAAATTTTTTTGTTTGTCGCTGCACACGAGCTACAAACATTATATGCACCAATAAAAATTACACAATTTTGTTCTTGTAAATCATTAGTATTTGAACCATATTTGAAACTACTTGGATTATTATAAAATGTCATTAGAATTCTTTTGTGTGATCCTGTAAATAAATTATTTTGTTTATAAATAATTTTTTTTTTTTTTTTTTTTTTCAGATAAAACATGCTTGTAAGCATTTTAATAGTATATGTTTCTTACACTATGTGAAAATCAGCACAAACGCTTAAAAAAAAAAAAAAAAAAAAAAAAAAACACTTAAATATAAATCTGTCCATAGACTCTAATGTTACAAAATTCTTTTGTGTGTCTCTGTAAACCAATAAGCATTATATACGTCAGTAAAAACAATACGACTTATTCTATGTAGCTCAAAAATAATTGTTCGAAATTTGACATAATTTGGATTATTACGTAACACAGTCGGAACACTTTTGTAAGATCCTGTACATAAATTATTTTATCTAAGCACATATTTTTCTACAAAAGTTGTTCCTTCAATCCTTTCAATAATGTACGTCTATTTCATATTTTTAATGCAATGTAACCACCTTTGCGCCAATAGTTCACGATGATAAAGAATATTTCGTTGCGTCCCTGTAAAAATCTATAAGTTCAAGATTCATGAAAAATCTATACGGTTCATAGACCTATCTATTTTAATAAAATCAGACTTTTGTCTGTAAATTTGTCGGAATTAAAAAATTTTGCGATATCTACACGTTTCACAAACCATGAAAGCCGAAAATGACTTCAGAAAATTTTGTCTGTGTGTATAATATGTGTGTCATGGTGTCTATATGTCTGTAACGATATATTTGTCCGTTGCATTACTTGAGAACGGCTGGACGGAATTCAACGGCGCTTGGCAGAAACTTAGATCTTTACCCAACTTAAAATTATATTTATCAACATTTTCGAAATTCTCCTCCGTTCCCTCCTTGGGGGGGGGGGGGGAGTCAGAAGGTAAAAACATCTTTGTAAGCATAACTCGGCTCCAAATTACTTCACAGTGTAGAAATTGCACATGAGGAGACTACACATGCGTACAAATAAAACATTATCTGCGATTTAGGAAATTTTGATTTTTAAGGGGAGAGAGGGGAAAAATCGATTTTTGGCGGAAAATTTTGCAAATTCCGGATTTTTGAGTAAAACTCTACCAAAGATGTTGAATATAGCCATGCGAGTTCTTTAGAATATTTCCAAAACACTTTTTTTTTCTATTTTTTTTTTGGGGGGGGGGGGGGGGGTTGGGGTGGTGATGGTAGTATGTGCTACGAAGGGCAAATTCGAGACACCCCTAAAGTAACGGGATTTATTGAATTTTCACTCCTATCCCTCTGGGTGGCAGGAAGCAAAAAAAGTTTGTAAATATAACTCGGCCCCAAATTACTTCACGGTGAAGAAATTGCACATGAGGAGACTAGACTTGTGTATAAATAAAACATTATGTACGAATTTGGTTCTTGATTTTTACAGAAGGAAGGGGGAAAATCGTTTCTCGGGGAGGAAATTTTAGAAATTCCGGAATTTTGAGCAGAGCTCTACTAAAAATGGTACAAAGGTATTGGAAACAGCCATGTGCCTTCTTTGGGATATTTCCAAAAACAAATTTTCGATTTTATTTATTTATTTATTTATTTATTTATTATTGTTATTATTATTATTATTATTATTTGGTGGGGGGGGGGGCGGGGGGAGGGGGTTTATTGCGAAAAGCAATTTCAAGACTCCCCTTGCGCTGAATTTGTCTTGGGGAATCTATGGGATCTGTGGGATTTCACAAAACTTTGAACTTACCCGTTGGGGAAGGGGAAGTAAGAAGCGTGTAAGTTGCTGTGGAAGGCAGTGGGGACCCGGACTCCTCAATTTGCGAGTGGGAAAAACCTCTACCGAACACAGCGGGAACTTTACCGTAGGTTATTAATAATGAAATGGGATTTTGACAACTCATTTAAAAAGTGCCCAGCGAAGCGGGGAAAGGCTGCTAGTACATTTATATAAACTTTCAACTCAACTGGATAACGCATTTAGACGGTATCGCAATTAAAAAAATTTCAACCCATGAGTCATAATGATGAAGAATATTTTGTTGTGTCCCTGTGAAAACTATAAACGCTAGATTCACTAAAATCTATATAATTCGTACAACGGTAACCTATAACACGTACATAACTTTTGAGCTCAATCGGATAAGATATTTAGACGCTATCGCACTTCAAATAGTTTCAGCATACAGGTCATAATGATAAAGAATTTTTTGTTGTGTCCCTGCAAAAAAACTAAAGTAGTTAGATTCACCAAAATTTACAGATGTTGTGCGACGGTGACCTATAACATGCATGTATATTTTCGGCTCAATCAGATAAGGTATTTAGACGCTATCACATTTCAAATAATTTCACCCCATAGACGATAATGATAAAGAATTTTTTGTTGTGTCCCTGTAAAAATACTGTAAGTGCTAGATATACCAAAATGAATAGGGTTCGTGCGATGGTCCCGTATAACGTATATACCAACTTTCAGCTCATTCCAACAAAGCGTTTAGACGACATCGTGTTTACTCACATTCATATACACATACATACATCACGAAAAATCAGGTAAAATCATAGATATCTCTAAAAGGGGTGCTCGTTTTAAAATCAAAGTTGGAGGAGTACTACTTGACATATGGACAGATACAAATATGAATTTGCAACATACTACCATTTTTTTTTTTTTTTGAGCTATGCGAGATACAAATTCCATTTCGCAAATCATGATTACAATACTTTCTTACATGTAATGTCTAGAACGTAATAACATTTATTTAAAAAAAAAATAAAATGTTTTTTTCTTAATGCGCTAAAAAGTACAAAATAACTTTTCCAGCTCAGTACCGCCGCGCCGATCTGAATACTTGCATTTTACTACTATTTCAATAAAATTGCTCCTCAAACGAAGAAAAGGGCGACTCAAACCATTTTATACCAAAATTTCCATTCTGGCTAATTTCTGGAGCAATTTTATTGGAATAGTAGTAAAATCATTCAGATCGGTGGTACTGAGCTGAAAAAGTTATTTTGTTCTTTTTAGCGCATTAAGAAAAGGTTTTTTTTTTTTTAAATAAGTGTTATTTTTTATTTTTTTATTTTTTTATTTTTTTATTTTTGTAATATTTTATAATTTTTATATTTTTAATGTGCTACCTAGATTACAATCGCTGTTGCTAAATTAAACTTCTTGGCGAAAAATGTTCGGTGTACTTCAACGCAAAAATATAAAAAAATCGTCCAGGAGGCTCTATAAATAAAACTGATTTTAGCATAGTAAACTATATTAGCATTTTATCAATGTGTAAAAAAAAAAAGAAAAATTAAAGTGATAATGACGTCAATTTTTGGGAGATGCATAATTATTTTTTTTATTGATCGCGTTTAGATAAATGTATTTATTTTCCTGTCGGAAAAAAAAAAAACCCTCGTAAATATTTTGGCAACAATTAGATTATGGATAAAATTTAAATGGCTAATTTTTTGCTATTATTAGATTATTATTTTCATAATTTTATTAATTAAAAGAAAACTAATCAAAAAATCAAAAAATCTGACTGTAGTGTAAATTGTAGTGTCAGACATGACTAATATTTTAGTGAAAATCTGAAGTCTTTAGGTGGTCTGATAGCTGAGATATAAGCAAAAAGGTGGGACACATTCGTACAAATGCCGGTGACAGACAGAGCGGGTATAAGAAAAGGTCTTAATAAAAAGAGAAACATGTCGATTGAGTGAATAAAGAGAAAGAGAGGAGAATAGAAAAACTATATAAAGGTTTTTATATGTAAATTTATATATAAACTGAATATCATGTATAATGTTTTTGTGATTTCGTAAAAAGAGTCAACGCGGTTTTGGACGTGTAGTAATTAGAGATTAATTGCAACATATTCATTTATTATTGTATCATGCGTACTTAACGTATTTAATGGGATGAAATTCATTTATCTATTAAGAGCTCAAAGAATTCTGCATTTGACAGGTATCGAGAAGGCACATTAATCTTGACGCGAGTATAACATTTCAATTCCAGTTGCTATAATATTTTGAGATTCTTAATGATAAAATACATTATTGATGAACTAATTTTGCAGGACATTATCCTTACTCGAATCAAAAAGTTTATATGTAACATAAGCTGTAACATAAGATTGCGAAATATTAAAAAAAAAATTGCGTATTGTTTCTTTTCTTGTGAAAATTATTTCGATATATTTTGTTGTCAAATAATATACAGGGTGTTTATAAAGTCCCGGACCCATTTTGATGTTTAATAACTCATAAAATAATAAAGATAGATTAAAATTAATAACATAAATGGTTAGATAGACTCAAAAAGTTTCACGACCCTTGTCAATGAACTTCCACGTGTGCCCCCTTCGTCGCACGGAGAATATCAAGTCGATAGTCAATTTCACGCCAGGTAGCGGCAAGCATGTCGGCATCCACAGAGGCTATTGCGGTTGTAATTCTGACTTTTAGGTCATCAATGTTCGACACTCTCCTCCTGTAAACATTGTCCTTTACAAATCCCCAAAGGAAAAAGTCCAGCGGCGTTATATCAGGCAGTGGCGGATCCAGAACTTGACTTTTTTTTTTTTTTTTGGGGGGGGGGGGGGCTAAGATTTTTCAAAGTGTCATTCTAGACCAATAAAAAATTTACAATTGCAATATTCAATTGGAATGTCACTGTTTTGGGGTGGGGCCTTAGCCCCCTAGCCCCCCCCCCCCCTTAAATCCGCCACTGATATCAGGTGATCTGGGTGGCCAAGGAATTGGACCTCCTCGCCCGATCCATCTTCCTGGAAAATGGTCATTCAAAGACCTACGAACGATGGTACCCCAATGAGGTAGTGCACCATCTTGTTGCAAAAAGACATGTGGCTGAAGCTCTTCTAGTTGTGGAAATACGAAGTTTTCGAACATGTCTAAGTATACGACTAATGAGACCGTCTTTTCTGTAAAAAAGAAAGGCCCAATGACTCGGTCGTGCATTAGTCCACACCACACATTAACCTTTGGGGAATCCCTTTGTGCCTCACGGTATTCATGGGGGTTCCCATATGCGCACATTATGGCGATTAACAATGCCAGAAACATGAAAGGATGCTTCGTCGGAGAACATTATGCGCTTCAGAAAATCTGCATCATCTTCTATCCTCCTTATCATATCTGTTACAAAGGCCATCCTCCTAGGCCTACCGTCCGGTTCCAAAACTTGAATAATTTGAACTTTGTATCATGCAGTTTTAATTTTTTCTTAATAACCTTGTACACCGTCGAAATTGGCATATCCAATTCTCTTGCCGCTGATCTCACAGATCTCCTAGGATTGTGTAAAAATGTCTCTCTGACACAGTCAACATCAAAATCACTTGTGCAGAGACGCCCGGAACGTATCTTATCTGCAATACTTCCAGTTTCTAGAAAATTATTTTTCCACCGCAAGATACTGCTTTTGGATGGAGGATCTTTTTGGTAAATTCTTCTGCAATTTCTCTGTGCTTGCACTATCGATTTCGTTTCTATGTACCACCATAAAATCTGTGCTTTCTCTTGTGGTGTATGCTTAATATCCGCTCGAATAAAACATCACATACAAAAGTACTACATAGAACAAACACATCAAAAGTAAACATAACATTGCAATAGTTGCCAAAAACAAAAGAGAGAAAAATGCAATTAATAAGCAGACTATATTTAGAAAAGTACAGATATTTAGACTGGAAAATGAAATTATCTGAAATTAACCACACGCGCAGACGATATTTACAAAAGTAAAGATATTCAAACCTGAAAAGAAAATATATGAGTTATTCCATCAATAAATGCCATAAGTTTGTTTATATCTTCATTATTTTATGAGTTATTAAACATCAAAATGGGTCCGGGACTTTATAAACACCCTGTATAATTAAACTTATTAGAACAATGGTGGTTGTGTGGTGTGGGAATTAAAGCCGACTACACGTGAATATTAAATTTGGTTAGAATGCGCTCCATGAGAGTCTCCTAAGGAGTCCTATCCCCTATTCGCGCGAGTTTTAGAAAACAACCACGAAAACCTCCAAACAGTTAAGAAGTCGAGCACGATTTGTGTTCGAACTTGGAACGAAGCAAACCATATTTATTATTTTTGTACTTACAAAGAAACATTCAAAAGGTGTTGTCTTCAAAAAATAGTGAAAAAAATATACGTGATTCTACTCTTCATAAAAAACCAGAAAGTGAAAAAATTATCGGCTGAAATGATTTACAGCGACCACAAAAAATTATGAAAATTAAACATATATGGTGATTTAGCGTTGTTAGGTGATAAGTTCGCTAGCATCGAGATTGCCGTGTACGAACAGAATCGTGTTTTGCTTTTCCCCCAAGTTCTTAAAATCAGTCGCCTAACAGTGTGGAATAGCCAAATATGCTTAATTTTGGTAATTTTTTGTGGTCGCTGTAATTCATTTCAGCCGATAATTTTTTCACTTTCTCGTGTTTTATGAAGAGTAGAATCACATATATTTTTTTCAATATTTTTTGAAGACGACACCTTTTGAATGTTACCTTGTTAATTGTAAAATAAGTGCACAGAAAAAATTGAGCCACACCAGAAAATTTGGCATGCAAATGTGGTATAGTGAATTATACAATAATTAGCCGTGAAAAATTACTGGGCAATTTTAGAGACATGTAATGTGCAGATGAACTGAGAGGTATATAATTGAAAAGGTTCTGTGCGTTCAATAATCAACATGAATGATGCGTTACTGGTGTATCCGACGGTGTTAAGGAAATTTATGCGACAGTGAGAGGAATTACATCATAATACGTCGATGACGTTTTTTAGTCGGTGGTAGAACCTATGTAATCTGCCTGGTCATGTTTTCTTTTTTTATCTTGGCATCACTCGGCTATATACTGCTCCGTTGTCGGAACAATATGTCTTCGAAATGTTAATGTCCACAAGTAGCTTACCAGGCCTTCAGAAATTTCATTAAGTAATCGAACATATTCGTGACATGCCGGAAAAGAGACATCAGCCATGTCGAAATAACTTCAAAATTGTTCAGCAGTTGCTGAATTTGTGAAAAGATCAGCCGTAGAGAGAATTGTGAAAGGATTAGCCGGTCATAATTTTCTCGATTCCCCATTATCTGTTTTTATTTTCCCAGGATTGTTTAACGATCTATTGAACCATTCAATTATTATATTCATTTTAATCCTTCATTGTATTGTTACACCTTAATAAAATGGTCTTTTATTTTGATCATTTGATCATCTGATTATCTACTCGAGAAATACACACGTGGTGTTTTGTAGCTGAGATTAAGTTCTTTGTGGGTGCATATATTATTTTACAACAGTTTTATTTTGAATTTAATTTATATTTCGTTGTTAACCAGATTACCCTTTTAACTCCTTAACGCGCGGTGTCCTCGCTGCAAGGACGCAAAACTTAAGATCCAGTTGCAAAAATTCATCTCGGAAATTTTTTAGCAAAAATTTACGTTTATAACATATCAGAAAAAGCCGGTTTTTTTAACCTTAAAATTTTAAATTTCTTTTAGTTTAATTTAGTTCATGAATTCCGGTGGCAGTATAATTAAAATGATCTGAATTGTCTTGCGCCGCAAAGGGTTAACACTTTCTAGCAAGGTTGAAAAGTGTTAATGACTTCGGTTTGTCTGTCTGTTTGCGCTCTAACTCCTGTAAATATTCTTGGAATTTCTTGAAACTGATATACGTCATTTAAGTTTGTTATCGGTTGTTCCATATTGAACAGGGAGTAAATACCACTATTAGTTTATGTACAGTAACACCCGAAAGTATTCCAAAGCATTATGTTCTATGAAATGCATTTCTATAAACCATATTTTAATACATTTACTTTATACAAATCTTAATAAAATCGTAATACGTTATTCAAGTTCCCTATCATATGTTTTCTATTGAAAATGGAGTAAATACCACCAATGGTTTGTGTACAGAAACACTCGAAAGTATTCCAAAGCAATACGTTCTATGACAGGTATTTCTATAAACCATATTTTAATAACTTTTCACAAGGTTTACGGTTTCACTATGGAATGTTCCCTATTCAAAATGGCATTAATATGTCCTGTACAACTGGTATGTGTACGTACAGGGACACCTCAAAAATGTCAAAACATTGCATTTTAGGTGAGACATTTTTATAAATCACATTTAAATAATTTTCTACTGAAGAAAATCATAAAGAAACTGACATTTATTGTTAATAGGCTAAAATAATATGTTGTATGGGATATGATATTTTTAGTTTTCAGATGTACAGGGTTGCACTAAAATATTCAGATACATCAAGGTCTGCAATTCGATCCGTTGGGTGATAATGTAGGCAAATAACATTAAAGGTTATACGATACAACGACTATGTTAAGTTGGAAAGTGTTAATAATTAATGCGTACCGCAAGATTTTTCTTTCTTGTTTAAATCTAAAACTGGTGTAATACTTAATTGATTACTTTATTTTAATTAATTCTGTTTTACGAATATTTTACAAATTCACAAACACCTACTTCTTTAAAAATGTATAATAAAGTAGAATCTAATTAACAAATATTTCTAACTGATGTTAAATTAATCTTCATAATAAAATTAGCCTCAAATTCCTGGCAGCAGTAACATTTCCCATTTGAGCCATTCTACTTGAGAGCGTGACTTCATAGTCAACTGCTAGTTACTCAGTAACAATGGTAACACTTGGATCAAGGAAAACTGGTTTTTAAAGAAAGTGGACTTATAGAAGGGTTTCTCTATGTGATGCAAATGAACAGTATCGTTCTCTTATTGAAAGTAATGACGTTAAACATATTTTATGGGTTTCATAAAGAAACTGACATTTATTGTTAATAAGCTGAAATAATATTTTGTATAGGATATGATATGCTTAACCCTCAGATTTACAAGGCTACACTAAAATATTCAGATACATTAAGGGCTGTAATTTGATCCGTTGGGTGATGATGTAGGCAAATAAATTTTTGCCTTTATGAGTTAATACAATTAAGACTTTTCCTATAGATATTAGAAATCAATTATCATTGCATAGCCCGAGCCTGATCTAGTCAAAAATCGGCCCAGTTACGCATTTGGTCTCCCCATACCTATAGTTTTTCTCATGGTTTTTATCATTCTTTGAAAAAAGCCTTAAATTTTCTACCATTTCACCAAAAATGCATATTTGATTAAAATTTTACCTTTGTGTGTAAAACTTTATTTTCCTTATATGTATATGGTGAACTCACAAGGAAACATTCAAAAGGTATCTTCAAAAAGTATAGAAAAAAATATATGTGATTCTACTCTTCATAAAACACCCGAAAATGAAAAAAATATCGGCTGAAATTAATTGCAGCGACCACAAAAAATTATCAAAATTAAGCATATTTGGCGATTTAGCGCTGTTAGGCGATACGTTTGCTAGCACCGAGATTGCCGTGTACGAACAGAACACTGTTTTGCTTTTCCGACAAGTACTCAAAATCAATCGTCTAGCAGTGTGAAATCGCCAAATATGGTTAATTTTGATAATTTTTCGTGGTCGCTGTAATTCATTTCAGCCGATAATTTTTTCATTTCCTGGTGTTTTATGAAGAGTAGAATCACATATATTTTTTTTCAATACTTTTTGAAGATGACACCTGTTGAATGTTTCCTTGTCAAATAAAACACATTTAATCGAATTATAAAGGTAGGCGATAGTTGAATTTAGACTCAGCTATCGCCTACTAGCTCTTACCAATGTATCTTGGATTTGGAGAGTGGAGAAGACATCTAATATTTTCCTTTTTTTTTGTATGACTGAAATTGAATATATCTGACATTTACATCATTAAGATACAGTAAGTGAATACACTGTTATTAGAACTATCCGTTATTCTTACAGTAGACAGAATTTTGTTCGGATTCTAATTTTGACTAGTTCGATATATGCGGCACGGGTAAAAGTTCTCTAAACACATTTTTTTCAAAATTTAATAACAGCTTTAAACATTTCATAAATGAAGTACAAAAATTATATGCGGATTGAAAATATAACATATGTGAAACATTTTCTAAAAATAGCAGGGTAAAGTAGTATACAGAAAGCAGAGTGAGTACCAGATTATTTTTAAGATGTTCATACACTGTGTAATTTTTTCTTCTTCTTGAAGTAAAAAATTATAATAAATTTCTATCTAGTAATAACTGTATTTAAAATTTATTCTCTATATAAAGTAAAGAATTTAAATTTATTACATTTAATACTTTACTGCGATAAGAAATTTACTATATAGTAGAAATTGAGAAATATATCATAAAACTAGTATGATGTCGCCACCACATGACTTTCTTCTACATAATTTTACACAAAATTTATTCAATATAAATTATTTTATTAAATTATCAAATTATTTTTCATTTTAAATGCAGACGATTTTTATCTGATAGAATTTTATCACTAAATGCCGAAAGAAAGTCATTTTTTTGAAATTATCAGAAAAAATGAGATTTTTTTTTTCTAAGTTTTTTTCGTTAAAAGAAAAAAAATCGATAACTTTGTTTTAAATTATTACAGATCTATAGTTCAACCATTCGTTTTAAAGATATTCACGAGATCTTTCGAAAGATACCCATCTTGAAAATTTACACACCCCGGGGGGGGGGGGGTCCCCCATATGCACAGAAATTTTTCCTAGTTATCTATTACTATTATCAATAATTCATATTAATTTTACAATCACACGATTACAATAACTCTCATTATGTACAATTATACGAAATTTTGTTCTTATACTGCCAAGTTAAAAATTTAGAAAAAATGCGATCACAACGCCACCTGTTGATCGAATGATCCTCAAACCTAATCAGTCCCAGTTTATGTCATTGTCCAACTAAATACCAAGTTTGGTTAAATTCCATTCATTGGTTCATGAGATACAGTGTTCACAAAATTCGTGACACACAGACACACAGACATTTTCTAAAAACAGTCAAATTGTGTTCAGGACATCCCAAAACGTGTAAATCCATCGAAAACTGGAGTTCGAAAATTTTCACGAATCCAATACTTTCTCTATATATACATACAGAAGAAAGTAAGAAGGGTACTAATTTATTAGTTATAGTGAATATTTTATTCCTTTCTTTTGTTTAGTATGAAGAGTATTAAATTTACAGTTAATTATTCTATTACAAATTAATTTATTATTTTAAAAATTTTATTTAATGAGTTACTTTAATATAAAATTTATACAGTCTGTAATATTATTTGATTCTTAGAGTAATAAATATAATAAATTTGTAATAAGAGAATAAATAACTTCCCTCTGATTTTATTCTTTATATCAACCATAAAATTAAAATTGATTAAATTTATTATTTTTCCGCGATAAGAAATCTATTGGAAGGAGTAGAAATTACTTATATATCATATAGCAAATGTACACATTTATCTAGAATAGTCACAAGAGAGCACTTTTGCGATATAATACTTTAAATATAAAAGATAGAAATAAATAAAGATATTTTAAAAATCAGATATTGTATGGAAACTGTTTAAGCAGTTAAGACATTTTGAAACCTATTCTCCATTCTTTACTTTGAAAGTACGACCATTGAGAATCTTAACATGATTTATGAGACTTCTGATTCAAATATATCTGTTTTTCTGCAGAAATGGAACACTATAAAGTTTTAGAGAATCAAATATTGGTGAAAGATTCTGAATATTCCCAAAGTTGAATTTTTGTGCTTAAAAGTTTTAAAAAGCTTTTGAAAATTTTATGCTTTTGCTTATTCGTATTATGAATGCGTATGCAATTTTTTTCTCTTCTCCGTGAATAAAAATTTAAAACTTTTTAAAAAGTATTCCTTTTTAATAGCATTCTGCTCTACTTTTTTATCTGAAAAATTTTTTTATACTTTCTTTTTATTTATTATCATATATATTCTTACCCGTTAAACTTTGTTTGTAAAAGTTATTCACATCTTTTATTTTAAACAAGATTTATTTTACATTCTGAATTCAAACTTGTAAGAAAGATTTTATAATCTCTATATGTTAAAAGTGATACTGCCGCCGCTGTTCATTTTCCGTGTCTTCAACCCAATCTTCTCACAAACAAGAGGGTCCCAAGCGTCGCGAAAGGTACCGATGTTTTCTGAATGACCCAAGGAATATTTTTAATCTCGATTTGAAATTTCTATTACATTAATTAACGAAGTTATCAATTAAAAACTTTGCCTCAATAAAGTTACTCAATTTTCCAACTTGCAAATAGGTTTTTTTTTCTTTTTTTTTTTTTTTTTTTTTAATTACGTTTTTTCTTCAATCTTTGACGTCACAATCACCAGGGAAAATCTCATTCATGATGTAAAAATAAAGAAAAGAAATAAAAAAGTAGTTGGAAGATTGCACATCCTTGAAAGAGAGAGAGAGATAGAGTGACCCTATATCATTATTAATTTACCTGAATTATAGTTCCCGCTGTGCTCGATAGAGATTTTTCTCGCTCACAACGCGAGGAGGCCGTGTTCCCACTGTCTTCGGCAGTAACTTATCCGATTCTTACTCCCCCTTCCCCAGTGGCTAATTTTGAAGTTTTGCGAAATCTCGACAAAGTACATAATGCGTACACCTAATCAACATGCAAACACCAAAGTTCACCAATCTAAGATAATTTAAGGCGAATTCAAAGGGGAAAACGTGTTTTTACACGTGTTTATAGCCCTCTTGACACCAAGGGATAAGGGAGGGATTTTGTAAAATCCCGTTACAATAAGGATCGGATACATATAAATAATTTACGCACCAAATTTCGTGACCGCAGATCCCATAGATTTCTCAGGACAAATTTAGCGCTAAAAGGTGCGTCTCGACTTTGCCGCCTCGTACCCCCCCCCCCCCCCCCAAAGAAAAAAAAAACGCAAATCCCAAAAAAAAAACAAAAATGTGTGTTTGGAAATATCCTAAGGAAGTCGCGTAGAATTTTTCAAAATATTTGTTCCATTTTCGGTAGAGGTTTACTCAAAAATCAGGAATTTTCAATATTTCCCCCCCTTCCTTCCCTTAAAAATCGAAAATTCCTAAATGCAGATAATATGTTATTTGTACTCATGTCTAATAGTCTCCCCATGTACAATTTCTTTACTGTGAAGTAATTAAGACCCGCGTTATGCTTACAAACTTTTTTCTTGTCCTTTGCCTCCTCCAGTGGGGGAAAGGGGAGTAATTTCGGAAAAGTTGATAGATATAATTTTAAGTTGGGTAAAGACCTAAATTCCTGCGAAGCGCCGTTGAATTCCGTCCAGCCGTTCTCAAGTGATACCCGGACAAACGTGTTTTTGTCTTTTGCCCCACGGAGGGGGGGGACGTGAGGGAATTTCTGAAAAGTTGATAAATATAATCTTAAGTTGTGCAATGACCTCAATTCCTGGGAAGCGTCATTGAATTCTGTCCAGTCGTTCTCAAGTGATACCCGGACAAACCTGTTTTGGTCTTTTGCCCCCCAGAGGGGAACGTGGGGAATTTCTGAAAAGTTGATAGATATAATTTTAAGTTGGGTAAAGACATAAATTCCTGCGAAGTGCCGTTGAATTCTGTCCAGCCGTTCTCAAGTGATACCCGGACAAACGTGTTTTTGTCTTTTGCCCCCCAGGGGGGAACGTGGGGGAATTTCTGAAAAATTTATACATATAATTTTGAGTTAGGTAAAGATCTAAGTTTCTGCCAAGCGCCGTTGAATTCTGTCCAGCCGTTCGCAAGTAATGTCCGGACAAAAAAAGCGACATACAGACACGATGACACACACACACACACACACACACAGGCAAAATTTTCTGAAGTCATTTTCGGTTTTCATGGTGTGTGAAACGTGAAGATATCGCAAAATTTTTCGATTCTGACAAATTTACAGACAAAAGTCTGATTTTATTAATATGGATAGAAACAAATTTTAAGGTTTTTTTTTTTTTTTTTTTCTTTTTAAGTTTAATTCTAACAAATGAATTTGTTGCTTGTATGTATATTGATATTTTTAGATTTTAGTTTTTGTTTAGAAATTTTGTGAAGTTTTGCATAAACTTTTGGATACAGAATGGACTTCATTATTACTTCCATTACCTGACTTCTGTAGACAATGGAAGTATTATATTCGGTCCCAAAATTTGATATCGAGTTTTCACCTGATTTACATGTTTTAAGGTCCTCTGAGTCCCAATAATTATAAGAAAAAAAAACTTTTTATATACCATGTTTTTAAATTTTCTGATGAATCATTAGTAAAATACGCGAGGATAAAAAATAATATATAAGCAATATTTAAGCAGGCGGACTCAGTTCAGTGAACTAATAATAATAATGAAAAGAAAAAGGTTCATTTATCAAGGTTCGCGTTTAATTAAATGTATTTATTTTTATGTCGAAAGAAAATGAACTCGTAAATTTTTTTGGCAACAATTAAATTATAGCAAATGTTTTAATGGCTATTTTTATTGCTATTAGGAGCTTATTATTTCCATATTTTAATTAATTAAAAGAAAACAATTCGAAAATTCGAAAATCTGACTTCGAAGTATTGTGTTGTCATCGGGTTCTGAGCTACTTTGAAAGTTTCAAATGACTAGCTAGTAAGTAAGTTAATTAAAAATAGATTGCAAGATTTTTACCGGACAAACAAACAAAAATAGAATTTAATAAAAATAATTATAAGATTTAAAAAAAAAAAAAAAAAAAAAAACTTTTTATATACCATGTATTTAAATTTTCTGATGAATCATTAATAAAATACGCCAGGATAGAAAATAATATTTAAGGGCCCTCTTCACTCAGCATTTCCTTTTCTAAAATCCAATGTTATCCTATGTAAAACTTTCTTTGCACTTAAAACAGTGACATATTAATTGATTGAGATGCGGTTTTTTTTATTGGATTACTCTCATTTCGTAAACTGACGCAGCTTTTGTAGATTTTATGAAAAAATAACAGTTGTTTTTTAAGAAAGCTGTTTTATTGCAATATTTGGGTTGATGCATTAAATGGCTTATAAAAAACTCTTTCAATTTTTTAAAACAGAATTTAAAAAGCTGCGTCAATCTCAAAGAGTTTAATTCAATGCGGAAAAAAATCCTGTATTTTAATAAAATTTTAAATCAATTAAATTTGCAAAGAAAGTCCAAAAATTTTACAAATTTGTGCCGATTTTCCTCTTTGACACACCCTTTATCTGGCTACGCCTCTCGTTCGTGGTTTCGAAGAAAAGATGTTTACATTTCTGTGGTGAAGATACGTCTAGGCGTTGTGGTTTTTTATTCAGTTATTTTTTTTTAAATATTATTATTATTATTATAGATTTCACCTGTATTACGGATGTGAGTAACATAACAATTTAGAAGACAATCGTTCAGAGACTTCTTTATAGGACATATATGATCACATTTTATTTTAAATAGTTTTTCATTGCGCGTAATACTAATATTATATGAATACTTTGTACATAAATCTGATATTTTAC
Source organism: Salticus scenicus (assembly GCA_963930645.1). NCBI lineage: Eukaryota > Metazoa > Arthropoda > Arachnida > Araneae > Salticidae > Salticus > Salticus scenicus. The sequence goes on along the minus strand of OZ005652.1, from coordinate 365,215,664 downwards.
TGATAATGCCACGATTGACAATATACAAAAATTTTTTTTAACAAGTTATATAAAACTTTTTACTAAATTAAGCAGATTTTCAATAATAAATTTTATTTTAAAGTATATAATCTGGTGTGGCACCCACACGACTTTTTATTACCCTACATTTAAATTTTATAAAGAGAAATTCAGATTGAGGAATAAAATATCAAGTACTGTATAAAATTCTATAGTAAAAATAATTTAAGCTAGCTTTACGAATAATTTAATTTGACAAATAATTTTCTGTGGGAAGGGCGGAGGGGAGTACCACCCTTCTCAACCCACATTTGAAACTAATATCTACATTTCTATAGAATTCACGACTAATATTAAATTTAAAATTATGTTCAACAATAACTTTCAATCACATTTATTGACAACTTTAATCCGTATCACTCGTTGAAACTTATCAATATTGATCAAACTGTTCAAGTATGAATTTCATATGAACTTTAAAATATAACGCTTGAGTTCCCTGCCGGTATTTAGTTTTTAAAGTTACACTGATAACAAACTCACAAAGAACAACTGTTAAAAACTTTGTTTAATTATTCACGGAATCTCAAAATACGTAGTTATTTAAAATAATCTGGTGTGTCACTCACACGACTTTCTCTTACCCTGAAATTTAATACTATAAATACAGATTGCAGATTAATAGGTAAGATAACGAGTACTGTTATGTAAACCTATGTTAAACAATTCATATTAAGCTTCTGAAGCGTTTTATATGATAATTAGTTCTGTGTGAGAGGGGCGGTAGCCCCCCTCAACCCCCCGTTTCATTAATGCACCTACATTTATATAGAATTTTATTTGGTTATTAAAAAATAATTTATTAAAATTATTATTTAAAAAAATTGTCTTTTATGATAAGGCAGACGATTTCCATATTAGAGAAGTAGTATAACACCAAATATCCAAAAAAGTCCATTTTATTCTCAATAAAAAAAAAAAAAAAAAAAAAAAAAAAAGCTTTTTTTTTTCGTTAAAAGTAAAAAAAATCGATAACTTTGTTTTAAATTATCGCAGATCGATGGTTCAACCATTCGTTTTAAAGGTATTGGCGAGTCCCCCGAGGGGGGACTTCCCCCCCAGGGGGGAGGCGAGGCTCCTACATACACAATTTTTTTCCCCAGTTAACTGTCTCTATTACAAAATACATATATTTGTTTCATTTGGTTTAGTGCAGTCTATAGACGTTAAACTCTATTTTCCTGCAATTTCCCCCATAGACGTAATGTATTAGAATTATCTTGATTGTCCCTGTACACGAACCATTTGCTTGATATTAACGAAAAGCTTAGTGTAGCATCCCTATATGATACACATTTAGAATACCAAGTTTGAACTTTCTGCCATAATTTGTTTTTGAGATATGCTGATGACAGACAGACACACAGACCATTTGCTAAAAACATGATTTTCGTATTCAGGGGACCTCAAAACGTGTAAATATAACAAAATCTCGCGTTCGAAAATTTGACCCAAAAACAATACTTTCTCTACCTTATGGGTAAGAGAAAGTAAAAAAAAAAAGAAGACTTCAAATTAAACTAAATATTTTATTTACTCTTAGGTATGAAGAATTAATTTACATTCCTGAGCAAAATAAGTTGTATTAATATTGAAGTCTAGGAATTGAGTGAAACAAATATTTTTAAGGACATAAGCAAGTTGATTTTATAACTGAAGAAACTAAAACTAATTAAAGTTTTCAAGAAATGGGAGTCAAGTGTTTATGAAATTATTTATAAACGACGAAATCACACTATTATTTTCAAAGATTTTGCGCTCTTATTTTCACGCCTAACATAAAAGCACAGCTGAAATTTTAAGTATGGTAACTGAACATGAACGCTGTTTCTATGCGTTCTTTTAGAATTACAGTAACTGAATATCAAGCTGTGTATCGATATTAATAAAATCAGACTTTTCTCTGTAAATTTATCAGGAAAAAAAAAAAGCGATATCTTCACTTTCCACACACCATAAAATTCGAAAATTACTTCAGAAAATTTTGTCTGTGTGTGTGTCATCGTGTCTGTATGTCTGTAACGCTATTATTGTCCGGGTATCACGTGAGAATGGCTGGATGGAATTCAACGGCGCTTGGCAGAAATTTAGGTCTTTACGCAACTAAAATCTGCCAACTTTTTCGAAATTCCCTCCCCAGTTATCGCCGGGATGGGGGGGAACAAAAGTTAAAAACATGTTTGTAAGCATAACACCGCTCTAAATTACTTCACTGTAAAGAAATTGAACATATAAAGAATAGACATGAGTATAAATAAAACGTTATCTGCAATTTAGAAATTTTCGATTATTAACCCTTTCAGCCGCAGTGTTCCCGCTGATGGAACACCTAATTTTAATTCTCAAGTGCAAAAACTCATCCCGTAAATTTTTTAGCAAAAATTTACGTTTATAACATATTAGAAAAGGCCCTTATTTTTAACCTGAAAATTTAAAATTTCTTTTCATTAAATTTTGTTTGTAAATTCCGGTGGCGAGAAATTTCGCAATTTCCGAATTTTTTAAAGAACTCTACAAAAAAATGGAACAATGATGTTAAAAAAAGCTACGAGACTTCCTTAGAAAATTTCCAAAAACACATTTTTTTTTTCCTAATTTCCGATGTTTTTGTGAGGAGGGGGTTACGAAGGGTCAAAATCGAGACAACCCTTTTAGCGCTAAATTTTTCCTGAGAAATCTATGGAAGCTGCGGTCACGAATTTCGGTGCTCGGATTATATGTATCTATCCGACACCTAAAGTAATGGGATTTATTGGAATAAATAAAACATTGCGATTTAGGAAATTTCGATTTTTAAGGGAAAGGAAGAGGGAAATCAACTTTTGGCGGAAAATTGTTCAAATTCCAAATTTTTAGTAAAATTTTAACAAAAATAGAAAAAAGATGTTGAAAACAGCCATGGGTCTTCTTTAAGACATTTTCAAAACACATTTTTTTTTTTTTTTTTTTTTTTTTTTTTAAGGGGGGGGGGGTAGGTATAATGTTACAAAGGGCAAATTCGAGTCACCACTTTTAGCGCTAAATTTGTCCTGCGAAATTTATGAGAGCTGTGGTCAGGGTCAGAAAGTTTGATGCTTGGATTGCTTATATATGTATCCGATCCCTAAAGTAACGGAATTTATCGAAATCTCCCCCCCTTTCACCCTGGGGGTTAGGAAGCAAAAAAAAAAAAAAAGTTTGTAAGCATAACTCGGCCCCAAATTACTTCACGCTGAAGAAATTGCACATGAGGAAACAAGATTTGAGTATAAATAAAACATTATGTACAATTTTGTAATTCTTGACAGGAGGGAGGAAAGAAATCGTTTTTTGGGGGAAAATTTCAGAAATTCCGGATTTTTTAGTAGAGCTCTACTGAAATGGTACAAATGTATTGAAAAAAGCTATGTGTCTTATTTAGGATATTTCCAAAAACACATTTTCTTTCTTTGTGTGTGTGTGTGTAAAATTTTCGATTTTTTTTTTTTTTTTTTTTGGGGGGGGGGGGGGGGGCGTTACGACGGAGCTTATTCGAGACCCTCCCTTTTAGCGCTAAATTTGTCTTGGGAAATTCACGGGATTAATGGTCGCTAAATTTGGCGCGTAAATTTTTTATATGTATCCGACACTTATTGTAACGGGATTTTACAAAATTCCTCCTTTACCCTACCACCCGGGGGGGGGACAAGAAACACGTGTAAAATCTCGTTTTTCCTTTTGAATTTGCTTTAAATTATCTTAGATTGGCGAATTTTGATGTATGGATGTGGATCAAGTGTACGCATTATTTACTTTGGAGGGATTTCACATAATTTCGAACTTACCCGCTGGGGAAGCGATAAGCATATTTAAAAGTGAGTTAATATGGCGAGTTTGAAAAAAAATCCGTACAGCTGGTTTTAAAGGAACGCTCTTCCGAGACCAGAAATTGAGCTATTTATACAGACCGCCTGTCAATTTTTCTGAACTAACCAGCTATATCATTCGAAAGGACATCTAATAGAGTGTTTATGTAACAAATTTGAAGAAAATCGTTAGAGCCGTTTTTGAGATACGGACTTACGGTTTCTGATGTCCCACTTCCGGTTTTTCAATTTTCTCCAAAATATGGAAAATTCATTTGTACACCAGACTTGTTTCAATTCTAAAGTTTCGTAGTTCTATCTTTATTAGTTTCCGATACATAATAGCCAGAAGATCCTCCCCCCCTCCCCCCCCCCCCCACACACTGACCAATTGCCAAAAACCACTTTTTTGGACTCAGAGGACCTTAAAACGTGTAAATCAGGTGAAATCTCGATATCGAATTTTCAGACCGAATACAAATACTTCCATTACATACTGTAGTAGGGTAATGGAAGTAATTTTTTTTTTTTTTTTTTTTTTTTATAAATTGAAAGAATAAAGATAACTTTTAATTTACTACTCGCAAATAATTAATAGTGAATAAAAGTGGACGAAATGGTATTTTATCTGGGACGGTTTTAACCAGGTTTTTTCGATTATGGAAAAAAACCGAACAACCCTGTATCAACATAACTTAAATAACTTCAGGAAATTCAAATTTGGTATTTTGAAATTGATATGTGGCTGCTACTTGTAAAGTTGATCAAGACTGACAAGTTTCAAGACACATTAATAAGAGTCTTGTATTTGATTTATTTTTACTTCCATTACCCGACTACCATAGGTAATGGAAGTATTGTATTTGGTCCAAAAATTCGATATCGAGATTTCACCTGATTTACATGTTTTAAGGTCTCCTGAGTTCAAAAAAGTGGTTTTTAGCAATTGGTCTCTGTGTGTATGTATGTATGTGGAAAATATTCTAGCTATTATATGTCGGAAACTAATAAAGACAGAACTACGAAACTTTAGAATTGAAACTGTTCTGGTGTACAGATAAACTTTTCAAATTTTGGTGAAAATTGGAAAACCAGAAGTGGGACATCTGAAACCGGAAGTGAGGCCATAAGTCCATATCTCAAAAACGGCTCTAACGATTTTCTTTAAAATTGCTGTATAAACACTCTATTATATATCCTTTCGAAGGATATAGTTGGTTAGTTCAGGAAAATTGATAGGCGCCCTGTACAAATAGCTAAATTTCAGGTCCTGCAAATGCTTTCCTGTCAAAACGGCTGTATGTTTTTTTTTTTTTTTTTTTTTTTTTTTTTTTTTTTTTTAAACTTGCCATATTGACCCTCTTTTAAATATCCTTTTACATATAATTGTAGTTTTCTGGCCAACAATTAATTTTGTCAAGCTTTGGTAAAAATCGGTATCTCAAATACGGCTATAACGATTTTCTTGAAAATTGTTACATAAACCCATTTTAGATATCCTTTCTCATGCTTTACTTGGTTATCACAGGAAAATTAATAGTCATCCTGATCAGACAGATCAGTTTTACATCTCGAAACTTGGTGTTTCAAATAAATAAACTCTGCCAATTTTCTTCCCCTTTCTTTAAAAAAAAAAAAAATCGCTGTGCAAACTCTGTTTTATGTTTTTACACGTGTATTAACTTTCCCTTACCGGAAAATTTTTAGGTGTCTATTTCATTAGGACAATTCCATGTCTTCTGTTAACATTATCTTCAAAAATTGCATATAATACGTGTAATAGTGGGTAATGGAAGTCGTGTGGTTGTTTCACACCAGATTTTTAAATAAATGTAGGCACTATAATTCAACACTATTTATATATTATACTACTTATAAAAAATTTGACTTGTATAAAGAAACACGTATAAATAACAACACAAGTACACTTTCTTTAGAAAACAGAGCTGGAGGACTTGTGCGACCGCACCTGTCCGTGATCATCGAAATACGATCCCGAAGGTCACGACACGACCTGTCGCACACCCCGTCCAGCTCTGCGCTCAGTAGTCTGAGCTCCAGAGTGCAGATAACCCATCTCTATATATCAGTAATGTTATAATGTTATATATCTTTGTTATTTTTTAGTTAAATTAATTATATCAAACCGCAAGTTTAATCATAAAAATATTTTCTTTTGTTAAATTTCATTGTTACAGAATTCGCCGATATAACTACTGAAAGCCTAAGACGGGCTGAATATAGAATAAAATACTTCGTCGGGTCGGGCTACGTTATTAAAATACATATAAATAGACTAGCAGGCTACGCCCGCTTCGCTGGTCACTATTTTTAAATGAATCATTATAATTAATGAATTCTCAAAATTGCATTAATTTTTATCATGTGGAAAAAAAAAAAAAAAAAAAAAAAAAACTCTGATCGGGAAAAATGTCGTGCGCGATTGCATATATATGAGCTCCCTAATAATTTTACAAATTCGAAAATATCCGCAATCGATTTGAAAGTATCAAAAACCTCTATGCACCAGTTTTGAACGATCTATCTCTATTTTTATTTTTTTGCCCCTCCGCTTCCTCCTCCCTTCCCGCCCCTCCCAATAATTTTAAAAATTCAAAAATATCCGCAATCGATTTGTAGGTATCGAAAACCTCGATGTACCAATTTTGAATGATCTTGATTGATATATTTTTTTTTTGCCCCTCTGCCCCCCACCCTTCCCGGCCCTTCTAATAACTTTACACTTTCGAAAATATCCCCATTCGATTTGCAGGCCTCTAAAACCTATCTGTACCAATTTTGAATGGCCTAACTGTATTTCTATTTGTTTTTGCCCCATAGCCCCCCCTTACCACCCCACCCCTACCCGCCCCTCCTAATAATTTTACAAATTCAAAAATACCCGCAATCGATTTGTAAGTATCGAAAACCTTTACGTACCAATTTTCAAAGACCTGACACTATTTTTATTTTTTTGCACCCCCCCTCCCCTCCCCCTTCTTGCCCCTCCTAATAACTTTACACAATCGAAATTATCACTATTCGACTTGCAGGCCTCTTAAACCTATCTGTACCAATTTTGAACGGCCTAACTGTATTTCTATTTGTTTTTGCCCCATAGCCCCCCCCTTACCGCCCCACCCCCTACCCGCTCCTCCTAATAATTTTACAAATTCAAAAATATCCGCAATCGATTTGTAAGTATCGAAAACCTCTACGTACCAATTTTGAACGATCTGACACTATTTTTATTTTTTTGCCCCCCCCGCCTCCCCTCCCCCCTTCTTGCCCCTCCTAATATCTTTACACAATCGAAAATATCCCCATTCGACTTGCAGGCCTCTTAAACCTATCTGTACTAATTTTGAACGGCCTAACTGTATTTCTATTTGTTTTTGCCCCATACCCCCCTTACCGCCCCACCCCCTACCCGCCCCTCCTAATAATTTTACAAATTCAAAAATATCCGCAATCGATTTGTAAGTATCGAAAACCTCTACGTACCAATTTTGAACGACCTGACACAATTTTTATTTTTTTTGCCCTCCCCCTCCCCTCCCCGCTTCTTGCCCCTCCTAATAACTTTACACAATCGAAAATATCCCAATTCGACTTGCAGGCCTTAAAACCTATTTGTACCAATTTTGAACGGCCTAACTGTACTTCTATTTGTTTTTGCTCCATAGCCCCCCCCCCTTGCTGCCCCACCTGGGGGCTGAATTTCTAAAATTCCAGAAATTGGTTTTTAGATAGTTGCATTAGCTATATTTTAGAGCAAAAATTTCACGTATATCTATTTTTTTTGTTTGAGATATATAGGATTATGCGAAATCACGCTTTACGCATGTGAAATCACGTTTTGCCCCCCCCCCCCTGCCCCCTTGGGGACCGAATTTGAAAAATTCCAGAAACCGATTTTTAGACATTTGTATTAGCTATATTTAAAAGCAAAAATTTTAGGGATATCTGTTTTTTTGCTTGAGATATGAAGGATTTTGTGAAATTACGTTTTGCCCCCCCCCTCCCCCATATCAGAAAAGTAGTATAACAGTAAATATCCAAAAAAAAAAAGTCTATTTTAATCTCAAAAAAAAAAAAAAAATAAATAAATAAAAATAAAATAAAAAAAAATAATAATAATAATAATAACGATTTTTTTTTTTCAAAGTTTTTTTTTTGTTAAAAGTAAAAAAAAAAAAAAAAATCAATAACTTCGTTTCACATTATCACAGATCTATAGTTCAACCATTCGTTTTAAAGGTATTGACGAGACCTTCCGAAAGATACCCATCTTGAAAATTTACTTCGCCCGGGGGAGGGCGACGCCCCCACAAGCACAATTTTTTCCCCCTAGTTAACAACTACTTTTATCAATAATTCATATTAGTTTTACAATCAAAAGTTAAAAATAACTCTCATTATGTACATTTATACGAAATTTTGTCCTATACTGCCATGTTAAAAATTTAGAAAAAATGCTATCACAGCGCCACCTATTGGGCGATTGATCCCTAAATCTAATCAGCACCAGTTTATGTCAGGGTCCAACTAAATACCAAGTTTGGTTAAATTTCGTTCATTGGTTCGTGAGATACAGCCTCCAAAAATTCGTGACACACACACACACAGAGAGAGAGAGAGAGACAGACATTTTCTAAAAACTATCAAATCATGTTCAGCACATCCCAAAACGTGCAAATCCATCGAAAACCGGAGTTCGAAAATTTTCACGAATCCAATACTTTCTCTATATTACATATAGTAGAAAGTCCCCCCCCCCCCGGGAGGGATAAATTTTCAAGATGGGTATCTTTCGAAAGATCTCGTCAATACCTTTGAAACGAATGGTTGAATTGTAGATCTATGATAATTTAAAACAAAGTTATCGGTTTTTTGTGTTGTTGTTACTTTTAACGGAAAAAAAAAAACTTTTGAAAAAAAAAAAAAAAATCGTAATTTATTATTATTATTATTATTATTATTTTTTTTTTTTTTTTTATTGAGAATAAATGGAACTACTTCTCTAATATGGAAATCGTCTGCATTATCATGGAAGAAAATTTTTTTTTATAATAATTTTAATAAATTATTTTTACTGAGGGAATTTGTATAGGAAAATATAGAAGAAAGTCATGTGGTGGCCACAACATACTAGTTTAGTTAAATTAATTATATCAGACTTCAAGTATAATTATAAAGTATATATATATATTTTTTAAATTTCACTGTTACGTAATTCGCCGGTATAACTAAAGAAAGCCTGAACCGGGCTGAAAATAGTATAAAGTACTTGGTCGGATCGAGCCACTCTATTAAAATACATATAAATAGATTAGAATAAATGAGGAAAGTTATTTGATGTCATGTGAAAATGGAAAAAAAAAAGAAAAGAAAAAAAGAAACAAAAAAAAAAAAAAAAAGAAAGAAAGAATCAAAACAAAACAAAACTTCGGCGAAACCGCAATAAGGAGTAACTGATTTTTGATTTATTCTTCCAAAAAGTCAATGATTCGTCAGTGAATCTGTCAATCTTCTCCACCTCCTGTCAAAACCACGTGGGACACTTTTTATCTGCTTTCAGCCGGCATCGGAATTTTTTTCAAGTGAAGAGGGCCGTTAAGTACGCGGACTCAGTTCAGAGAAATAATAATAATAGTGAAAAAAAAAAAAAAAAAAAAAGGTTGGCTTTAAAAATAATTATAAGATAAAAAACTTTTTATAAACCATGTTTTTAAAATTTCTGTTGAATCATAGCTATAGAACCAACTACATTAGCACTTTATCAATGCGTATGAAATCTTATATATAATTTTATATTTGAATCCCAGTTACATATGAACAACACTATACGTGGTTTACATAATATTTTCTTTCACGCTATTTTTTATATTTATTTGATTTGTCACATCAACCATAAAATGACAACAATTTCGCGCGAAATATAATATTACAATGTGCTATGATCGGTTCCATCTATCGCATGAGACAATTTTTGGGGTTATACTAGTTACTGAGTTAGTTAATAGTAGTTGGTATATAGAAAAATAAATAATGAAATATGTAAACCTGATCATGGTACAGCCTTAATATAGCTCCCCTTGGCGACTTTTGAAATTTTATCGCCCCTTTAGACAAAAATAGATACTTTAAGCGATTCTTTTCTCCGTTTCTTTCTTTTCTTTTCTTTTTCCTTACCTGTGCGTTCTTTTCTGTTTTTGAATATTTTATAATTTATTTATATTTTTGATGGGCTACTTAGCTTAAAGTGGCTTTTGCGAAAGTGGAGTCCTTGGCGAAAAATGTCCTATCTATTTCAGCATCAAAATTTTAAAAATTACCCAGGATTATCAATAAGTAAAGCTCTTTAATATAATGCTGAATTCGCTTTCATGCAAGCGCGATTCATCCGTCCCAAAAACATACTATTTAAACAAAAGGAAAAAATCTGATGTGGGCACCACATGACTTCCTTATACACTTTTAGATATATAGATAATGTTAAACAGCATTGACATTGGACCCGAAAGAGTTGGTTAAAAATACTTTAAAAAATGAATTATCACCGTGTTCTGAGCTTTTCTGAAGGTTAGTTAAAAACCGATTGCAAGATTTGTACTGGTAACGCTGACGAAGGCAGCAGGGACCCGAAAAAATTTGCTAAAAGTATTTAAAAAAATGCATTTTCACCGTGTTCTGAACTATTCTGAAAGTTTCAAATGTCTAGCTAGTCGGGAAGTTAGTTAAATAAATTTTCTGTTGAACCATATACACGCTGCCGAAGGCAGCAGGGACCCGAAACAATTGGCTAAAAATATTTTAAAAATGCATTGTCACCGTGTTCTGAGCTTTTCCGGAAGTTTTAAATGTCTAGCTAGTCGGGAAGTTAGTTAAAAATCGATTGCAAAATTTGTACTGGTAACACTGCCGAAGGCAGCAGGGACCCTAAACAGTTGGCTAAAAGTATTTAAAAAATGCATTTTCATCATGTTCTGATCTATTCTGAAAGTTTCAAATGTCTAGCTAGTCGGGAAGTTAGTTAAATAATTTTTCTGTTGAATCACATAAACGCTGCTGAGGGCAGCAGGTATCGGAAACAGTTGGTTAAAAATTAGGGGCGGGAATCGATTAAGAGTTTTAACTGGGTTAATCGTAGTTCATTAATCGATTAATCGGTCTATTAATCGGATTTTTAATCGGTTTTCATTTTTCTTTATATAATTTTATTTCAATGATGAATAAAACTCTCATATTGTGTGTGTATATATATAGATACTAGCAGGCTTTGCCCGCTTCGCTGGACACTATATTTAAATGATTTCTTTGTAACTGAACATATTTCGATTAGCGACTATTTTCGTCACAGCTTTAGTATGGGACCTCCTTGGCAATATCAAACATTTTTTGAACTTCTCGAACCTGTACAACAAAACTATTATTAAAACAAATATTTTCGAAAATAGTCCAATAGCTGGTGTTAATTCTTCGAATATTCTGGAAACAGTTGAAGCTGTTACTCGTACAGTATAAGTCATTATTCGATGAATGTTCTGGGACAGTCTAAAAAATAGTCACTTGTTAAACAGGAGTAAAGCAAATAACATCAACTACACCAGAGCAAAAATTTTCACTCACTCACGAAAAATGTCCAGTTGCTTAGAGCTCAATCCCTAAAGTGTAGTGACTCAGAATAGGTCTCTGAATAACTCGTGATCGCAGTGACTACATACTCTTTCGCAAAAATCAACTCACACCTACTTATAACTTTTGGCGATGGGGCTTGGAGATGACTCCATCGAGAATCCCTTGGTAAGCTCAAGGTCTACGTTCCCGTGTGTCGGAGAGCTTCGAAACATCGGGAACCCTAAACTATCATTTTTCACCAAATTTGGTCGTCCACTCGCCAAGTTTGTCTCCAAGACTATGCTTTCTATTAAACATATCTTTATTTAGTTATTTAAATATTAATTTGAATTAATCAAATATTTCTGCCCGACAGCGTGCAAATGCAGTCACACACAGCAGCTCATTTATTTGTATGTTAAATTAGCGTAGTGAATGGTATATAAATAAATAAATAAATAACTAAACATTATCGTGCTACACAATTTTATTAATTTTACATTTTTCTTGAACTACCTAGATTAAAATCGCTGTTGCTAAATTAAACCTCTTTTATATTTTTCTTGAACTACCTAGATTAAAATCGCTGTTGCTAAATTAAACCTCTTGGCGAAAAATGTTCGGTGTACTTCAACGCAACAATTTAAAAAATCACCCAGGAGGATCTATAAATAAAACTGATTTTAGTACAACACACATTAGCATCGTAAACAATATTAGCACTTTGTAAAAGAAATTTTAAATTTAAAATGATGTGAATTTTTGTGAGATGCATAATTTATTTATTTATTTTATTTTTTATTGTTCACGTTTAGATAAATGTATTTATTTTCCTGTTGGAAAAAAAAAATAAACTCGACAACAATTAAATTATGGATAATTAAATTTAATTTTGGCAACAATTAAATTATGGTTAAAATTTAAATGGCTAATTTTTTGCTATTATTAGCTTACAAAATTGTTATTTTATGCATAAAAATAACAAAAAAAAAGTTTTTTTTCGGAATAAAAGGCAGCCAACTTTCTAAGTTAGGGTATAAGCTATCTCCATAACAAATTTTATCAAAATCCATCGAGCAGTTTTAGCGTGAAACTCTGTCAAATAAACGGACATTCACATTTATAATATACTAGCAGGCTACGCCCGCTTCGCTGGTCACTATATTTAAATGAATTTTCGAAAGAATTGAATCAGTATTTATTTTTTACATCACATTACAAATAAAAACTTAAAAAAAAAAAAAAAAAAAAAACACTGAAATTGCTTTAGATCTCTCTTCTTCGGGTACCCGTTGACTAATGCAGCTCTTTTTTCTGTCCGTACTGCATCGGGTCCAGTTTCCCACTGTCTACAGAAAGGTCTTTCCCGGGCACTTCAATCTGGGTATTTATCGACGACTTGTGGATTTTCTGTTATTTAAGAACTACCTTTTTAAAGATGACTGTATCTCAGCATCTATTATATATTTTAGTTTTTGAACCATATGTTTTATAGACCCTGTTATTTACACTATATTACGATTTGATTCCGACCAGTGCAATAAAATAAAATAAAAAAGTAGATTTTCTTTTAAAAGGAATTAAATTCATGAAAAACGAATTTTAATCAGTTTATTCCTTTCTACTATTTATCTACCATTTTTTCCCCCAATAAATATTATAAATAATAATAATTAAAAAAAAAATTTCTTTTAAAGGAATTAATAAAAAAAATAAAAAGTTGCTATACTATAAAACATACATAAACGTACGTATACATAAACGTAACAATTTATTTTTATTGCATCACCATTTGATTTTCAATAAATATAATAAATAAATAAATAAATAAATAAATAAATAAAATCGCCTTCAAATGAATGTATTAAATAAAAAATTAATTGCATAATAGCCGTTGCTAAGATACGCAGACGATATTTTCCTGTTGAAAAAAATAAATAAATTCGTTTTTTTTTTTTTTTTTTTTTTTTTTTGGCAACAATTAAATTAATGATAAATTTAAATGGCTAATTTTTTGCTATTATTAGCTTACAAAATTGCTATTTTATGCATAAAAATCGCAAAAACAAAGTTTTTTCGGAATAAAAGGTAGCCAACTTTTTAAGTTAGGGTATAAGCTATCTCCATAACAAATTTCATCGAAATCCATCGAGCAGTTTTAGCGTGAAACTCAGTCAAATAAACGGACATTCACATTTATAATATATATAAGATATAAGATTATTCATAAGTTTGACTGAGAAAAAAAAAAAAATTTCAAAAATTTTTGTCTAATTAATTATGTCTGTTTCATAGCTGAAATTTAAATCAATTTTCAGGGTAATAATTGGTGACTTTCGGAGATAATTTTATATAAATATTTTCACTTATTCAATTTTTTTTTTTTATAAATTAATTTTTTAATTTATTTTGAAAGAAACTTTAAATGAATTTACACATATTTTAGTTTTATATTTGCAGGCCTTGTCCATCTTGCATGTCACTATTTTGAAATGAATTCTCGAAATTCCATATCATTAAAATTCCATATCATCGAAATTCCATATCATTCCATACCATTAAAAATCTCAAATTCTTATATTTTAGTACTTCTTTGTCACTTCGGACTAGAACACAGAATGTTATTTTCTGTTTCTACTTCAATAGTTACTATCAGCAATTCTGAACAGACAATAAACGCTTGAAGATATTGTGAGACTCTGTTGACATTTCCTCCACCAGAGGAATAGTAAAAATCTCAATTCCTTCTTCTTCTTTTTTTTATTTTTATTTTTAGCATTTCTTTTTTTTTTTTTTTTTGAAAGCTTCTTGTTTCTGAGAACACTATTACCCTAGCCAACAGTTTCTGTAGAAGGCTACAGATAGGTGGTGTTGCTCCAGCATGCACATGGAGCGGCATTTTGTTTAATAACTGTCCTCTCCGTTTTCTCTATCAACAAAAGTGAAACAACTTCTTTTGAGAGGTTTTATTTACTTTTCTTTCTTTCTTTCTTTCTTTTTGCTTTTTTATTATTTGATGGATGTTTCTTAGAATGTTTGTTAGCAAAATACGCGAAAAAATATTTTGTAGGCAGAACTGCATTTTTACTTTAATTCGTAGTTTGAAAATTTTAATTGGATTTTGAAAAATTTTAAACGAATTAATCGATCCGATTAACTCGATTAAAAAAAATGATCGGGACTAAGCATTGATCGATTAACCGAACCGATTAATCGATTAATCGGCACAGCCCTACTAAAAATATTTAAAAAATGCATTGTCAACGTGTTCTGAGCTTTTCTGAAAGTTTCAAATGTCTATCTAGGCGGGAAGTCAGTTAAACTGCCAGATTTGTCCAAACCGTTTTTGAGTTATTACCGTTTTTTATACATTATGGCCAAAACCTATGTATTTTTGGTCATTATGAACCTAATTTTCCTAAATATCTCCAAAACGGATAATCATACAAAGTCTAAAAAGGGAGGTGCACAACTAGATGTTATAACAAACCTATGTACCAATTCGCAACTTTCTACGTCCAACCGTTTTTGAGTTATGCGACATACACACACACACATACATACAGACGTCACGAAAAATCGTGTAAAGTCGCTTATATCTCTAAAACGAGAGCTCGTGTTAAGACGACACTTGCAGGTGTACAACTAGACATCATGACTGTCCCACGTATAAAGTGGCAACATTCAGCAATCATTCGTTTTCGAGCCATGTGAAATACAAAATCCATTTCGCAAATCGGGATTACTATACTTCCTTTGAAACCTTTGGACGGCCCCTGCCTGCCTGGGCTCGGCCAAGCTTAACGGGTTGGATGCCGTCCGCCGGAGCGAATAAATCGCCAGATCACCGCGTGGAAGCTTCTGGGCAGCAATGTAACTAGAACGCCAAAGCTCAGGAATTGCAGCACGCTCCAGATGTTAAGGAATTTGGAATAAGTGCACTAACTAGCTGAGAGTCGAAATAACCGGAATTATACAAAATTAAAACAATTTTGAATTTATGCAGGGAGGAAAAAAAAAAAAAAACGACCCCATCGAGCACTTGACGGTGCAGCACAGATTAACGAGGACCAGACACCGCCACACCCTCGTAAAAAAAAAAGAATAAAATAAATAAAATAAAAATGATAATAAAAATAAATAAAGTAAATAAAAATAAAATAGAATAAAAATAAAATAAAAATATAGAATAAATAAATAAATTAAAGTAGGTAAGTAATTAAATTAAAATTGGTGCGGGTCAAAACTTGGTGAGTACCAAAAAGAAATCTGACAGGAAATAGTTCTAGGCTTAACAAGGAAAGTATTACCCCTACAATTGAGAAAAAAGAAGTGCGTGTCAAAACTAGATGAGTATACTATACTTCCTTATACTTTGTATAAGGAAGTAAAAAAAGATCTAAAATTGAGGTATATTATTATTATTATTATTATTGATAATGACGTCAATTTTTGTGAGATGCATAATTTAAATTTTACATTTTTTTAACGGTTACGTTTAGTTAAATGTATTTATTTTTATGTCGAAAGAAAATGAACTCGTAAATTTTTTTCGGCAACAATTAAATTATAGCGAATATTTTAATGGCTATTTATAAGGTATTTATAGCTATTTATAAGAGGTTTTTATTTTCATATTTTAATTAGTAATAAGAAAACTAATAAAAAATTCGAAAATCGGACTTCGAAGTATTGTGTTGTCATCAGGTTGTGAGCTATTGTGAAAGTTTCAAATGTCTAGCTAGTAGGGAAGTTAGTTAAAATTCGATTGCAAGATTTGTACCGGACAAACAAACAAGAATGGAAGTTAATAAAAACACGGTAATAAAATATTACTTCTTTTAGAACAACGTATATTAGCATCGTGAACTACATTAGCATTTATCAATGTGTATAAATGTTGTGACTGTGGTGGCTAGTAGCCGCGTATTGATGAAGATAATGATGAACTTTTATTAACATTTAATTAACATTTAGCACCATACATTACTTTATATACATACATACAAATTTTAAAGAACATTTTGATGTATTTTGATAGTCGATAATATTGTTCATAGAAATAGTCAAATCGATGTAAATAGAATAGAATAGAATCAGTTTTTATCGATGTTGCCAGATTCCTTTTTGGAAAGTGCAAAACTCGGGAGAAATAGAAATAAGTAACCAAGGAGGATATAATAATTCTCCCCTACTTGAAAACATACAGTGCCGAGTCAACCTTAAGATAAAATATAATCTTGTAGGTATGCTGGTTGACGCCTCGTTCTAGTAGATCTTCGTACAGGTGGTGAAGGAATCTGTGGTTGATCTGTGGCTGGATATGTGTTCAGCTCATTTCCCTCAGGATTGATAACTTGATAATATGCAGGGTCGTAATTTGTGTTATGGGAGGATTTCTGGTGTGGAATTGATGGCGACGCTATATTTCCTCTTTGAACATCTGATTTCTGTAGTTGATTAATATGTCTCCTGATTTCCCTGCCTTCATCTAATTTAACTATATAGTGAATGTGTCCAAGTTTTCTAGTTATAACTCCTAGTTTCCATACGGTTTTATTGTTTATAAAGAATTTTGCATTGACATTAAGTAATGTCTTGATACAGACTCTTTGTACATGTCCAGTTGATTTACACGACTTACACTTCAAATTATTTGGATTAATGCGACAGTCCTTTGATAAATGGTTGTTTTTCGCACAGCGTAGGCACAAATTATTTATGCCAAGTTTTTCGAAATCAATTTGATTTTGTTTGGATTTCATGCGCTGATGTAAAACTGCCTCTTTTTTTTTTCTTTATATTTTGAGTGTTGAAGGATGTTTTCACCTATTTCGATTGCCTATTACTTTTGGAGACTTTTTTGATATCCTCTGAGATAGATGTACTGTTGTTTAAAGTTTTTGATAACTCGCGACTGTCAATTTTTGAAGCTTCAAGTGTAATAGCTTTATCAACAATATCGTTGAAAATTTTTAATTCTGATTGCAAGAGTTGCTCTTTGATCCAACTATCTTTAATGCCACGAATAAGTTGTGCTCTAAGGAAAATATCAGCAACAGATACCTTTTTACTGCATTCACAGTGAACAGTAAACTCGCATTCGGAAATATCACGCCGTAATTCTGCCACATATTCGGAAATAGAACTGTCCTGTTTTTGATAAGTTGACAAAAAGTAATGGTGTGAAACTAAAGGATTTTTCTTTGGAGCTAAATGATTTTTGTTGTGACTGAGTGGAATTAGATTAAATGTTCGATGAGACATATTATATATATTGACAAGACTTTATACTTCACAAGACGATTTACATTACATATAACAATGAAGAAAAACAGAGTAGCGATTCGTGATCGCGATCGAACAACAAATACCATGGAGACTGGAACAACTACATTGAGTAGAGTTGAGTAGTTCGTAGCCGGCATTACAAGTTGAGATGCAATTGTTCTCCCACACATGAAATGACATAATCTTGTAGGTATGCTGGAGATTTTCAATTTCTTGTCGGACGCCTTAATACTGGATTATTACAGCTAGAATTGGAAACTGATGTTGGAACAGTTGTAGGATTGTCAGGCAATTCAGTAGTTGGC
The DNA here is from genome assembly GCA_963930645.1 of Salticus scenicus. Classification (NCBI taxonomy): domain Eukaryota; kingdom Metazoa; phylum Arthropoda; class Arachnida; order Araneae; family Salticidae; genus Salticus; species Salticus scenicus. The sequence goes on along the minus strand of OZ005652.1, from coordinate 365,197,564 downwards.
AATATGACAAAATCTCCCTACTGTGGAACCTTAAGTTGAGTTGAAGACTGTGGAATATTAGTTTGAACTGAAGGTGTTGGATTCACTTTAGACGATAACTCTGGTGCAAATGATACTGATTTGCGACTGCACTTGACATCGGTTTTGTATAGTTGATTAATGTGCCTCTTAAACACATAGCCACAATCAAGTCTAACTAAGTAATGTAGCTGACCCAGTTTCTTGATAATTTGTCCCATTTTCCATTTGGCCTTATTATTGCTATAATATCGTGCTTGAACCCTATCTCCCACGCTTAATTGCCTTGTTTTAGAGTTTGATACTGGAGTCTTTTTAAATTTTGTAGGCTTCAATGCATCTAGCTTGATTCTAAATTCTCTTTGATAAAATTGTTCAGCTGGTGTTCGACCATTGGCAAGATGAGTTGCGCGATAGCGGAAAAGAATTTCTCGAATTTTCTGATAGATTGTTTGATTTTCTGCTTCCATGGCAGCTAACCTATGTTTTAAAGTTTGAATATTTCTTTCGGCTAGGCCATTAGTAGAAGGATGACCAGGAGCTATAAGTTTCTGGAATATGCCTGCTTCATTGCAAAATTGTTGAAATTCATCGCTGGTAAATATTGTTGCATTGTCAGATACCATGACATCCGGAAATCCTGTGCGAGCAAATACATTCTGCAGCATTTCGATAGTAGATGTCGATGTTGCAGCAGACTTGATAATCTCTATCTCAGCCCATTTTTATTTTGCGTCGATGATCACAAGAAAAGAACAATTTTGAAATGGGCCAGCAAAACTATATGAATTCTTTGCTAGTTATGCTCTGGTTCTGCCCATGGATGTAACGGAGATTTTGGAGGGCTTGATTTAGTGGAAGCACACTCGGAACATGATCGAACCATTCTTCCGATGTCTTTGTCTATTGACTTCCAATATACATAGCGTCTAGCTAGTTGTTTCATTTTGGTTGTGCCTAAATGTGTTCGATGAAGTTCTTCCAATACGGCTGGCTGGAGACTTTGGGGGATGACAACACGAGAGCCTCTGAACAAAATGTCATCCTCTATAGTAAATTCAGAATCTACAGTTGACTCCTCTCGCAGTTGTTTTAACATGTTTGAGAGATTTTCATCATTTAGAGTCTCTTTACGAAGTGAATTGAAAGTTAATTGAGGTGAAGAAGTTTGATAAACTGTTTTTAAACACAATTGATGGACTTCTTTGTTTATTTTACTTTCGATGGGAATTTTGGGTATCAATGGAGCTCTTGAGAGGCAATCGACATTTATATTTTCACAACCCTTCTTGAAGACTACTTCATAATTGAATCCTGATAGAAACGTAGCATATCGCTGTAAGCGTGCAAATGTCATCTGAGGAATTCTAGCATTCTGGTGAAAAATGCGTACTAAAGGACTGTTATCTGTAATCAACTTAAAGGGTCTCCCAAAGAGATATTGATAAAAATGCTCTTCAGAAAAAATAATGGCCAAGGCTTCCCTATCCAGTTGTGAATAATTCTGCTCAGCTTGTGTTAGTGATCTTGATGCAAATGAAATTGGCTGTTCTTCACCGTCTAGAACGTGAGATAAAATACCTGCAATACCAACAGGACTAGCATCACAAGCAAGTTGTACTGGTAATGATGGGTCGTAAGGCATAAGAACTCGATCACTGGCAATTTCTCGTTTTAAATTCAGGAAAGCAGCTTCACACTAGGCAGTCCATTTAAACCTTGTATTTTTCTTTAGAAACTTGCGTATGGGAGCTGTACGAGTTGAAACATCAGGCATGAAACGGGAGTAATAGGTTACCATGCCGAGGAACCTACGGACATCATCTACTGACTTTGGTTTTGTCATATCGATGATAGCTTTAATTTTTTCTGGCGATTTGCGAATACGGTTGTATTCTACAACATGACCTAAAAAGTCAAGGCGCTCTTGAAAAAAGGAGCATTTTCTGCGATTGAGATGAAGATCATTCTTTTGTAATTCCTTGAGGCAAGCAATTAAATTAGATAAACGCTCTTCTTTAGTTCAACCATGGACAATTATGTCATCAAAATAAGATTCTGATTTGGGCACTTTTTCAAGGATTTGAGTAACAATTCTATTAAACTCTACAGGGGCCGACTTGATTCCAAATGATAGTCTGTTCATGCGGTAAATTCCTCTATGCGTGGTGATAGTTTGAATTTCACTGGATTTTTCGTCAACAGGAATATGTAGATAAGCTTTAAAAAGATCTAAACGGCAAAAGTATTTTGAACCTCTTAAACTATTAAAATTATCTTCTATTTTTCGAATAGGATAGCGATTGGTTGTCAGTCGCTGATTCACGCCGATTTTGTAGTCAACGCACAACCGAACTCCACCATCTGCTTTAGGAATGATCACAAGGGGTGATCCCCAATCACTAGTTTCAGCTTTTGTTATGATTCCTGCAGCTTCCAGAGATTCTAGTTCTTGATCCACGCGATTTCGCAGTGCATATGGAACATCACGCTCTTTGTGAAAAACTGGAGTTGCACCTTCACGAAGTTCTAAATTTACTTTGAAGTTAAGTACACAGCCTATTTTCTCTTCAAAAATGTCTGGTAACATGTTGACAATTTCATGAATATCATCAATAGAGTTAACAGGGAATTCTGGTGCATAGCTTGAGTACTGTTGATCAATTTCATTAAGGTTAATATTCAGCTGACGTATCCATGTTCGTCCTAGAATAGCAGAACATTCCTCTGGCACGATGTAAGCTTCTCCTCGAATCGTAATTCCGTCATAAGAAGCAATTACAAGAGCCTTTCCGTCTGGTATAAAAACATTTTGAGTGTAAGATCGAAATTCTATTTCCGCTGGATGAAGAGTAATATCATGCCCTAACTATGCAAACTTATCTCGAGGTAAATATGTATATCCGGAACACTATATCTAACACTTTAAGTAGTTCATCATATTCTAATTCACTGGAAGCCTTTGGCGCAATAACAGCCGCCAAGATATTGTAATTTGATGCTCCTACAGAATTTAACAAAATTTGTGCGCTTTTATAATTATCATAAAAAATATCTTTCATTATTAAATAATTTTCGAAACGTTGACGATAATATTTAAAATTTTCTTTCTTATTATCAAAACATTCAAACGGAGGAATATGGGAAATGTTAACAACTGGAATCTTTGTTGAGTTAGTATTACTGCTATTATTAGCCATTTCAGATTTGTCTCTTGACAACAGCTGTTCAATAAGCATTTGTTGGCCCCGATTTACAGTATCAAGCAATTTCTGAAATTGTTCTGGATCCATTATGTATTTAAAATGTAAATTATATTTTTTTTCGATAAATAATTATATTGTATATAAAAATTATTAAGTTGAATTGAAAATGAAACAACTTTAACTCGTCGCTAAAACTGTTGTGACTGTGGTGGCGAGTAGCCGCGTATTGATGAAGATAATGATGAACTTTTATAAACATTTAATTAACGTTTAGCACCATACATTACTTTATATACATATATCCAAATTTTAAAGAACATTTTGATGTATTTTGATAGTCGATAATATTGTTGATGGAAATAGTCAAATCGATGTAAATAGAATACACGGAGTAATATTAATAGGAGTTGAAGGTCCAATGGGAGAAAGCTACGAAACTGTGATCTAAATTTTTGGTAAATATTGAGGGCGCCACTTGTCATTCCTCCCTACCTCGGCGCGGATATACTGCTGTTTTCAACAGAATTTTGCTGGAGTACATTTAAATTTTTTTATTTTAAGCAATTTAATTTCTTTGTAAGTTCTTAAAACTACATAATTCAGATGTTTCAAATAAATGCTTCGTTCCTAGTTGTAAAACAGGCTATGATAGTGATAAGAAGAACAAAAAAAAAGCCCTAGCAGAAAAATAAAGTCCGAGTTCGTGTTTTCTGCACCTAAAGTAAGTTTATTTTTTTTCTTTACAAAATTTCATCCATTCTCCTTCCTCCCAATTGTCTGTTTTAGCTAGCTTCGGTTCATAAGAATCGCCATTTTTTAAAAGCTTTCTTTCAAAGTAAAATTAGTATAAAATGGCTCTTAAAAAAAAACATGTTGGTTAGAATACTCTATTTAATGAAATTTGCTTTCAATCGAAATTTTTTCAGCTTGATATTATTTAAAAAAAAATAATTAAAACGAGACATTTCCCCATTGAATAACATTGCGGAAGCTGGAGAGAAGGAAGGATTGCACGCTGGCGCCATCTGTAAACATTAGAAAACAACATCACAAAATTTCAGCGTTACCTTCTTCTCCTGTCTTTTTACTCCGTGATAGAATAGAATAGAATCAGCTTTTATCGATGTTGCCAGATTCCTTTTTGGAAAGTACAAAATTCGGGCGAAATAGAAATAAGTAACCAAGGAAGATATAATAATAAAATTTTTAAAGTGATAATGGCGTCAATTTTTATGAGATGCATAATTTAACTTTTTATAATCTTTTAACGTTCACGTTGAATTAAATGTATTTATTTTTATGTCGAAAGAAAATGAACTCGTAATTTTTTTTGGCAACAATTAAATTATAGCTAATATTTTAATGGCTATTTTATTGCTATTAAGAGAGTATTATTTTCATATTTTAATTAATTAAAAGAAAACTATTCGAAAATCTGACTTCGACGTATTGTGTTATCACCTGGTTCTGAGCTACTGTGAAAGTTTTGAATGTCTATATAGTAGGGAAGTTAGTGAAAAATAGGTTGCAAGATTTGTACCAGACAAACAAACAAACAAGAATCGAAGTTAATAAAAACATGATAAAAAGTAGCTTTTGGCAATTAGTCTCTGTGTGTGTGTTTGTATGTACATGGAGAATTTTCTGGCTATCATATCTCCGAAATTATTAAAGCTAGATTTACGAAACTTTAGAATTGCGATAGGTCTGGTGTACAGGTGAATTTTCCAAATTTTGGTGAAAATTAGAAAACCGGAAGTGGGATCGTAAGTCCATATCTCAAAAACGGTTCTGACATTTTTTTTCAAGGTTGCTATATAAGCACTATATTAGATGTCCTTTCAAATGCTATAGTTGGTTAGTTCAAGAAAATTGATAGGCGTTCTGTATAAACAGCTCAATTTCAGGTCTCGTAAGAGCGTTTTATTTTTTAAATGGCTGCACGGATTTTTTTCAAACTCGCCATATTAACTCTCTTTTAAATATCCTTTTGTATGTAATTATTGTTTTCCGGTCAATGATTGTGTATGCTAAGATTTTGTAAATGTTGGTATCTCAAAAACGTCTCTAACGATTTTCTTGTAAATTGTTTCAGAAATCTATTTTAGATATCTTTTCTCATGTATTACGTGGTTATTATGGGGAAATTGACAGTTATCCTGATTAGGTAGGTCAGTTTTAGATCTCGGAAATTGATGTTTCAAAAAATAACTTTATCAAATTTCTTTCTTTCTTTCTTTTTTTTTTTTAACTCGTTGTGTAAACTCTGTTTTATATGCCTTAACGCGTGTAACAAATTTTCTTACCAGAAAATTTTTAGATGTCCATTCCGTTAGATCATTTTTATGCTTTTTGATAACGTTATCTCCGAAAAATGCATATAATACGTGTACTAGTGGGTAATGGAAGTCGTTTAGTTGTTTGACACAACATTTTTATTATTACTTTCTTCTATATGCAATATAGAGAAAGTATTGGATTCGTAAAAATTTTCGACCTCGGGTTTTTGATGGATTTACACGTTTTGAGAGCTGTAGAACACGATTTGACCCATTTTAGAAAATGTCTGTCTGTCTGTCTGTCTGTCTGTCTGTCAGTCTGTCTGTGTGTGTGTGTGTGTGTGACAAAATTTTGTGGCAACTGTATCTCAGGAACTGCTGCACAGAATTTCATACAAATTAGTATGAAATTGCACCTTGACATAAATTAGTGCCTATCAACTTTTGGTAAAAATTGTCTTATAGGTTGCGTTGCCATCCCGCTTTTTCTAAATTTTTAACATGGTGATATAGGACAAAATTTTGTATAAATGTGCATAAAGAGAATTATTTTTTAGTAATCATTATGAAATTTACAAGAATTATTTATAATAGAGGTAGTCAACTGGGCAAAAAATTTTGTATGCGTAGGAGCCTCGTGAACCCCCCTGGGGGGAAGTCCCCCCTCGAGGGGAGTAAATTTTCAAGATGGGTATCTTTCGAAAGGTCTCGTCAATACCTTTAAAACGAATGGTTGAACTATAAATCTGTGATAATTTAAAACAAAGTTATCGATTTTTTTTACTTTTAACAAAAAGTAACTTAGAAAAAAAATCTTTTTTTTTTTTTTTTTTTTTTTTTTTTTTTTTTTTTTTTTAACGAAATTTAACCAGACTTGGTATTTAGTTGGCCCCTGACATAAACTGGGGCTGATTAGATTTGGGGATCAATCACTCAACAGGTGGTGCTGTGATCGTATTTTTTCTAAATTTTTAACATGGCAGTATAGGACAAAATTTCGTATAAATGTACATAATGGGAGTTATTCTTAACTTGTGATTGTGAAATTAATATGAATTATTGATAATAGTAGTAGTTAATTAGGAAAAAAATCCCGGTCATCGCTTCCCTCCCCCCAGGGGAAAAAATTTTCAAGATGGGTATCTTTCGAAAGGTCTCGTCAATATCTTTAAAACGAATGGTTGAACTATAAATATGGGATAATTTAAAACAAAGTTATCGATTTTTTTTTTAACAAAAAACAACTTTGAAAAAAAATCGTATTTTTTTTTTTTTTTTTTTTTTTTTTTTTTTTTAAATATTGTTACTGCGTGAATTTGTATAGGAAAATATAGAAGAAAGTCTTGCGGTGGCCACAGCATACTAGTTTTTACTTTCTTCTATATGTAATATAGAGAAAGTATTGGATTCGTAAAAATTTTCGACCTCGGGTTTTTGATGATTTACACGTTTTGAGAGCTGTAGAACACGATTTGACCCTTTTTAGAAAATGTCTGTCTGTCTGTCTGTCAGTCTGTCTGTGTGTGTGTGTGTGTGTGACAAAATTTTGTGGCAACTGTATCTCAGGAGCTACTGCACAGAATTTCATACAAATTAGTATGTAGTTGCACCTTGACATAAATTAGTGCCTATCAACTTTTGGTAAAAATTGTCTTACAGGTTGCGTTGCCATCCCGCTTTTTCTAAATTTTTAACATGGTGATATAAGACAAAATTTTGTATAAATGTGCATAAAGAGAATTATTTTTTAGTAATCATTATGAAATTTCCAAGAATTATTTATAATAGAGGTAGTCAACTGGGGAAAAAATTTTGTATGCGTAGGAGCCTCGTGAACCCCCCTGGGGGGGGAAGTCCCCCCTCGAGGGGAGTAAATTTTCAAGATGGGTATCTTTCGAAAGGTCTCGTCAATACCTTTAAAACGAATGGTTGAACTATAAATCTGTGATAATTTAAAACAAAGTTATCGATTTTTTTTACTTTTAACAAAAATTAACTTAGAAAAAAAATCGTATTTTTATTTTTTTTTAACAAAATTTAACCAGACTTGGTATTTAGTTGGCCCTTGACATAAACTGGGGCTGATTAGATTTGGGGATCAATCACTCAACAGGTGGTGCTGTTATCGTATTTTTTCTAAATTTTTAACATGGCAGTATGGGACAAAACTTCGTATAAATGTACATAATGGGAGTTATTCTTAACCTGTGATTGTGAAATTAATATGAATTATTGATAATAGTAGTAGTTAATTAGGAAAAAATCTCGGTCATTGCTCCCCCCCCAAGGGGAAAGTACCCCCCGGGGGGGGGGGGTAAATTTTCAAGATGGGTATCTTTCGAAAGGTCTCGTCAATATCTTTAAAACGAATGGTTGAACTATAAATATGTGATAATTTAAAACAAAGTTATCGATTTTTTTTTTTTTTTTTTTTTTAACGAAAAAAAACTTTGAAAAAAAATCGTTTTTTTTTTTTTTTTTTTTTTTTTAAATATTGTTACTGCGTGAATTTGTATAGGAAAATATAGAAGAAAGTCTTGTGGTGGCCACAGCATACTAGTTTTTTTTTTTTTTTTTTTTGTGGTTTCAGTAATCTGAAATCCCCATTCCTTTGCTTTTTGTTTTAAAAGGAATCATTTTATCAGTCTTTTATATTCTGGTAGAATTTGAAATTTGGAAACGAAGTAAATCAGGCTTTTTTCGGTAAGGTCTATACTTAGGCAAATACGATATCCATTTTAATTTATAACCTAAACGGGATTAAAATTCAAAAGTAGCCGTAAGGGTCTATACAAAAGCTATACATACCCAAAACACTTTAGGCAGTTGGCTAAATCACAAAAGCTTTAATATAAGACCTTCTAGGCGACTTTTAAATTTTGGTCCGAAAGTAGCTCGGACGTTTTCGACAAAGAGTTAATTTCCGTTACCACGATGACCATTTTAACTCTAGCCGTACGTTAAAAATATTCATAAATTATAAAACACTGCAAATAATAATAATGAAATATTTACAACAATCTATGTAATATTTCTCTAACGTGGATTAGTTTCAATTATTTTTTGTCGAAACGATACAATACGCGGGTGAAAAAAATACTGCGCCATAAAAAAATTTGTACCATGAAAAAATGCAGAATTATATATCACAAAACACTTCTTAATCTATAAATCTGTAATTCACGTGTTCAATTTCAGTCATAGAATCTAGTCAGGTTGGGAGAGCTTATGTACTTTATTGCAGAAATTAAACACACAAATAAAATTACTATTTGCAGTATTTTAAGGATGAATTCACAATTTAAAATTAAATTGGGAGTTATTCAGGAAAAATATTCTTTCTCCATAAAGGAGCCAAGATCAAGATATGTAAATCATAACTTTTCATGTTCAAGAGAAAAAAAAATGCTTCCTGTTCCTGTTTAAGACAGGCCGAGAAACTAAACTAAAAGTAACATTCTCAAAGAGAGAAAAAAACCACCTCTCATTTGGCAAAGAGCCAACAACCAGTTGGGGGGGAAAGAGTGAATCGAAAGTACGATCCACGCTGAAACATGCTCCGCCCCCATGAACGGAGGTTCATGAAAATATCATAAAAAGTACAATAACAACATTAGTGTTGTTACAGGTTTTCATTTTCTGTCTTCAACTGCAAATAGATAAGAAAAAGAGAGATTAATATACATAATGAAACATTGTAACTAGATGATTAATATAAGTGGATAAAATACAGGAACACAAGAAAAAAAAAAATAAAAAATAAAAAATAAAAAATAAATAAAAATAAAAATGAGTTAATGTTCAACTGTTCAGTTCAAAGTTTTAAAATGGCAGAGGAGATAGTTTGGCGATCGGACGCTTCAACTCTCCATAAATAGTTTTCAATAGAACTACACGAATCTTGCCATCTGCTCCAGGAAATAATTTGATTATGCGACCCAGTTTCCACTTCAATGGGGGCTGATTATCGTCTTTTATTAAAACCAAATCGTCTTTCTTGAAATTTGGTTTATTTATTAACCAATTTGATCGCCTTTGCAAGTCTGATAGGTAATCTGAGGACCATCTCTTCCAGAAACTTTGAAAAAAATTTTGTAGAAGTTTCCATCTTTCTAGCGGGGTTAGGTTAACTGAAGAATAGTCAGGTTCTGGTATTGAAGTCAAGGCAGTGCCTATGGTAAAATGTCCTGGGGTTAGAGCATTTAAGTCACTGGGATCATTCGAGAGCGCAACAAGAGGTCTTGAGTTCAAGCACGATTCAATTTGAGTAATTAAAGTAAGGAACTGTTCATAAGTTAATATTTGTTCGACAATAGTTCTTTTTAAATGACCTTTCATCTGTTTTATTCCAGCCTCCCAAAGTCCTCCAAAATGGGGGGCCGATGAGGGATTGAAATTCCATTTGATTGTTTCTTCGGACAAATATCTGTGGATCTTTTCGTCAGAAGAGATCAAGGACATCATTTTTTTCATTTCGTTGTCGGCACCTACAAAGTTCGTTCCTCTGTCTGAAAACAATTCTTCAGGTTTTCCTCGTCGAGCAACAAACCTCTTCAAAGATGCGAGGAATGTTTTAGAGGTGAGATCACTGAGTATTTCCAAATGAATTGATTTTGTGGAAAAACAGATATATAAACAAATATAACTTTTATAAGATCTAACACCTCGACCCTTACGAGGTTTGATGAGAAAGGGGCCTGCAAGATCAACCCCGACTTTCGAAAACACTCGCAAAGGCACAACACGAGCAGCTGGAAGATCACCCATTAGTTGAGAGGATAAGTTTGATGTGGTTCTAAAACACTTCATACAGCTACGCAGATTTCTTTTCACAGCGTCTCTTGCATTAATTATCCAATATTGTTGTCGCAGGACTGAAATTGTTAACTGGGTTCCACTGTGAAGATGTTTTTCATGAAAGTACTTTATAATTAAATCTGTAATGTGATGCGTTTTAGGAAGTATCATTTGGTGTTTTTGACTCTCAGGTAGGTTTGCGTGTCTTAATCTTCCACCAACACGAAGAATTTCATTTTTGTCTAGAAAAGGATTTAAAGAAAGGAGTTTGTTACTAGCATTCAGGTTTCTTCCAGATTTTAAAGTCTTTATTTCCTCTCCAAATTCATGTCTTTGAACCAACTTCACAATAATTTTGAACTTGTTGCCTCATCAAGTTCTTGCATAGTTAAAAAGCCAGTATTTCGCACAGATCGACATTTAGTATTTTTTATAAATCTAAGACATCAGGCTGTAACACGTCTTAATTTAGACCAAGATGAAAACTTATATAATAATTCAAATTCATTATTGCCATGAGTTAAAGAGCAAACAGTAGTTTTCCGTTGTTCTCTCAAAATCTCTTCTTCAGGTATTTTGACTTCATTTTCCGGTAGTGGTGTCGGTAAGTGCTCTTCTTTCAACCAGATTGGTCCCTTTAACCATTCTTCATTCTTCAGCAATTCAGTTGCTGTGCAACCACGAGATAGCACATCAGCGGGATTTTTAACCCCTGGACAAAATCTCCACTGAGACGGGGCTACTAATCGTTGAATTTCACGCACTCTGTTCTCTACGAAGGGCTTCCAGTTACTAGCACTTCCTTTGACCCAATAAAGGGTAATTTGGGAATCACAGAAGCATAGTACGTTTTTGACGGGAATTGAAAATAGCCGCCCAAGATAATGAGCTAATCGAGCAGCTGTTAAGGCTCCCATCAATTCAAGTCGAAGCAAAGTAAGTTTTTTGAGAGGAGCTACTCTTGTCTTTGACATAATAAATGAAGTTTCACGGGAACAAGGATCACGAAAATAAGCTACTGTACCATATCCCTTCAAACTGGCATCGCAGAAAACACAAATTTGAATAGTTTCAGGAGTTAATTTTTCAAAATTCGTAAAATATTTTCTAGGCACTTCAAAATTTTCTAAATCCTGTATTTCACTATGCCATTTCTTAAATTTTTGTGTTAAAGCATCAGGTAAAGCAGAATCCCAATCAACACCCTGCTCCCATAATTCTTGCATTAGAAATTTAACTCTTATTATAAAAGAGGAAATAAACCCTACAGGGTCATACACCTTTGCTACAGTTTGTAAAACAATTCTCTTAGTGATAATTTCATTATCAAACCCTTCTAACAGAGATTGAAAGTCTATTCTTAATGTGTCATTATTAGTTGACCACATTATTCCCAATACCTTAGAGATATTTCCCTCATTTATTTCTTCATCAACGTTCATTCCATGTTTTTCCCACAATTTGCTTAATTCGTAAGAATTACTTTTAAATTTTCTTAATGTCATATTGGCATCTTTAAGTATTTTCACAGCACCAGACGATAAAATAAATGCTTCATTTACAGAATTAGCGCCATGAAAGAGATCGTCGACATATAAGGAAGTATCAAGCATATTAACAACTTTCTCAAACAAGTCTTTATATCCTTTTATATGATGTTTAATGGTAGCTGAGAGCAAAAAGGTGATATTGTAACACCAAAAGTTACACGAGTCATGCAGAAAACCTTTAATAGAGGATTTTTACTATTTATATCCTCAAACCATAGAAATCTCAAAAAGTTTCTATCATTTTCTGCAACCTGTATTTGCAGAAAAGCCTTTTCAATGTCACAAACAAAGGCAATTTTATGAAGGCGGAATTTCAAAATAATATCCAGAATATTAGGATTTAAATTGGGGCCTGCAAATAAACATTCATTTAAAGATTTTTGCTTCTTTTTCTTTGGAAGAAGCATCAAACACTATTCTGACCTTTGTGGTGGACTTATCTGTTCTTATCACCGGTCTGTGGGGCATATAATATACACCAGTTTCATTTTTGTTTAATTCACACTCCTCTATTATACCCATTTTCTTTTGTTCCTCAAGAATTTTTTAATATTCATTTTTAAGCCATTCATTTTTAGACAGTTTTGTTCTCAAACCCCAAAGTCTATTTTTGGCTATTTCTATATTCGATTTTAATTCATTTTTATTTTCCTTCCACAAAAATTGAATTTCATATCTTCCCTTAACAAAATTTAATCTTTCATTGAAGGAATTAATAATTTTTGTATCTCTCTGTGACAGAGAATCATTCTTACTGTCACATATTCCAAGTGATTCTAAATCCCAAAAACGCTGCAAATCAAAACTGTCAAATTTATTGACAGATACAAAATGCGAATTAATTACCTCTGTACTATTAGTATTCAATTTCCCCACTACAGTATATCCGAAAATAGTATTAGCAACATATAAATTATCACTAATTTTTTCAATGATACCTCTCTGTATTTTCCAAAAATAATCCACTCCTAGTAATATATTAATTTTGGAATCACTTAATGAATTGTCTGCCAATTTCCAGTTTTTATTTTTAATATAACTTTCAATTTCTGGTTCGCCCCTTGGGCTTTTCAAGGGAGTCGCGGTTATTAAGTCAGTAGCTAATACTTCAACATGAATGAGCCGACGAGGGTTTATTTTGCTACGCAGTTCAATATTAAAAACTTCGAATTCTTCTTCTTTACCTTTCTTGATGCCAAACGCAAAAACGGTTAATTTTTCTTTTCTTACACGGGTTAATTTTAATTCGTGAGCCAATTTTTTAGTAAAAAACTTTTCTCACTTCCGGAATCCAATAATAGTCTGATAGTTTTGGATCTGGAATTAGATTGTGTTATTACGCAACATGTTTGCAACAACGCTGCCTGATTTCTATTTTTCAAATGCGAATTCGATACTATAGCGTTCTCTACTACTTCTGGTTTCAAGTTTTTTGAAAAACTAAATAATTTGTTATGATCTGTTGCTTTACATTTTTCGCAAGGCTGCGATTTCACACGGCACTGTGATGACAGATGAGATTTTAGAAAGCATTTATAACACCTGCCATCCTTCTTTAATTTTAACCTTTTCTCAACATCAGTTAAATTGGTACATTCAAGAGAAGGATGATCATAATTCTTGCAAAATATGCATATATTTTTTACACCTACATTCAATGAATCCATTTTATTTGAAAATTTTCTGTCATTAATTTCGGCTTTATTTTTATTTACAATTACCGAAGCATTTTTATAATTAATCATACTAAGTGATTTTTCACGTGATTCAAGTTCTATTTTAAGAAAATTAATTAAGTCTGTCACATCAGACTCATCCTTCCTTTTATCACTTTGCCTGTAATATTCAACTACTAGATCGTTTGGCAATAATTTTAATAAAATTGGATTCAGTAAATGACCATATTGGCCTTTTGTCACCCCTAAATTAGATAAACTGCGAATATTTACTTCACAAACGTCATATAGCTTTCGCAACGCAGTTATATTTGATGAACTCCTTACACATTCTAAATTTAGTAATTTATTCATATGAGCATTAATAATAATATCCTTTTGCCCAAAACGTGACTTTAGCATCTCTATGCAATTATCATAATTTTGCTCCGTAAGTGAAAACCCTTCAATAACATTGTACGCTTTGTCAGTTAAAAGCGTTTTCAGGTAAGTAAATTTTTCAATTTTTGTAAGATTTTCATTTAAATGGATTGAATTTTCGAAACAATCGAAAAATTCGTTCCATTTTTCTATTCGGCCACTAAATCGTGCTAAGGACATCTTAGGGAGTCTTATGGCGGAAGTTTTTGTTTGGGTTTCACTGACAGAACAATTTGAACCATTCTCTTCTATATTATTACATCTTTTTAATCTCAACTTAATTTTGCATTTGGCAGAAATTATTTGCTCGACGTATTTATCGCTGGTCGCGATATCTTTTTCATACTCTTTAATATCTACTATTAAATTTTGAATTTCTTCATTTAAATTTTTTAATGCAATTTCTCTTTCCCATATCATTTCCTGAATTTCAATAATTTCGTCTGATTTTGTATTTTCTATATCATCTAATAATAAATTCTCTAATTTATTAATTAGTTTTGTAACATTAGAGCGTTCCGTAGAACGCTTAGCTTTTAATTTCTCTATATTCATAGCAAGCAAATAATCAAGTAAAACAGAAAACAAAATAATTCAAATAATTGAAAATTTCTAATTTGATTTAATCAATGTTATAAATAGTAATAAAATTTTACTTACCTGGTTCAATTTCCAGGCAGCTTTCGAAATATGATGCATCCACATTTCGAGTCATTATTGTTTTTCAGTTTCGTTTTCACATTTCGTAATCCAAATAAATTAAATATCCAAGTGTAATTTCAATATCGGGATTTCACTTATCCCGAGTTTCGTGCACCATGAAAAAAATACTGCGCCATGAAAAAATTTGTACCATGAAAAAATGCAGAATTATATATCACAAAACACTTCTTAATCTATAAATCTGTAATTCACGTGTTCAATTTCAGTCATAGAATCTAGTCAGGTTGGGAGAGCTTATGACGCGGGGATAAAAAAAATAATATTTATACATGAACAATATTTAAGCACGCGGACTTAGTTCAATGGACTAACAAGAAAAAAGGACGACATTTGTCTGATGAGATTATTTAACGAAAAAATATATTTTTAACAGTTGTTTCCACAGAATCTTTTCAAGCGTCATTTTAAACCTAGCAATATTTTAAAGATATATACAGAATATGAACTTTTGTGTCATAAATTGACTAAAAACACAATCATTAAAAATATAACCAAAATAGGAGTTAGTTTATTTTTTTTCATTTATTTATTTATTTATTAAAATATATGTATATACACCAAAATTAATAAAAAGTCTTCGCCAACATGACGACAAAGATTTAAAAGTCGTCGTGGGAGTCCTATATTAAAACTGTACTGCCTGTGGAAGTATGAAAATTGGGTCGTGAACCATGAATTTTATTTGGAAACCTTTTTTTTTTTTTTTTTTTTTTTTTTTTTTGAATGATTTTGGTTTCACTGTTGTGTAATGTTAATTTGGTTTAAACAATAATTTGGTTTCTGGTATATTAGAATTTTAATTAGGAGGTGAAATTGGTATAACATTTATGAGTTTCAACTTTCACATGTTAATAAGAAAAGAAATGAAATGCGAATATTTCGCTTGGGCTTGCTAGTCTATCTGCGTTTGTAATGATCGATAAGTGGCGCTTTTTCAGCTTTTGTTGTTAGTAAGTATAATAGCCACGTGTATTTATTATTGTTCTTTTTGTTATTCTGCTTAATATTCGTACTCTATTTATACTCTACTTAATATTCGTACTACTTAATATTCGTACTGTTCTTTTTGTTATTCTACTTAATATTTCTCCGCTATTACATCATGGAAAATTGATTACTTTTGGAAAAAAATATTTCAGTTTATTCAAAGTTCGATCGGAAGTATATTTTTAACTGAAGTTGAACAAATATTAGTTTCAAATCATCTGATTAATTCTTTACTTCCATTAGCCGAAACAACTGAAATTTTAAATTTGTCATTTGGAAATAAATGGAAGCTTAATTCTGGATTTCTTGATCTTTTGGAGTTACACTGTAGCACACAACAATATAACACACAACAAGATAACAGTATGTGTTATCTTTTTTACCGGATTTATTTATTTTTATTCAATAAATATATGTGAAACTAAACATCGGCAAGCAATGGCGGCTTAATGAAAACCGAATTAAAGCATGGTTATTGTAATTTCACCTTAGCCCACCACAGGGCAAGCATTTCATTACAATCGCGGATATAATATTTCTCTAATGTTGACCAGTTACGAATATTTTTTGTAGAAACGATACGATAGTGACTTAATAAAATACGCGAGGGTAAAAAAAATAATACATAAGCAATATTTAAGCGTGCGGACTCAGATCCGTGATCTAATAAAAAAATAACGACCTTTGTCTAATGAAATCATTTTATCAAAAAATCAGTTTTTAAAAGTTGCATCTTTCCACGCGTCGTTTTAAACCTAGAAATACTTTAAAGATATAAACAAAATATGAACTTTTGTCATAAATTGATTCTAAAACGAAATATTAAAAGTATAATCAAAAGAGGTACTAATTTTTTTTTTTTAACAAAAAATTATACTAAAATGAATAAATAAAAAATTTAATTAAAAGATATCGCCAACATACTGGCACAAATTAAAAAGTCGCCATAGGTATCCTGTAGTAAAGCTGTCCTGCCTGGGGAAGTAATGATAATTGGGTCGTCAAACATGAATTTTATTTTGAAACTTTTCTTTGAATGATTAGGTTTGATTCATTGGCGTTTCATCCCACAAAAACTAATAATAATTTGGCATATGATGAACTTAAATTTAAATTGGATAGTGAGTAAGACTTATAATTTTCAAATTTTAAAAGTAAATAAAAAAGAAATAAACTGCGAAAAATTCGCGTGGGTTTGCTAGTGTCATAAATATTTATTTTCAATAGGTTTCTTTGACTTGATTATATCATAGAAAAAAAAAAAAATGCATTTTAAATAATTGCATTTTAATTGCAATTATTCTTTATTGCAATGACAGCAATTTCACGACAATATGCCCGGTAATACAGTATGCTATGGGCGCTTTTCAGAAGGATTTTGGACAATTAATGATTTGTGATTATATATATTTTCTATTAATATTTTTATTTTTATTTATTTATTAGGACTGAGGGCCTATTAGTCTCAATCTAGGATTTTTGCATTGTCGTTTTTGATAGTTGGACATTTGTCGAAATAATTTTTCGATAGTTGGACATATATCGAAATCTAAAATTTATCGAAAATATAATTGAATAATTTGAAAGTGATGTTATAATTGGGAAGAAAAAAAAAAAAAAAAAAACTAAAAGTCCTCCGTCCTAAACTAAATTCTGCTTTTGCCAGAATTTCATCAAAATCTTTTTTTTTTTTTATTATTATTATTGAAAGAAAAAGAAAAGAAAATTAATAATAATCAGTATCGTTACAAGCGATATCGAAAAAGTTTTTTTTAATAATTTTGAATTAGGAAATAAAAAGTGCGCGTGAAATAATATGAAATAAAAATAAGTAAAAAAATGAATTTAATGATTTAATGTTTTTGTTTTTCGGGGGGCTGCTCATGCATATAAAAAGTGCGTATTAAAACGAGTCAAAGAAGGAAGCGAAATAAGTATTGAGTTATATTACGATAAATACGATACATAATATGATACGATACATTAGACCTATCGTCCAGGGTTAGTAGGCATTTTCGTTGTAAGAAATAGTTTGTTCGTTCGGTGCAACTTGCACATTACTCCCGTGAGGTACAACTTTCACTTTAGTCCCGTCAGGTACAACTTGCACATTAGTCCCCTTTAAATATATTTTTCTTTTTACAAGGATAGAAAGAAAAATTGTCATTATGGTCTATGGGCTCAAACATTTTAAAGTGCGACAGTATCTAAACGCCTTATTCTATTAAACTGAAAATTTATGCACATGTTATACATTACCGTCGCACGAATTGTATAGCTTTTGGTAAAGATAGCCTTTATAGATTTTTACAGGAACACGACAAAACGTTATATATCATTACGATTTATTGTTTAAAATTATATGAAGTGCAATAGCGTAAAATTAAGCAAGGGAAGAAAATACTTGAACTCCCTGTAATATTTTACCATGTTTTTATGAACTTCGATTCTTGATTGTTTGTTTGTCCAGAACAAACCTTGCAATCGATTTTTAACTAACTTCCCGACTAGGTAGACATTTGATCCTTTCAGGATAGCTCAGAACACGCTGACAGTACATTTTTTTTTTTTTTTTTTTTTTTTTTTTGTTGTTGTTGTTGTTAAATCATAAAGTAAAAAATATGCAGACAAAATCACTTACAAATTAAATGAAATCTCATATCAATGTCTTAATTATGAATGCTACATTTTATTTTATTTTATTTTTTTTTTTTTTTTACATCGTGGCAAGTACTACGATTTATATTATAGTAGTCTATATAGAAGAAATATTGAAACATTAGTAAACCCGTGCGAAATTTTCTCACTTTATTTAAATACTAGCTGTTACCCGCGACTTCGTTCACGTAGAAATTTTGATGTGTATGTGTGGGAACTGACGGTTTGATCATAATATGTAATGTAATGAAACCTTATCATTGTGGTGCTGTGCAAAATAGAGTCTGATAAAGTATACTCAAAAAAATTTGTAACTCATTGAAAGATCTACGGGAAAAATATACAATTTATTTTTATTTTAATACCGATCTGTATACAACATTAAATGACTTATTATTTTCCGTCAACACATGCAAGTTCTGGGCACTTGAAACACGTGAACAACCAACATATAATTGACCGTGTGAGAAGCATGGAGTTCCTAAATGAATGCCTGCCACTTTTAAGGTTTGCCCCTGGGATTTGTTGATCGTCATTGTAAAAGCCAATTTCAATGGAAATTGCAATCTCTTGAAATGAAATGGCAAGTTGTTGGGAATAATAGGTATGCGGGGAATCAAAACGCTGTCTCCTTTAGCAGTTCCTGTAATAAGGGTACATTTTATAATATTAATACCCAGCTCTGTGATACAACTCGTCTCTTGACTTCTAGCTACTTTCATAGCCCGAGCTTTATTATTTCTGTTGGAAAGATTAGATTTGCGTTTCCCGGGCATTTCGAAAAACTATCAAATAATAATAATAATAATAAAACCCTTAAAAGGGAACTAAAAACAAAGTACTACTATAAAATAATAACAAATCAAAAGAATTAAAACTACTAACAAATCAAAACTACAACTTAAAACTACTAACAATTAAAACTACTAACTTAAAACTACTACGTAAATTATAATTCAAAAAAGTAAGAAAACGCACGTTAAATGACAAAGTGAAATAAAAAGTTAAAAATGAGAATAGTAATTAACCAAAAATATTGAACGTGTGATGCTTTCTACTTATCTATATAATATTTCTTTAACGTGGTCCAATAGGGCAGTTCCTTGTTTGTAAACAAACATCTCAACTTTTATGAGTGGTTGGCAAAAAGGCTTGGGAAAAGCATAGCGATGGAGGATCACCAATATAGTAAATTGCGCGGGAAAGTCGAGCGCGCTTTTTTGCCAACCACCAGACGTCACGAGGAAATGCTCTATTACGATATACATGGGAATAAAAAATAATATTTATAAATGTACAATATTTACACACGTGGAATAAGCTCAATAATTTAATAAGAAAAACTGACGACATTTGTCTGGTAAGAGTATTTTATATACTTCATGCTTAGTTAATAGTAGTTGGTATATAGAAAAATAAATAAATTAATTAATGTGTAAACTTGATCATGGTACAGCCTTAATGCCCTTGGCGACTTTTGAATATTTGTTGCCGTTTTAGACCAAAATAGAATTTATGCTATTATTGTTCCTATACGCAAGAGAAGTGTGACGTCACTGACCGTCCGTGGATGCAAGAAATTTGATTTCCTATGTTAATCGCCCATTGGATTTTTTGTAAAAAATTATTAAAAATCGAGGAAAATTATTTCCCGATTTTAATCCCCATATTTGGGTATATATATATATATATATATATATATATATATATATATATGCAATTAGTTATCATGTGCATGTGTTAGATTGAGTTATTTTGCTGTCAAATTGACAACATTTTAATTTTAAATTTCAAAACTCTGTCGTTCTTGGCGCTTATTGTATTTGGTGATCAAACACGTAATACGAAAATATACACGCCAGATGCATATTTTCGTAATATGCATAGTACGAAATATTGTTTCATATTATTCATTACTATCTTAATATAAGTTGTTAAAATAACTATGATTTTTGAAAGGAATTAAAATATGTTTGCCAGATAATTTGGCGATATTTTTTTTTTTTTTTCTGCAAAGGATGACCGATATCAAATCTATTCCGCTGCAACATATTAGTATCTTTATCAGACACTTTATTTAGACATTTGAAAACAAATTTGACATCAAATTATGATAGAATATTTATCACTTTCCTTTTAATTAGTATATTAGTTGGATATTTATTGTGCAAATATCATCCTTTGAAATGAAATGTTTGTGTTTTTAATCGAATATGGAAATTTGCAATTTTTTTTTCTAGAGTTTTGAAATTAAAAATTCAAATTTTGTCAATTTTACAACAAAAATAACTTAATCTAACGCATAGCCATGATAACTAATACATATCTATACCTAAATATGGGGATTAAAATCGAGAAATAATTTTCCTCGATTTTTAATAATTTTTTACAAAAAATCCAATGGGCGTTTAACATAGGAAATATTTTTCTTGCATCCACGAACGGCCAGTGACGTCATCACTTCACTTGCGTATTTCTTTCTATCTTTTCCTTGGCGAAAAATGTCCGATCTACTTCAGCATCAAAATTAAAAAAATTGTCCAGAATTATCAATAACAAAATACCTTTAATATAATGATGAATTAGCTTTTATGCCAAGCGTGTTCATCCGCCGTACTCAAAAAAAAAAAAAAAAAAAAAAAAAATCTGAAGTTGAGGTATATAAAAAAATGCTATGAAATAAAATTCAGAAGAAATATCTTAGATTTGTAATATTACTATTTTATTTTAAAATTATAAAGTGTCATTTTCTCATCGACCAATTTAACATTTAGTAATTTTTTATTTTTCGCGTGAAAGCATATTTCATTTTATGTTGAAAAATAAATAAATAAAAATACCTCGTAAACTTTTTTGGCAACAATTAAAAATTTAAATGGCTTTTATTAAGTCAATTACCGGTTTATTATTTTCAAAATTACCGTTTTTTTTTTTTTAAATCTAATCAAATTTTCGGTATAAATAGTAGCCTATGTTCTATTCCAGACTATTCTACATCTCTGTACCAAATTTCATCCAGAACCGTTTAGCCGTTGTGGCGTGATTGAGTAACAAACATCCATCCAACCAAACTTTCGCATTTATATATTAGTATAGATTAATTTATATTAATCAAATATTTGTGCCCGATAGCGTGCAAGTGCAACCACACATAGTTGCTCATTTATTTGTATGTTAAATTAGCGCAGTGACTGATGTATAAAAAAATTAATAAATACATAAAACTCATGATATACAGCTTTATTTTATCTATAACTTGGTGGCTTTTGAACTTTTGTCGCCATATTGGCAATGGATTTTTTTTTTTTTTTTTTTTTTTTTTTTGTATATTTTCTTGTATAAAAGGGGTGAATATTTTCAGTACCTATTTTGATAGTACTTTTATTGGTTGAACCTTTTCGTTAATTTATAGGAATCCTTCATATTCTATTCATATTT
Organism: Salticus scenicus; assembly: GCA_963930645.1. Lineage (NCBI taxonomy): Eukaryota > Metazoa > Arthropoda > Arachnida > Araneae > Salticidae > Salticus > Salticus scenicus. The sequence goes on along the minus strand of OZ005652.1, from coordinate 365,175,812 downwards.
TGAATGGTTTATAGGTTTAAAATAGTGTTTGTTTAAATAAATTTTCTATTTCTAAGACTGCATTTTCTTCTATAAAATTATCTACTTAGATAAAAATAGATAATTTATGTGACTATTATTTCTGTTTCGATACATTTTTCTGCAATATTTTATAATTTATTTATATTTTGATGTGCTACTTGGCTTAAACTGGCTATTGTTATATTCAAGTTCTTGGCGAAACATTTTCAGTGTACTTCAGACTAAAAAAAAAAAAAAAAAAAATCGCCCGTAGGGATTTATAAATGAAACTGATAAAATTAAAATTTTATCATATAAAAATTTTATATTTTAGAATTTAGAGTAATAAAGAAACGCTATGCAGTCAAATTTTACGTCATGGGCAGTTTTTTTTTTTTTTTTTTTTTTTAAAACTTGGCAGTAAAAATATAATTTGTTTTAAAAATGAAAAATCCCTTTAGAAAAACATACTTTAGCATCATGAACTATATTAGCCCTATATCAATGTGCATAAAATTTTTAAAGTTATAACGACGTCAATTTTTATGAGATGCATAATTTTATTTTTTATAAATTTTTATTGTTCACGTTTAATTAGATGTATCTATTTTTATGTAAAAAAAAAGAAAGAAAAAAAAAAAGAACTCGTACATTTTTTTGGCAAGAATTAAATTATAGCTAAAATTTAAATGGCTAATTTAAAGCTATTATAAAGTTATTACTTTCACATTTTAATTAATTAAAAGAAAACTGATCAAAAATTTGATAATCGGGCTTCAGGGTGCTCAAGGACCCATCGGGGGGCACATCGTGTCGAAACACGTGACTGTTCGAGCTACCGTCTTTGCGCTGCGCTGTCCACACACAGACACACGCACAAACATTGCCTTATAAAGATATAGATTAATAAGCTTTGTTAAGATTGAGCATCAATCGTGAAATTTAACATTAAAGAATCCTCTTCAGTTTCTACATACCACTTTCAGAAATTGCAAAGCATTAATGAACCTGTGGTGTTTCGCCATATACGTTTCGGAGCCCTGCAATGCTATTTATCTGTATATCCGAAACACATTTACTATCTGTAACTATTATATTCTATTTTACAGCCACAAACATTTGACATATACAGAACCGCAACCATATTATATTCACCTTTATAATCTGAAAGGATCGTTTAGAGAGCATAAAACCATGGATTACAATAATGCATTCTCTTTCCCCCTCCCCCCTCTCCCTTTTCTTTTTTAAAATTTATAAGTTACGACAAAAAAGAAAAAAAAAATGAACAAATAACTCTAATTAAGTTTATTTGGAGTAAATTAAGTCCCCTAATATTTTTTTTTTCTTTTTTAAAGTTTTTTTTTTTTTTTTCAAAAGATATATTTTAAATTATTTTATTCTGTTTATTTCAATTAAAATACCGCATTTTTGAAATTATTTATATTTTTCTGAATTTGTCTACCTCCATGATTTAATAAAATAGATTGAAATCCATTTAAATAAATTTAAATATCGTAGAACGTGATATAAATTATTTAACTTGCTTAATATTGCATATTCATTTTTAGAACAGCATTTTATCCAACTGTTTAAAAGTGAAGCTGCTAATTTTTAAAAGTGAATTTACTAATTCAAATTTTTAATATCAGCAAATTAAATATACTGGAGCAAAATGCGTGAATGTATTAGTATACACATTGGTCAAGCTGGCGTGCAAGTTGGAAATGCTTGCTGGGAACTGTATTGCTTGGAACATGGCATACAACCAGATGGGCAAATGCCAAGTGACAAAACCGTTGGTGGAGGTGATGATTCCTACAACACTTTCTTCAGTGAGACAGGAGCCGGTAAGCATGTCCCCAGAGCAATTTATATAGATTTAGAACCAACAGTAGTCGATGAAGTCCGAACCGGGACTTACCGTCAACTTTTTCATCCTGAACAACTTATAACTGGTAAAGAAGATGCAGCGAATAATTATGCTAGAGGCCATTATACAATTGGAAAAGAGATAATTGATTTAGTTCTTGACAGAAGTCGCAAACTAGCAGATCAATGTACTGGATTGCAGGGATTTCTCATCTTTCACAGTTTCGGTGGAGGAACAGGATCTGGGTTTGCTTCATTGCTCATGGAAAGGTTATCAGTGGATTACGGGAAGAAATCGAAACTGGAATTTGCTATCTATCCGGCCCCACAAGTTTCAACTGCTGTAGTGGAACCTTACAATTCAATTTTGACAACTCATGCCACATTAGAGCACTCTGACTGCGCTTTCATGGTGGATAACGAAGCGATATATGACATTAGTAGACGGAATCTTGATATTGAGAGACCTACGTATACAAATTTGAATAGAATAATTGGTCAGATTGTATCCTCTATCACAGCGTCACTTCGCTTCGATGGAGCACTAAATGTGGATTTAACAGAATTTCAAACCAATCTTGTACCCTATCCAAGAATACATTTTCCACTGGTTACCTATGCTCCAGTGATTTCTGCCGAGAAGGCTTATCATGAGCAATTGACTGTAGCCGAGATTACCAATTCCTGTTTTGAGCCAGCCAATCAAATGGTTAAATGTGATCCACGACATGGAAAATATATGGCTTGTTGCTTGCTATACAGGGGTGATGTGGTCCCTAAAGATGTCAATGCTGCTATTGCTGCAATAAAAAGCAGAAGAACGATCCAGTTTGTTGACTGGTGTCCCACCGGATTTAAAGTTGGAATTAATTATCAACCCCCCACAGTTGTCCCAGGAGGAGATCTAGCTAAAGTACAAAGAGCAGTTTGCATGCTTGCTAATACCACAGCTATTGCCGAAGCTTGGTCTCGATTAGATCACAAGTTCGATTTGATGTATTCTAAACGTGCTTTTGTACATTGGTATGTTGGAGAAGGTATGGAAGAAGGGGAATTTTCGGAGGCTAGAGAAGATTTGGCAGCTCTTGAAAAGGACTATGAGGAAGTTGGATTAGATACAGTTGAAGGAGGCGAAGAAGATGCTGAGGAAGAATATTAAAGCTGAAAAATTGATTAGCAGTATATCTAATTTTTTATTAGATTTAAAATTCATGAGAAAGTAACAATTATTCAAAATTTATTGATAAATTCAATTAACTTACGAGCTTATGAGCTATCCAAAATTTAGTTGCTTTTAAGATTGATTTCTTGATATTAAACATAATCAAAATTTAAAGTTTTTAATTATTTTCTTTGAACATTGAATTATGTGGTTTTATGCAAAATACGTAAATTTTATCATTTTATCAAATTTAAATGTAAAATCTGAAAGAAAAGCTTTTATTAATATCTGAAAAAAAATCTAAATGGTGTATAAACTTTTTCACAATACTTTTGTAAATACTTACTTAGACATAAATAAAATACAAATATTTCTTTTTATATGTTTAGTGTTAATCCATCACTGGTGACAGTCTCTTTTTTGACACTGCTTATTTTCGATGATAATAACTTTACCGTAGCTTTCCATACTCGATATTTGGTAATATATACTATTTATATTCTAATTTAAGTTTGCTTTCGGTATGACTTCAGTATATCCCCACTGTGAAGGTGTTCACATGTATATGGTTAAATCTTAATTGAATTTTTAAATAAAACAAAAAATTGAATGATAAATTAATGCATTATCACTACACTCGAAAAAAAAAGCAAAAACTGGAGATGCACATTCTGATGACACGGAGAGATGATCGAAAAAGGGAAGCCATCTGCCTCCGTTATCATTGTTTCACGCCAAAATGCATGCCAATTTCAATTCTTTGTTTCTAAGATTTATCCAATGTTAATTTTTTGAATTATCAACGACGGTTTTTAAATGTATTAACCCTTTAGTTCGCCGGTTTTATGCCAAGCGCCAGGCTGACTACAGAATAGCGGTTGTAAAACTGAAATATCATTAATATTGCGTAATTTCAAATAAATTATTACATCCGGTGTTGAAACACATTAATTCTGACAATGAGTTTTCTTGTTTAGAAATATTTTAGAACACTTTTTTTTTTATAATTATACTTAATGTCAGAATTTCTGTTAGTTAATATTTCTTTATTTAATTTTTTTTATATCCTATAAAATGAAGTACATTTCTATTCAAAAAAATATAAACATTTTATTTACGATTTTCAGTTATAAAACATATAAAATTTAGATCTCTGAATGATGTCTGTTATCGTTTTATGTTAATATATAGTGTAGGTCGTATGTATCATTAAAATTGTGTAATTTTTGATGACATTTAAAAACAATTCTTTCTTCAAATGCCTGAGGGAACAACTATAGTATTTCCCCTCAGCTAGATTTGGCGATTTTTCGTTGGCGATTATGGCTAAATCATAAATCTAAAAATCATAAATCATTTAGCATAAATGAAAAATCGTAAGCTAAATTATAAATCATAAATCATAAAATCATAAATCCAAAATAAATAGCATGTAGGCTGCCATATTATATCGTTATCATTCAAATCGGCGACAAAGAAAAATCGCCAAATTTAGCTGAGGGGAAATACTATAGTTGTACCAATTTATCATTCAATTTTTTGTTTTATTTAAAAATTCATACCATATATATGTGAACACCTTCCCACCCACAGCTGAATTTGGCGATTTTTCTTTGGCGCCGTTTTGAACGATTGGATTTATGATTTTATGTTTTAAAATTTATGATTTTATCATTTATCATTTATGATTTTTAGATTTATGATTTAGCCATAATCGCCAACAAAAAATCGCCAAATATCGTTGTGGGGATATACTGAAGTTGTTCCGGGTACAAATTGCAGGTTAGTCCACAACACTATTCGGCGATTTTCTTTTGGCGCCGTTTTTAACGATAACGATGTCGTTCTGGATTCTTTGCAACATTTGTTTACGTTTGGAACCCGTGCAACCATTTCTGAAAATCACATTTCGCCATAATCATCGAAAGAAAATTGCTAAATAGAGTTGTGGACGCAAGTTGTTCCCGCTTTCAGATTTTCTTGCATTTCAATTAATTGAAATTGACTTCTTATTTTGTTAAAAAGTGGATAGCTTCTGCATATATAAAAAGAAAGCCGAATATAAGGGAAAAATTTCGATTTCCGATTTTCGTTGAATTTGCACGTTTTGAGATTTCCTTGCATTTCAGTTAACAATATTGACTACTTATTTTTTAAAAAGTGGATTTATTATTATACCTTCTGCATACATAAGAAGAAAGTGTAGCCCTTACTTAAATTGTGGAAATCGCTGTGTAGCAGCGTCACCTGTTGAGCGGTTGACACCAAAAGTTGTTTAGCATTGATTTATGTCAAGGTGCATCTACTTATAAATTTATATGCAATTTTGAGCAGTAGTTTCTGAAATATGGCCTGTAATATCGGGAATAAAATGAACTTTTCTTTTGGATATTTAGTGTTATACTACTTCTCTAATATGGAAATCGTACTGCATTATCATGGAAGATAATTTTATTAAATAATATTAATAAATTATTTTTAATGAGTGAATTTGCATAGGAAAATATAGAAGAAAGTCATGTGGTGGCCACAACACTCTAGTTTAACATGTTTTTATTAACTTCGATTCTTGTATGTTTGTTATTTGTTTGTTCAATACAAATCTTGCAATCGATTTTTAACTAACTTCCCTATTACCTAGACATTTGAAACTTTCACAATGGCTCAGAACCGCATGGCAACACAATACGTCGAAGCCCGATTTTTGAATTTTTGATTAGTTTTCTTTTTAATTAATTAAAACATGAAAATAATAACCTCCTAATAGCTTTAAAAAAGCCATTAAAGTATTGGCTATAATTTAATTGTTGCCACAAAAAGTTTACAAGTTCCTTTTCTTTCGACATTTAATTAAACGTGAACATTAAAAAACTATAAAAAGTTAAATTATACATCTCACAAAAGTTGACGTCATTATCACTTTAAAAATTTTATACGCCATGATAAAGTGTGAGTATAGTTCTATAGCTATGATTCAACAGAAAAATTAATAACATGGTATATAAAAAGTTTTTTGTCTTATAATTATTTACCATGTTTCTATTAATTTCGATTTTTGTTTGTTTCTTCGTTTGTTTGTCTGGTACGAATATTGCAATCGATTTTCAACTAACTTCCCTACTAGCTAGATATTTTAAACATTCAGAATAGCTCAGAACCCGATGACAACACAATACTTCGAAGCCCGATTTTCAAATTTTTGATTAGTTTTCTTTTAATTAATTAAAATATGAAAATAATAACATCCTAATAGCTTTAAAAATAGCCATTAAAATATTAGCTATAATTTAACTGTTGCGAAATATATATATATATATATACATACGAGTTCATTTTCTTTCAACATAAAAATGAATACATTTAATAAAACGTGAACGTTAAAAGACTGTAAAAAGTTAAATTATGCATCTGACAAAAATTGACTTCATTATCACTTTAAAAAATTTATACACGTTGATAAAGTGCTAATGTAGTTCTATAGCTATGATTCAACAGAAAATTTAAAAGCAGGGTTTATAAAAAGTTTTTTATCTTACAACTATTTATGCAATATTTTTGCTTTCTTCTTCATGTAATAGAAATAAGTATTAGATTCGTAAAATTTTCGACGAATTTACACGTTTTGAGAGTTCTAGAATACGATTTGGTCATTTTTAGGAAATGTTTGTTTGTCTGTCCTTTAGTGATAATTGTATCGCCGGAAAATCTGCACAGAATTTCCTATAAATTTATGTATTGTTGCACATTTACATAAATCAGTGCATATTAATTTATGGTACAAATCTTCCAACAAGTGATGCTGCCATACTGCGATTTCTTCAATTTAAGTGAAGTCTATATATCACATTCTATCGTGTATAACTGCGTAGAACATGGTGTATGAGAGGACCATTATGAAACATTATGGATATTATATTTGGGTGCATATTGGAGAAAAGCTGGTGCTACTATGTTGCAATTTACCTTTTGAATTATAAGGATAAATCTCAGCTTCTATAGAATATAAATGCAGCAAAGTTGATAAATGAGATAACCATTATGAAAAAGAATTCTGATTTCATTTAGGTGTCTATCAACCAACAGATGCCACTGCCGTTACTCACCTTTTGTTATTTTCCAGGTGGATTCGTCTTAGTAATTGTTGATTTATTAAATTAAATATGTTTGGAATTTAATCATGTTAACATATAAAGGTTTCAAACCAATTATTTCTCGAAAATTAAAATTGCTACTTTTTTCTTTTTACATATTTATGATCAGCTATGTGTCTATTAGCCATTTTTCAAATTAGTTAACCAATTTTTGAAATAAAATAGGGAGTGAACGTAAAAGCGTTAAAAATAAATTGATTTCTTTCTCAATGCTTGAATAAAATTATGATAGTAACAAAGTTATTCACGCTAGACCATTATACAAAATCTAATTCAGCAAGCTCATATAATTCTACAATGTGAATCAATTCATGAATATATCTACTTTTCTTCAACTAGGTCATCGATCTGATATAACTCAGACTAAATTCAATCGATTGTTACTTTTGAATTATTTCCAGACAATTTTTTTTCTTAAATAGTTTTCTCTTGTAAGGGAAAAAAAAAAAAAAGAAATCCGATATGTATATTGTAACTTTCAAATAAGAAGTAATGTTAGTTTATTTGGTTATATTTGGTTATTCTCTGAGAAAATATTTGTGAAGGAAATGTTCTTTGGGTTAATTTTACTGTATTAAAATTTATTCTTTATTTATTTTATCATTTCCCCCATATATATATATATTTATGTATGTATGTTTTGAATTTACAAAACAATTAAAACGCATTATCTCACGTAAATGTTCCATAATCATATTAAGTAATCATAATTTTTGACACTTAACAGCTTACTAGCAGGCTTTGCCCGCTTTGCTGACCACTATATTTAAAGAAAACTCTTTTTTATATCTCTTATATATACATATATATATAACTTAAATTGCCCAAAAGCTCGCTTCGGAAGCCCGCTGCCTTTGGCAGGGACTTACACATCCTCAGAGTCTCAGGTGCCTGTCCATATTGCCTGCGACAATGGCTTATCAGTGAGCTTTTCATTTGGGTGTTTATTAGATGACAGCTTCGAAACAGACATTGTCGAAAAAATTGACCTATCCCTTTTATATTTGAATCCCAGTTACACAAGAACAACATTATACGTAGTGTACATAATATTTTCTTTCACGTTTTTTCCTGTATTCATTTGATTTATTCGATAAATCGTAAAATGACAGCAATTTCACTCCAAATATAATATTACAGTATGCTATGATCGGCTACGACTATCGCATGAGACAATAGAATTTTTGTGATTAGATATACTTCATGGTCAGTTAATATTAGTTGGTATATAGAAAAATCTATACTAACATCATAAATGCGAAAGGTTGGATGGATGTACGAAACTTGTTACTCAATTACGCCACAACGGCTAAACGGATCTGAATGAAATTTGGTACAGAGATACATAATAGTCTGGAATAGGACATAGGCTACTGTTTATACCGGAAACTTGATTATATTTTTTAAAATTAATTAAAATATGAAAATAATAAACTGGTAATTGCCTTAATATAAGTCATTTAAATTTTTAATTGTTGACAAAAAAAGTTTACGAGGTATTTTTATTTATTTATTTATTTTTATTTTTTTCAACATAAAATGAAATATGCTTTCACGCGAAAAATAAAAATATAAATCTAGCATGTTTCTTCTGAATTTTATTTCATAGCATTTTAGGTAGATTCCTTATAGGAGATCTATCTATACGCAAGCGAAGTGTGACGTCACTGACCGTCCGTGGATGCAAGAAAATGATTTCCTATGTTAATCGCCCATTGGATTTTAAGAAAATGTGGACTGAATGTAAAATTTCCAACACTCAGACACACGGGGCATGGTGAAATCTCAATTAACAGTATTTTTAAGGTTTTAGTTCCCCATCATACTATAGGTACAGTCGGTAACAAAAGTGTCCGAACACTAGCTAAAATTCCTATGCAAAAAAAGTACACTTCATACTGTTTTGTTAAATAAATCCTTATCGAATCATGTTCTTATACTGACTAAGAAGAGGATTCGACAAGGATTTATTTAACAAAACCGTATGAAGTGTATTTTTTTTACATAGGAATTTTAGCTAGTGTTCGGGCACTTTTGTTACCGACTGTATGGGAAACTTGGGTAATCGTGAAAATTTTAGACCTCGGTTTTTTGACTTTTAGTTCCCCATCATACTACAGGTATGGGAACTTAGGTAACCGGGAAAATTTTCGACCTCGGTTTTTTACTTTTTTACACGTTTTCAGGTGTGAGGAATCCGAAAATGACAAAATTTGTATGGTGTCTGTTAGTTTGTTAGTCCGTTAGTGTGTTAGTCTTTGTACACGATATCTCAAGAACAAATTATCGCAGAGAGGTCAAATGAGTTTTAAAATATTACTTTCGACACTGGCAAGAACCGTATTTATTTGCAACATTCGAATTTAAAAACTTCGTAAGTTATTTGAAATTTATGATTTTCTTAACGTGGGAGAATACGGCAAAATTTCACTTAAACTTGCATTAAATGAAAAATGTTTGCTGTAAAAATGTCAGACCAGTTTTAAAATATCAATTTTGATGCCGGAATGAATATTAGTTACTATAAACATGCAACTTTAAAAAATTCGCAAGTTATTGGATATTTACGAATTTCTTAACATGGCAGAATAGGACAAGATTTCACATAAACGTCAATTTTTAGGGATATTTTCATCGTAAATATGTCAGACTACTTTAGAAATATTATTTGGGATACTGGCATGAATATTATTGACTATGAATTTTCCAAGATAAAATTTCGAGCAAAATTTTACACAAACGTCAATCTTGAGGGACATTTTCATCATAAAGATGTCAGATCACTTTTGAAATATTATTTAGGATACTGACATGAATACCATAGAGTATGAATTTTCCAATTTAAAAAATTCGTTATTTATTTGGAATTTACGATTTACTTAAAATGGCAGGAAAAGGCAGAATCGAGCATAAACGTCCATTTTGAGGATCATAAATATATCAGACAATTTCAAAATAATATTTTTGATACTTGTATGAACATGATTGACTACAAATATTCTAATAGGAAATTTTCGTAAGTTATTCGAAATTTAAGATTACATCAACATAGCAAAATTGGGCGATATTCCATATAAATATGCATTTTGGGAATTGTTGCACTGGAATTAGTAGCATGGAAACTAAACTACGAAACTGACCTCAAAAAAATAAATTAATAGATTAGAAAAAGATAAATATATCGAACTGAATGGTGGGTAGCCTATTAGGCGGGGATTTCATTCTATCACTGTGTCAAGCGTCTGACCAAATTTATTTCTCTTAACATGAATATAATATGTCCCTGAACTAAAAAAATGATGGGGAACTGAGAGAAGGCCACCTTTGCCAACTAGTTTTCTTGAGCATTGGTGCTTGTGATTTTCCTTATTAGATGTATTGCTCTTATGTTGTAACATCTGACGGTTGTGCAACCAAGGTAAGTTAGGCATAATATTGCAACTATAGTTAATAAATTCTTGAAGTATGTTTAATTGCCTTTAGTTTCGTGTAATAAAACGTTTGTGTATGTATCGTTTTTGAGTATTCTTACCTCCCTAACCTGAATCGTGTCTCTGCCGCGGAATGAGAAAGTACTCCATTCTTCTCTGCAATAATTTGAAGATCGCTGTTTGATGATGTGCTCCAGGTGTCGTGTTTTGGAAGCTTTTGGATGACAACTGAGAATAGTGCCTCTTCATTTCATGTTTTACCTGAAATCTCAATGCTTATTCCAATATAAAACGCGAAAAGAACGAATCAGAAAAGGGGGAAGACCGTTTATTGAAAAAATTCCCTATAGAAATAAAAGAGTTAGAAGTTGCTAAGAAATAAGCGGCTAGAAAGAGCAATTATAAAATTACTTAAGAAAGAAAATAATTTTGTAAAAAACAGAAAAATAAGTGCATGAAGATAATAAAAAAAAGAAGTATCTGGAGAGAAAACCCAAAACTGACGAGATTGACCCCGAAGATTTTATAAGCCTTAATGTTTATATTGTGGCAAGTTTTACTCAAAGTCATTGAAGATTAGGTGACTTGTTTCATGTCATTTGTGTGCAAAAAATGTGCAGCACACAATGTCTGTGCAGGAATAGATAGTGAAGACGATGAGGCTGTCATCATGTGTGCTTTTCTTAACAGGTTTAAGACAGGACACAATCATTGAAAACTGTATAGTTAAATATTTATAGTCACTGAAAACTAAATAAATAGGTAGCAAACTTATTTTGATGTACTTCCACAAGTTTTATATACTTTTAATTATTTGTCCTATAACCCTGTTCTGCCCATGCCCGGGACAGAACGGGCAAATGATACTGCGTTATATTTTTTCAAAATAGCAGCATCGATCTTTTGTTTTCTTACAACAACATTGTATTTTTGTGATTAACAATTTGTAAGGTGTTCATAATTACTTTTTCATTTTTTAAAAACATATTTTCAATTTAGTACTCATTTCTACCCTGGATTTCTCTACATTCAACAGAAAAGTATGTTTTCAGTTAATTTTGGGTAGTCCTGTAGTATACTGTCAAAAAACTGCACATCACTTAGTGTACTATTTAAATTTACACAGCGTGAAAAATATTATAATAGTATTTGAAATCCAATTCCAGCAATTTCCAAGTATGGCCTTATACAGAGGAATTTGTTAGTGTGGATACATAAACAAATAGTGAATGTTTTTCATACTATACTTCACATGGAACATGCTTTTATGAAAATGAAAAATGTATACTCATTTGTTTGGTGCAGCCTAAAAATATTAAACTGTACATACCAGAAATTTTGCCCTATACGTTATATATTTAAATTCCTTTGGATGTCCTTGTATTCGAATTATTTGTTCGATTTTAACAAAATAGTTCAAGTAAAATTCCTATATAATACAGATTTAGATAATCGAGTTCAGACTTTGTGGTAATATTTGTTCTCAAATTATGCTGATAACAAACTCACAGACAGATAGACACATATACCAATCGCTAAAAACCTTATTTTTAGATTCAGCGGACCTCAAAACATGTAAGTAGGGCCAAAGCTCAATTTTGAAAATTTGACATAAACATAGGGCTTTCTATACCGTTATATTTGTAATAGAATGTAAAAAATCAATTGCAAAATTTGATCGAGATATGCAGACAGATAGCCGAAAATAAGTTAAGTAAAAAAGTGTAAAACTTTCATATTGTACGTGGAAATGATGTTTTCTAATCTTTATTTAAATGATTATGATTACTTAAAATTTATGCGCCGAAATAGTACAGGGAAGTATGTTTCTCTCACGTTTAACATAAAAATGTTTTAGATGTATGAATTATTAACCACATGAATTGTTTCAAATTTCTTATATTGTTTGAAGTTTCATATACGTTTTGTTTAACATGAAACATTTAAATATACATTATCAATCATTCAGAATCTATAGTATATAATGCTAGTGTTTACGAAACTAATTTATAAATAAAATTTAACTATTTCAAAGAATATTTTTCATCTAAACATTTCTCTTTAAATGTTTCTTTTCTAAGATTGACAATTAATTAAATCTGAACTGTAAAAATATTTTCATAAAAATATTTTTTTAAAAAGTTTACATTTTAAGTGTTTAAAAGTATTTTTTACAGATTTTCTAAATGTCTGAAATTTTTCTGAAAATAAATTAGTTGAATGACAAAGCGTTTTAAAATAACACGAAACCATACAAATTTCTAAATTTAATCTCACGCTCCTTCCTATAGAAATTGTGATAGCCTCTGATTATATTATTTAACAGTTTAAGAATGTAATTACGAAAGCAAGACTAAATTTTTATTTCATGTTTGCTAACTAACAACTAGTTACTTTAAATTAAATACGCTTTTTTTAATGCTAGAAGATAATTAAATAGAATTAATGATCTTAGAACATACTTAAAGAACTCCACTTAAGGATTTTTTAGTAGTCATCTGTCTGTGTACTAGCAAAAAAATTTTTTTGCATTATATCACGCGAAATAATGGTCGGAATTCAACAAAATTTTATGTCTGATTGAACATAAATTAGTGTTGATTATGTTTTGGTGTATATTACCTAACAGGTAATGCTGCTATGCTTCAATCTCCCTTATTTTGAAGAAGGTTCTATCGCTGTTTCTATAGTGTATGAATGCAGCAAAATTGATAGGTGAGAAGGACATTATGATGAACTATGTTTATTCAGTTTGGATACATATCAGCCAACTGGTTATGCAATGGTAACAGGTTACGGCTGCTTATGCTGCAATTTTCCTCGCTTACGCAAAAGTCATATCTCAGCTCCTGTAGGGTATAAATGCATCAAACTTGATATGTGACTTGACCATCATAAAAAATATGCTTCTTTAATATGGATGTGTATATCGACCGTGCCAAGTACGTATGGATGGCGTTGCTAGGCCGCAGTTTTTTTTGTTTAGTGTAAGGCTATATTTCAACTTTTATTATATTTTAAAACAACGAATGCAGAATAGAATGTTCTTAAAATTTAATAAGAAGATGGCTTGACTCATTGTCACACTTAAAACATAATTTTTAATTTCACGGCCACATTACGATGATACACAGCACACAAAAGAAATAACTATTTACAAAAGAAATGAAACTGATTAATTGTAAAATTTTTGGTTAATCGGCTAGAGAGCCACTGCTACATATTTGCACACCACAATACCACACTTCTAACTAAAACAAAAGTTAATCGTAGCTCTCTTTTTTGAGTGAGTCACGTGACATAGTTCGATGGGAGGGGAGAATTCACAAATAGTATTGCGCAATACTCGGAGCTCTGAAAAGTTGTTTTTAACAGTCAATGTTAAAGAAGAAAAGTATAAATGATGTATCAGTTTTTTTCTTTACAGACTTCCCCTCAAGCTGTGTACGTCGTCCTCGGTATACAGCTTGCTTTTCTGGGGGGTTGCTTCCTAGTGGGCACAGCAGGGCGTTTGGAAAATTGTTCTCGTGGTTGACCACCTTTCCTACTAGTTGAGGTTGTAGTACTCGTCGGTCGGCCTCTCCTTTGGATTGGTCGAATAGGAGTTGTGTCCTGACCTGTATATGGTTGCAGAGCGGATACATGGTAATTCCCTATGGGAGTAAAAGGATGATCTATAGTACTTAATGTATACGAAACTGGTGATCTCTGTGATAAAATTGTATAAGGGCCATCGCGCCTCGGCATGAATTTGGAAGTTCGCTTCTTACTAGAATCACTAATGGGGTGGGTATTAACCCATACCTTGTCACCTTGCTTGAAAGAAGGAGCCTTTTTTAATTTTCTGTCTGCATAGCGTTTATGCTGGTCTTGTCTTTCCTCAATTCGATCTCGTACTTGTTTAGTGAAATTGGCAAATTTCTTCAAGTACGGTGTTATTTCGGGAACGAAATTATCATTGTGAACAACACTTCGGAAATCATGCGCAATATCATCGGTAGTGCGTAGTTCTCGCCCAAACATGAGATATGCAGCTGTCTGGCCGGTTGAATCACATTTTGCTGTGTTAAGGGCAAATCTAATTATTGGTAGCTTCTCACTCCAGGTAGTATGATCATTCCCAACCAACATGGCCAGACGGGGTTTTAGATCTCTGTTCTTCCTTTCCACAGGGTTTGCCTGTGGATGATAAACCGGAGTTAGGGTTTGTGCGATTCCCAGGATGTAACAAACTTGTTGCATTACAGCACTTACGAACTGCGGCCCGTTGTCGCTTATTACCCTTCTAGGCAAACCATACCTAAGGAACACTTCCTCTATTAGAGTGATCGCACACTCTTTAGCAGTTGCGGAAGTTAATGCAAATAGTTCCACCCATTTGGTGGCACAATCTTCTATGATGAAGATCCATTTCTTTTCATTGCTTTTAGGTAAAGGGCCGAATAAATCAATTGAAAGGGATTCAAATCGTTGATTATAGATCGGTGTTTGTAATAATCCAGATGGCTTCTGGTTACTAGGTTTATAACGGCAGCAATCGGGGCAATTCTTAATATATTCTGTAATATATCTTCGCATACCAGTCCAGTAGTACCGCTTTGCGATTCTATCGAATGTTCTTTCAATTCCGTAATGTCCAGCTGAGGGTGCATCATGATGCTCTTTTAACACTCTTTCTCGCTCTTGAACCGGGACTACTAATTGCGCTTCTTCTGATTCTGTTTCGGGAGAATATCTATATAAAACGCCTTGATTCATCAAGTAACCACGACTACTCCAGTTAGCGAAATCTTCATTCTTATCTATACTTTCCAAAGACTCGATAATTTTCTTTATATCTTCATCTTTTAATTGTTCTTCTCGTATTTCTCTTGGACTTCGCGGAGGGATATCTATTGAAATTGAACAAATTTCACATTTTCCTTCTTCGTGTGGACAGAAGGGTCTGGACAACATATCAGCAACAACATTAGCCTTACCAGGCACGTATTCTATCTTCAGGTTGAAGGATTGTACCTGTAGTGCCTATCGCGCGAGGCGACCTGTTGGAGACTTTAAGTTCATTAACCATCTAAGAGGTTGATGGTCGGTTGCTACAGTGACTTCTTGACCGTCAATATATGCACGAAACTTGTCCAAAGCCCATACGATGGCTAAGGCCTCTCTTTCAGTCGTGGAGTAGTTTCTTTCGGCCTTTGTGAGTAACCTACTTGCATACTCAATTGAATGTTCTTCTGCTCCAGTGCCTTGTAACAAAACTGCACCAAGGGCATAGTTACTAGCGTCTGTTCTTAATATATATGGTTTAGTTGGATCATTTTGACTGAGAATGGGTGGACTCATTAGAAGATGTTTTAGGGTTTTGAAAGATGTTTCTTGTTCTTCTCCCCAAACCCAAACAGCGTTTTTCTTCGTCAAATTAGTCAAAGGTCTAGCAACTTCAGATAATTTTGGGATAAACCTTCTATACCATGAGCAAGTTTGCAGGAAGGACTGCAGTCGCTTTACATTCTTTGGAGCTGGTATTTCTTGTATTGCAGCAATTTTATCAGGATCAGCTTCAAGTCCTTTACTAGTAATGTAATGTCCCAGATACTTTACACGGTTACAAGCGAAATTGCATTTTTCACGGTTAGCGTGCAACTTAAATTCTCGTAATTTCTTAAAAACTGCACTCAAATTATCTAAATGTTCATTAAAAGTTTCGGACAAGATGATAATATCATCTAAATAAGAAAGGACTAGTATGTTCTTTAAGGAATTTCTAAAATCATCAATCATACGTTGAAATGTTGATGGGGCGTTCTTGAGGCCGAAAGGCATTTTCCGGTATCGGAAAGTTCCAAAGGGACAAATAAACGCAGTTTTGTCACGGTCCGCAGGATTTACTTCAATTTGGTGGTACCCATTCCTTAAGTCAATGGTTGACATAAAAGGGGTACGTTTAGCTTCGTGAAGAAGATCATCAATTCTGGGTAATGGGTATTTATCAGTCTTTGTAATAGAATTTAGTTTTCTATAATCTACGCAAAGTCGTACTTGACCATTAGGCTTAGGTACTAATACCACCGGTGAAGCATAAGGAGATTCACATTCTTCTATTGTTCCGCTAGCTAACAACTCGTCTAGCTCTTTCTTCAACATCTCTTTCTTTGCTGGGGACATGCGGTACGGCGGTACTGCGACAGGAGGACTACTTCCAGTGTCAATATAGTGTTGAATTTTATTAGTCGGTTCTTCCCCTGGTTCAAAGATATCTTCATATTCATTCAACAAATTATTCAGTTCTGACCTTTGTTCATCAGAAAGATGGGCTCCTTCATTTTCTTTTAACATAAGCTCGTTAACTTCAGCAGAATATACTGGATTTTCAGACGGCCTGAAATCATCTTCACTAAAATCAAATTTCTGCTTTGGATTATCATGGTAATACCATATATTATTTCGAATATCCAAAACGATTCCAGCAGTATGCAAAAAATCATTTCCCAACAATGTTCTGTTATTCTTTGCAGTAGGTAACGCAAACAAAGTTATTCGGAAAGATCGTCCTTCAATTTGTACATCTACTTCGGCTGAATAGATTTCAGTTTCTTTTTGGAGACCATCAGCTAACGTTACATTCATACAAGTTTTCTCAAATTCTACACCTCGTTTTGTTAAGAGGTGATATAATGTTTCACCAGCTATAGTGTGACTGGCTCCAGTGTCAGCACACACTATTCCATTTATTCCATTAATTTTTACTCTTATAAGTGTCGACTGAGGTTCTTCGATAGATAATGACTGAAGGTGAATAGTTTTGAACTCAGCTGAACTTTTCCTAGAAGAGGGGGAACAGGCGGAGCATTTAGCCTTAATAACACCTGGTTTGCCACAACCATAGCAACTAACACGTGGTCGATCTTCATTTTTCGTATAATCTCTCGATGACGCAGTTTTAGGATTTTGGGGGTGATTTCTTGAATTTTGGGAAGTATTTCGATGTGGGAATTTCGGGGATTCCTTTCTAACATTTTTATTTCTTACTAGTCTAAGTTCTTCATATGAATCTAGTTTATCGGCAAGTTCAAGAGGATTGTTCCACTCGCTCCAGTGGTCCAAAAAATGCTCTTTGTATTCGGGAGGAGCTTTCTTTTTTATTTGATCTGCCAATATTAAATCTTTTAACTCTTCCAACGATGAAACTTTAGATTCTTTAAGCCACCCATCAAAATAGTTTTGCAAATCAAAATAAAAATCTCGCCATGTACTTTCTGGACATTTACGGTGTTGGGCAAAAAGTTGCCGAAACTTCTCAGCACTTAATTTAAAACGTTTTAAGAGAATTTCCTTAACATTATCATAATTCTGAGCATCATCAACTGATTCTTTTGCAATTAGTTTGGCGACATCAGTTGGCAAAAGACCTACAAGATATACAACCCACTTTGGTTTTGGTACCTTCAAAAATGTTAATTGTTTTTCAAATAAATCTAAATATAAGGTTATATCAGCGGTTTTCGGATCGAAATTTGGGATTAATTTGCTTATTTCTAATTTTGGCATGCTTGTGTCTACGGAAGAAAGGGCCATGGTAGGTAATACTGCATCAGGAGCAGCACTAGCTTGTGCCTGTAATTTGGTTTTCTCTAGTTCAAATAACCTTTCATACTCTTTTTCTTTCAGCGCAAAATCTTCTTTTTCTTTCCTATCCCTTATGATACGATTCAAACATTCTTTTGTGAATTCAGCATCATAATCTGGACTTTCCACTATAGCATTTCTAATGTCTAAAAGTTTTAAATTTTCATCTATTTTTATATCTAATTCGCCCGCTAAATCAATTAGATCTTGTTTTTTCCCTCTAGCCATATAAGACATGATTAAACTGAATTTTAATAATTTAATATATATCTAAAAATGTGCAGTATGCGAACGTATATAGCCCAAAATATTTTATATAAATCACAGAGATCACTAAAATATATATATATTATTGTTATATGTTAAACAACTTACCCAAGTAGCACAGGAACGTTCTGTGAACGTCTAATAACGGTTTCAATAGTTCAAACACCGTGTTTCGTGTCAAAAGAACGTTCTAAAACACGTTCAGAAATAGTATTATTTAGAACGTTCTGAAAATGTTTGATTTGTACCATCTATAAAACGTACAATTCTAGTTCTATATAGAACGTTCAAGTGTGACACCGTCATAACACGTTCTGTAACAGTGTAATTATAACGAATATGACAAAATGACTTTTTAGTACTATTGGTTGGGAAACTAGGTTAACCTTTAAAATTTTTGACTTCAGCTTTTGATTTTTTTACACGTTTTGTGGCGTGAGGAATCCGGAAGTCAAAAGGTTGGTATGGTATCTGTTAATGTGCATCGGCACCTATTAGTGTGATAGCCCGTTAGTTCATGTACACGATTTCTCAAGAACAAATGATTGCAGAGAGATCGGACCAGTTTTAAAATATCACTTATGATATTGATAAGAATCTTATTGAGAGATTTGCAACATTCTAATTTAAAAACTTCGTAAGTTATTCGAAATTTATAATTTTTAGCATGATAGAGAATAGAGCATTTTTTACATTTTCAGTTTAACGTTTTGTTAGCACGTCAGTAAAGAATGCTTCCCAATAATCAGTAGCGGTGAGGTGAAAAAAAATTACAAAATTTTAAACTCATGGAAAAATTTTGTGGATTTTGTATTTCAGGAATCAATGTATGGAATTCGACCAAACTTGTTACAATATTAGATCTTGCCCTAAATTGGAGTTTATTTGAATTTCATTTGGGATATATCGCCCGATAGATTACGGTGCTATGCAATGAAACCCTCCATTTATGGGACGGCTATATCTCAGCTTCTATAGTGTACAAATGTATTAAACATGATATATTGGCATATATCATCATAACCTCTGCTAATACAATTTGGATGTATACATTGTCCAACAGGTGGCGTTGCTAATCTGCAATTTAATCATTTTAACGGAAAGGCAATATTTTAACTCTTGTGATTTAACAATAAATTTTGTGATACACTGAAGTTATAAGTGAAATCGATTTTATGTAAAGCTTTACTGGTCCATTTTGGATGCACATCGGCCAACAGATGGCGTGGCTATGTTGCAATTTAATCTCATAACAGAAACGAAAAATCTCAACTTCTGTGATTTATAAATATTGTAAATTTGGTAAGTGAAATTAATATTACGTAAAACTCTACAGATTGCCTTTGGGTGCATATCGGACGACAGGTGGCACTGCCACGTTCCAATATTTTCCATTCACAGAAAGGCTATCTATCAGCTTCTGTAATATATATACTCACCAAACCTTCTGCGTGACATACATTTGATATATAATATTGATTCAATTTGGCTGTATAACGAGTAATAGTCAAACAGTTTTTTATTATTATTATCATTCATAGGACATTGTTTTTCCCCTAGGAATAAGTATGCATGATCCCTGGGGGATGGGGGAAGGGTGGATAAAAATTTTCACTATAATTATCTTTCAAAAGAATTCGATATCACCTTTAAAACGAATAATTGAAACATCGTTTTCTGATGATTTAAAACAAATTTACCGTTTTTTTTTTTTTTTCATTTGTAATAATAATAATAATAAACCCCTAGAAAAATACATTTTCTAAGATCTTCTATACAGCATAAAAATGATTGTCTTCTGTCATGAAAATCTATGCATTCCCCAGACCCAAAGTTTAGATACAAAAAGCTAATCACGGATGTTATTGAATAAGTAATATAGTGCTTTACGCGAGTTTCAAAGAAAATCACGGGAAAACTCCGAAAACCTAAGTCGACGAGCGTGACCAGGAATCGAAGCCAACACTTCCCGTCTGTAAGGTTCGAGAGTAGAACCTCGCGGTCTCTAATACTCATCGGGAAGTTACAGAATGAGTTTTTTTCTTCTTTTCTTTAAGCATAATTTTAAACTTTTATTATATTTTATTTATGATTCTATTTAAGTTTAAATGTTACTGATAAATTATCAATATTGATAATGTTGTTAAATCGTTACTCTGTTTGATTGTTCTTATTTTATTTTATTTATTTTCACTGAATATTTTATTCAATACTAAAATATACACTAAAACAAAATATGCTTTTCCGTTTAATTCGAGATTTTAAAATGGAAAAATAAAGTGATCTCATAAGTTTTTCAAATACTTTATAAAAATTTAAATAATTGTTTAACTCAGCTCCATTTTTCCTTAAAATATTGACCTCTACAGCTATAAATGCTTAATAAATTTATATTTCAAACGTTGAACTTTGAAACATGATTATTCCGGATGTAACAAGGGAAGAGCAGATGAAACTGACATCTGTGGATTGCATTTATTTAATTCTCGCTCACCGTGCGAATTCAAAGGTCTTGGGAATGTCGTGCCGTTATGTGAAGCGGTAATTTTAAAACGTGTAATGTAATCTGTTTTGTTCAGTTTTCGCGTTATAATGACTTGGATAAGCTTTAGAAAAGGTAAAAATGTAATATTTTTAACCTGTAATAGTCTCTATTTTCTATTTATTAAAGTCTTATTTTAATATCAATTAAACAATCATTTTCATATCTGCGTAAGTTCTTAAGCCTAACATTTGATATACTTGTAAGTAGCATTGTATCGCAGAAAAAACTGCTCCTGTTACAGAAAACCGCTTAGAAATTATGGATTCATTTTATTAATTCAGTCTTCTGAGATGGAAATTGTTAAAATGACTATTTTTGGTTATTATGCTTCTGAATGAAGTAACATAAAGAATTTAAAAGATGAGAGCTAATTTTAAGTGAATGCCCTTCCAGACTGGTCATTATGTATTTTAAAATGCTAGTTGGAAGGGTGTTTTCTTGGAGAAATTCTTATGAAGAAAATGAGGAAGGTATGTAATTCTTTTTTTTTTCTTTTCTTTTTAAATTCTGAAGTATTTATTTAATGTTTATATGATAATATATATACAATCTAGGTTATGCAAATTGCATATTTTTAAAATAATATCCTAAGTTTCACCGACTTACAATTTTAAATATCTCTTTACTGTTATTTATTAAATAAAATATATGAAATTGTTTAACTGCATAGTAAAACAAAGATTCAATTCAATTTTATTCCACATCTTTATAAAAAAAGATATTCTGCTTTAAAAAAAGGACGATTTACTATATTATTTATTAATACTAATAATATTTACATTTATCAATTATTTAATATGCCATGGTAGCATAATTACATCAAATGAGGTAAAAATTGCGTTGACTCAATTTAAAGAAATTTAAATATTTAAAAAATACCAATTACATTGCCATGTGGAATAAATTTAAATACCTGCAAACATCATTTTTGTAAACTGCTGCTGTAAACTGAAAATATGTATGCACACATGCACTGAAATTTAAAAATATGAAGTATGTTAAATATTTTAGAAAAATATTATGATTAAATATATATATATATGTATTTAAGTATTTGGACATTTTAAAAATTTCCTCCTTCTAACTAATTTTTAATTTTTTGTTTCAATTTCTTATTATTATAAATTAACAATATATTCTAAACTCAATTATATATTATTTTAGCGGTGTATTGGTACATTCATTTTTGAAATTATTTTTTATGTTGAAATATTAAAACTTTCTATAAACTTCAGCATTCAAATATATTTATAAACTATCCATGGACTTACAAAGTAGTACCCAGAAATTTTTAGAATATACAGGGTGCAAAGTCGAGAGCAGGCCTTTATTTGCGCAACAATTGGTCTCAAACGTCCTCCAATAAGAAAATGTATTTTAAAAAAAAATGTAAGAATTCATTATATGACATGTTTAAATTTAAAAAATCAATTTACTAAAAATCACAAAAACTGATAATTTTTATACAATTTTCATGACACTAATAGTGTAAGTTGAGTTCTAACCTAAAAAATATAACACAAAAAGTTTCACTTTTGTGCACCCAAAATTGTCTGAGATAGTTAGTTTCAAAATTTAGGATTATTTCGCATTTTCTCGGGCTTTATTAAAAAGTCAATGAAAAATTCTTTAATAAACCCAGGGAAAATGCAAACAAAGTCCAATTAGGATTTTTAAACCGATCACTTATTGAAGGCCGAAATATGTTAGAAAATCCAAACTTTAAATATCATGTTCCATTTTGGGAGAATAGAAATGAAACTGTTTGTTAGGATGAGTGTCAGTTTTCTAAATATGATTATAGGGATCTGGGACTATGTAAAAATTTAGTTTTTGCAATTTTGAAAAAATAGATATTTTAAATTTAAACATGTTATACCACAAATGCTCATATTCTTTAAAACATTTTGTAACTGAAACTATATATTTGCGACCAATAGTTGCGGAGATAAAGGTATTCTCGTCACAATGCTTTGCACCCTGTATTTAAAAAAAAAAAACATATATATATATATATATATATATATATATATATATATATATGTATGTATAAATGAATTTTTAATCTTAGTTAAAGCCAAGCAACAGATATAAGATCCCTGAAACCACATAGGTCAATAGGTCAATGAGAAGAAAATTACAACAAATTTAAATAACCTGGGGAGACTGATTGTGATTTATTGAAACATTTATATTTTATTTATTGATTTTTATTTTATTTAACTTCAGTCTAATCTTAAATTTATTCCTATATTGTTAGTTGCAATTTTAATAATTTTGCCGGTGCGTAAAAACCACATGAAACTCAAATCAAAAGATACAAACAAGCAACGAGGAAATAAAAAATTAAGACAGCATTTTAAACATTTTTTGTAGGAAAAGCTTAGAATGGTAGAAAAAAAAAAAAAAACTCGTCAAGGGTGACCCTTATTGTCGTTGAGCACCAATGTACGATTTCGTTCGTTAGCAGCTATAATAGCAAATTGCTAGCGGGCACCCTATCGTACAAGAAATTAATTGAAGTTAGAAATGAAGAATAAATTGGAATAAATTATTTACTTCAAGAAATCAGAGAATCAAACAGATAACAACCATGAAAAACAAACATTAATCAGAGGATGACGCATTCGGAATCACAAGGATTAAAACAAGCAAAATAAATCAAGAGTTTAGTTGTATATAGCAGATGAAGAATAATGATACAACACAGCAACAGGGATATAAATTACTTTTTTTTAAATTCAAATATTGTTTGAGAAATTTTAACATACTTACTATTCCTTTAATTTCAACGTATATGCATGAAAAATTCCATATTTTATGACTGTAATTCCCAAAAAGTGTCATAACGTGCCTATATCCCTTTAAAAAATTCCTTAAATTTTTGCATTTTTAAAAAATTTCTTTTTTCCCCTAATCTGAAGATAATGGCGTTATAGTATTAATTAAGAAACTTTGAATAAACACCATAAAATGCAAGAACTCGCAACTGCTACAAACAAAGCACGGTTGCTACAAACAAAGCGGCAACGCATTCCACACACTCAACGTGCTTGTTTGCAGCTCTCGTGCCTACAATGTTCGCCTGATGAAGGGTTGTGTCTTCTTTTGACCCGAAACAGTTGGTGCGAGTTCTCGCATTTTATGGTGTTTATTCAAAGTTTTGTAATTAATACTATAACTTCATTATCTACAGATTAGGGAAAAAAAAGAAATTTTTAAAAAATGCAAAAATTTAAGAAATTTTTTAAGGTATAAAGAGACGTTATGACACTTTTTGGGGAAAGCTGTCATAGAATATAGAATTTTTGATGCATATACGTTGAAATTAAAAGAATAGTAAGTATGTTAAAATTTCTCAAACATTATTTGAATTGAAAAAAAAAGTAATTCATATCCCTGTTCATGTGTTGTATCATTATTCGTCATCAGCTATGTAATTTTTACTTCTAAACGCTCGTACTGAGGGGATTTTTTTATAATGACGTCACATTTTTTTTTTTTTTTTTTAATTACACTATTTTAGAACGTTTACAGTACGTTTTCTGGAACGTTCTGAAAATGTGTATAACGTTTTGAAAACGTTCTAAAAACGTTTAGAACGTTCTGAGACCGTATACATAGAACGTTCTCAGAACGCTTCTATAACACCGATGGTGATAGTTACACGTTCATTGAACGTTCTCTGAACCGTACTATTGTACGTCTTCAAGATGGACAGATAGACGTCTATAACACGTTCAAAGTGAACGTTCTTAGAACGTGTTTGCAGAACAATTTTTGAACGTTCAGAGAACGTTTCGGTGCTGCTTGGGTAAATTAACCAATTTATTCAATAAATAAAATTCAAAAACTAAAGTAATAAAGAACATATAAAGGAAATAATAACTCTTTTAACCCCTATTTTCAAATAATTATTTCAAAGTAAATAGAAATACTCTTCCTGAAACATTTCTGAGTAATTGAAAATACAAGATATTTCAAATTGATGTACAGATTCCACCAAAATTTTATTTTTAATGCAAATGATAAAAATATAATTATCAATTCAACAAAATAAACAAGATGTCTATTTAATATATCTTTATTATAAACAAATCTGTGTAAAATTCGTTTTATTCAACAACAACAAAAAATTGTTTATTCATTCTTTCATTATTATTATTATGTATTATGAGTTGCTTATTATTTTATAATTCGTAAATGTGTTCAAGAGAAAATAATATTTATTCTATGATCATTTATCAGAAATAAATCTATTCAATAAGATCAAAATATTTATACAACAACCTTTATTTAATCTTTTAAAGTGTCATAATTAATCATAAAGTAAACAAAAAACTTTTTTCTTTTCGCTTTTACTGAAAGCGATTACGCAATAATAATGAAAGTTCACTTGTTTATTTTTCCTTGCAAAATGCAATGGCGCCGAAAAACAGAAATGTTGTTCTTAATTTATTCTAAGCAACTCGATGCTATGATTTACCTAATTTATTTTTTCTATGTTAGAATTATATTAGAATATATTTTATTAAATATCAATGCACCATTATTTCAATTTATTTCTTAAGAAATAGCATTCTACATTCTTGTTTAATTATCAAAATTCTTAATATATCAATAAATATGAATCAACAAATAACTTCCAGAGACTAAAGGAAACTGGTATGCAAATATAATAAGATCTGGGCGATCTAAAATTCGTTAAGATCAGGATGATCGACTGTTAAACATATCTAGAATTAAGATTCTAAGAAATATCTAATCATTGATTAGGATAATCAATATTTCCAAGTGTTAACTTATTAACACACTCTGTACAATACCCAAATTCCTTTAGCTCCTGTTCAAACAATCATCAAATAAATATTAAAATTTACTTATCTGTAATTATTTTCCATTCTTTAGCCGCCGACATCACTTAGTCATTCGGCCCCACGTTGGGCGCCAATTTAAAACAACGAATGCAGAATAGAATGTTCTTAAAATTTAATAAGAAGATGGCTTGACTCATTGTCACACTTAAAACATAATTTTTAATTTCACGGACACATTACGATGATACACAGCACACAAAAGAAATAACTATTTACAAAAGAAATGAAACTGATTAATTGTAAAATTTTTGGTTAATCGGCTAGAGAGCCACTGCTACATATTTGCACACCACAATACCACACTTCTAACTAAAACAAAAGTTAATCGTAGCTCTCTTTTTTGAGTGAGTCACGTGACATAGTTCGATGGGAGGGGAGAATTCACAAATAGTATTGCGCAATACTCGGAGCTCTGAAAAGTTGTTTTTAACAGTCAATGTTAAAGAAGAAAAGTATAAATGATGTATCAGTTTTTTTCTTTACAATATATAAATGCACCAATCTTGGTATCTGAGATGGAAATTAGGGAAAAAATTATGCTGATTAAATTTGGATTTATATCGGCCGGCAGGTTGCGCCACCATTACCTAGTTTATGAGACTTTCCAGATGGCTATATCTCAGCATCTATTATTTAAAATTACACGGAACTGTATGTGTTATTGTGATAAGCTACGTTGATTAAATCTTTATGCATGTTAAACCAATATGGGACAATCTTATATAGAATCATATAGAAGAAAAATTTGTGATGGCCACAGCATGCTAGTTTCTTTCTGTACACAGCATAACACAAAATAAATCATCCATGTATATTCTACGTTGCTACATTATTACATTTGTAATTTTACTAGTCTACTTTTTAAATATATTTGAATATATCCCCCCAAAATCAGTTTTATTTTAATAGTTTGTGTAATGAAATACTCTAAAGTTATATAAATAAAGAGTTTTTTTTTTTTTTCTGTATACGTGTTTATGTGCACCCTGGAGTTCAGGCCATTGATCATAGAGCTACAAAATGTAGCAGAAGGGTGCAAGAATTTTTAAATTAAATTTTCGATTATTTTTCATTGATTTTTCTGTTTCATTTTCTTAGATTTTATTCAAACTGCGTGTTTTTTCATTTCACTTGTTTGCATTCTTTATCAATGGTTACTGTATTTTATATTTTTATTCTTTTGTAAATCAGGTATAATCGCAATTTTAATATGGAAGTACTTCTTCGACTTTTTCGATATTGGCACGTTTTATTTTTCAATCCGATGATATATTTTCTTGAGCAAATCGATCTTTAAAATATTTAAAATAAAACAGAATGCGATATTTTCTTACAATTGCTGTCATTTGAAAACAACTCTTGATTGGATAGATGAATGTACATTTAAAAGAAGTGTTTTTTTTTTTTTTTTTTTTAACCATTTAATCTATTATTTCTATCAAAATCAAACGGTAATATAGCATAAAGGATTAAATTTATAAAATTTTAAATTTAATTAAGATTTATAACAATTAAGTTTATTTATAATTTTTATAGCATAATTAATAGTTAATAATATTATCATTACATATATATAATTTTATTATAACAGAGCGAGGGATAGAAAAAGTAGGTCTCGCTAATGCATGATGCCAAAACTTTAATGTTCAGTAGATGTTGAGATATAGCCGTCTGTAAAGTCATAGTTCTTGAATAATAACAGCGGTACCTGTTGTTGAAAATGCACCCAAATTGTGATGGTACGGAAAAAACTTAAACCGACACAGGTTTTGGACAGTTTGGACTCGGACCCGGCATAGTGAGGGCAGGGAAGGTTCGGCCGAAGGAAGCGAGACCCGAAGCGAGGTTTTCAGAGATTTTAATGGATTTTGTTTGTTTATTTATTGCGTGATAGAAAAATATAATAATTCATAAAAAATAAATAAATAAATAAATAAATAAATATAGTGACTAATGAAGCGGGCACGGCCTTTTAACAAATACAATACACCAAAAAGTTTGGCTTCCTGGTGTGTTTTTATTTACTCTAACAATATTTTTATTGATCTCCGATGCATAATGATAACTCATGGATACAAAGAAAATTAATAACGAATGCAATGAAACCTGATTTGAAGTCTGAAGCCAAGCTACCGTCCAGACTTCTCTTATTACGTAAACAGCTGTAAAATAACATGTGGTCATTATTTTCGGATAGTGTAGAGTTGTCGAGAATTTGTTTTGAATTTTATTATCATAAAAATAGATTTTTTTTCTCTCTTTTTTTTTTTTATGTTCGTGCGTTTGCAGGCTAGATGCGCATTTTAGTTTCTAGGAGTAATTGCTATTTTGTAGACTAAAAACATCGTTGTTGCCATTCTGTTGCGCAAAAAGACTGTTAATACGATCTTGTAAACCAAACATTACAGAAAGTAAGTGGCGTGACATTGCTTGAAAAATCAAGCACTGGGAAATTTTTAGACGTAGAAATCATCTAATTGATGAGAAATTATCATCGATGGGAAAATTACTTTTCATTGTTAATCTGCTCTTAACCAGAGAATAACATAACATAAATTAAACGGTTTTAGTTATTTTCATTAAAAACCAAAATAAAAGTATATTTTAGAGGTTAAGAAATCTATAGTTAAAAGCTAATAGTAACTTCCAAGAAAATTAGTTTCAACTGGCATCTTGCTCTGAGCCATAGGCTTGAATATCATTATAAAAGAAACGAATTTAACTATCCATTAGACAATTAGATGACAATGTTTATAAGATCAGCGGGGAGAAACTATTGTGGTTTAATATTGCTCATCTTACGAATATTGTTTCGGTTTCCCTAAGGTTAGTAATTTTATTCATTAGTCTCTTCTATTTTTTTTATTTGTGGATCATTCCATGTTAAATCAACAAATTGGACGTGCCGCACCATTTTTGATTTTGATGAAATTTCGTAAGTAGTATATATCCATCTTCTGTATCTCAAAAAAGTTTATTTTATTTCTTGAAAAAATTTTGTTCTTGAAATATAGCCATTTGTTTACTCAGTGGATGAGAAAAATCGTCCTTTTAGACTCATTTTCTAAAAGGACGCTTTCACTTCTTAAAACAGCCAAAATTTCATAAATTTCTGTTATCATGAACAAGATTTTCAAATGAAAGCTGAGTAGCAATTTTTGTTTTGCTACGTACCATGGGAAATGACCATATGACGGTATTGGTGAGAAGGTTAAAAAATTGGGAAAAGGCTAGTCTTTAAAGAACAGTTGACAGTTACATAGAAAATACACTGAGGGAAAAAAAAATCCCAACACCAAGAAAAAATTATTGTACAGTAATGAAATTTCAGCAATACATTTGTCTAGGTAACATATTTGATTGATTAAAGTTTCAAGATCACAGGTAGAGCCATTTCAAATGTGAAATGTTGGTACATTAGTAACCGGTGTAACCGCCAAAATTTTGAATGCAAGCATGCAAACGTGCATGCATTGTGTCGTACAGGTGTCGGAAATCAGTTTGAGGGATGGAGTTCCATGCCTGTTGCACTTGGGCGGTCAATGCAGGGGCGGTTAATGCTGGTTGTGGATGACGCTGGAGTTGTCGTCCAATGATGTCCCATACGTGCTCGATTGGAGAAAGATCAGGTGATCTAGCAGGCCAAGGCAACATGTCGACACTCTGTAGAGCATGTTGGGTTACAACAGCGGTATGAGGGCGAGCGTTATGCTGTTGGAAAACACCCCCT
The DNA here is from genome assembly GCA_963930645.1 of Salticus scenicus. NCBI lineage: Eukaryota > Metazoa > Arthropoda > Arachnida > Araneae > Salticidae > Salticus > Salticus scenicus. The sequence goes on along the minus strand of OZ005652.1, from coordinate 365,146,151 downwards.
TGAATGCTGTTCATGAATGGCAGCACAACAGGTTGTATCACTAGACTGACGTACAAATTTGCAGTCACGGTGCGTGGAATAACCACGAGAGTGCTCCTGCTGTCATACGAAATTGCTCCCCAAACCATAACTCCAGGAGTAGGCCCTGTGTGTCTAGGCCGCAGACAGGTCGCTAGCAGGCGTTCACCTGGCCTCCTTCTAACCAACACACGGCTATCACTGCGACCAAGGCAGAACCGGCTTTCATCAGAAAACACAACAGATCTCCACTCCGTCCTCCAATGAGCTCTAGCTTGACACCACTCACGTCGCAAACGGTAGTGGTTTGGAGTCAGTGGAATGCACGCTACAGGGCGTCTGGCTCGGAGCTGTCCTTGAAGTAACCGATTTGTAACAGTTCGTTGTGTCACTGTGGTGCCAACTGCAGTTCGAATTTCAGCTGCAGACGCAGTACGATTAGCCACAGCCATACACCGAACACGGCAGTCTTCCCTCTCAGTAGTGCCACGTGGCCGCCCGGAACCCGGTCTTCTTGAGGCAGTACCTTCCCTTGACCACTACTGCCAACACCCATGCACAGTGGATACATTCCTGCCAAGTCTTTCTGCAATATCGCGGAAAGAAAACCCACCTTCTCGTAGCCCTACTACACGACCTCATTCAAACTCAGTGAGCTGTTGATAATGGCTTCTTCGTCTTCTTAGAGGCATCCTTGACTAACATTAACCCACTACGTCAAATCTCAACTGTAAATAACGATCACGAACCTTGCAGCGCTTATTTAAAGCAAACCTCATTTGCATGTTCATAGTGTCGCTACTAGCGCCACACTTATGCGCGTAGCTCGAAATTTGAATCGACGTCATTTTTCAGATGTATAAACACGCCTACCAAATTTCGTTTTTCTAGCACAGCTCCTTCCTGGTGTTAATTTTTTTTTTTCCATCAGTGTATAAAGATCGATTTTTAGTTCCCCATTATACTATAGATATTGGGAACTTAGGTAATCGTGAAAATTTTCGACCTCGGTTTTTTTACTTTTTTACACGTTTTCAGGTGTGAGGAATCCGAAAATGACAAAATTTGTATGGTGTCCATCTGTAGGGTGTCTGTTAGTTTGTTAGTCCGTTAGTCCATTACTATGTTAGTCTGTGTACACGGTATCTCAAGAACAAATTGTCGCAGAGAGGTCAAACCAGTTTTAAAATATTACTTTCGACACTGGTTAGAACCCTATTTATTTGCAACATTCGAATTTAAAAAACTTCGTAAGTTATTTGAAATTTACGATTTTCTTAACATGGGAGAATAGGGCAAAATTTCACTTAAACTTGCATTAAATGAAAAATTTTTGCTGTAAAAATGTCTGACCAGTTTTAATATATCAGTTTTGATGCCGGAATGAACATCAGTTACTACAAACATGCTACTTTAAAAATTTTGAACTTTACGAATTTCTTAACATGGCCGAAAAGGACAAAATTTCACATAAACCTCAATTTTGAGGGATATATTCATCGTAAAGATGTCAGGCTATTTTAGAAATGTTATTTAGGATACTGGCATGAATATTATTGACTATGAATATTCCAATATAAAAATTTCGTAAGTTATTAGAATTTTACGAATTTCTTATCATAACAGAATAGGGCAAAATTTTACACAAACGTCAATCTGGAGGGATATTTTCATCATAAAGATGTCAGATCATTTTTGAAATATTATTTAGGATACTGACAGGATATAGTGTGAATTTTCCAGTTTAAAAATTCGTAAGTTATTTGGAATTTACGATTTACTTAAAATGACAGAATAAGGCAAAATCGAGCATAAACGTCCATTTTGAGGATCATAAATATATCAGACAATTTCAAAATAACATTTATGATACTTGTATGAACATGATTGACTACAAATATTCTAATAGGAAAATTTCGTAAGTTATTCGAAATTTAAGATTTTATCAACGTAGCAAAATTGGGCGATATTCCATATAAATATGCATTTTGGGGATTGTTGCATTGGAATTAGTAGCGTGGAAACTAAACTACAAAACTGGCCCCAATAAAATAAATTAATAGGTTAGAAAGAGATAAATATATCGAACTGAATGGCGGGTAGCCTATTAGGTGGGGATTTCATGCTATCACTGTGTCAAGCGTTTGACCAAATTTACTTGTCTTAACATGAATATAATATGTCTCTGAACTAAAAGAATTATGAGAACTTACACATGATGGGGAACTGAGCAGAGTCCACCTATGCCAACTAGTTTCTTTTGCTCATGATAAATTATTGAAAAGATTGATCAACAACTGTAGACGAGATATTATATTGCAATTTGAGTACAACAAATAAAAACATTACACTGTTCTATCCCTGTCAGCCTCTGTGTTCTTCATGTCCATTTAACTTGTTTCAGAGGAATTCAATGTTCAGTCATTCAATGTTTCAATGTTCAGTCAGTAAATAAAATCCAAGTCAACCTCAGGCTGAACTACGACCAAAAGTAAATGATTATGTTTGCTGTGTGTATGATAATGATTGGTGGATGGGTGTGGTTCTGGAAGAAAAAATTTACTATAATAACGAAGAATTTAGGATCACAATTTCCATCCTCGAGGTTCTGGCACATATTTCAAGAAGTCAGTCAGCGAATGTGATTCATGGATCTAAAAGGAAAACGTTTTAAAGGTTCTCACATCCTCTGATTTGTACTTGACAGCTATAAGGAGAGGTTGCAACATAACCTCATTCATGACAAAGCACCTGTCACCTCTGGTAAATGAGAAAACGGCAAAACAATAAATAAAGAAAAATATTATAAGTTTCTTTTTCTTTTTTTTTAAGGTCGGATTACATTTTGTAAATGTATTTCAATTAAATTTAATTCAAAAAAGTGTTTTATTTGGTAATTATCTTGTCCACTTAACCTATTTTCAATTGTAGTCATGAGCGATTTTGTGTGTTACTTTAAAAACTTCTATCTCCTTTTTCCTTTGGAATAACAATATAATTTTTGTTTTGTTTTAAAGTACAGTATAAGAGCTTTTTACCATGACATTTTGAGATTTTTATCACCTGTCCCACATGACTTTTTTGAAGGGTGAAAAAGCACATTTTTGAATTTTTTTTTTAAAGATTAAGCCGTTTTTTCACAATGAAGGACTACCAGGAACAGTTATTTGTTTTTTCTCCATATAGTATTGATATGTAAGTGCAACCGAAAAAAAAAGTTTGTTATTTCAAGTACTTCATTGCTTTAATGCTTAAAATGACAAAAAAAAAAAAAAAAAAAAAACATTAATTTGTGAACGAATTTTTGATGTCTAAAAAACTCTATTTAGGCTTAATATTAATCTGTTTTACAGCACACAAATAAAAGTCCATTCTTTAGGCTTTCCAATAAGACCCATCTGATGTTTCTACTAATTGAAATAAAATTCTACAGCTTTTAGAAATTGAGTCTAAAATAACGATTTTTACTTACCCGCAGATTAAACAAATGGCTATATCTCAAGAACAAAATTTTTTCGAAAAATAAAATAAACTGTTTTGGGATATAGAAGGTAGGTATATTATAACCTACAAAATCTCATGAAAATCAAAAATGGTGCGGCACAACTTTTTCTTAAAGTTTTCTGATTTTATATGGAATGAACCTTGTACTTCTATTAAAAAAAAAAAAAAAAAAAAAAAAAATAGAAGAATATTTTTTACATCTTTAAAAATCCCCAATATCTTGTAAACAATCTTTCATCAAAGCGTTCCATGTTCCATGTTTAGAAATTACTCATATTGTAAACAATTTCTTTTCTGGAAAAAAAAAAAAAAAAAAAATATTGACAAATTTTTAGAATTATTTTGTTATTTTAACAAATCAGGCGGATTATCTGTAATTTTAATTGGCTTTAGGCTTATATATACAGAAATTCAACTATTTGCATTGCATACATTATTCAGTTCTGATGAAGTTCTGTTATAATGCATGCTTTCATTTTTTGATTTTCCATTTCTTTATCTTCTTTTTTCCTGTGAGATGCTTGAATTTTTTTTTTTTTTTTTAACTCTCTTTCTCTCAGTGTTTCTGGTATAGGGAAAATAATGGAAAATTTTAAAATCAAGAAAAAATAATTCATGCTTTTGTGTTTAATTTCAGTATGTGAAAAACAATGAAACGTTAAGATCGGGGGTGCCAAGTCATTAAGAATTGTCATTAATTCTCATGCCGGAATTTTTGAATGGAATTTATTTTGTAATAATTATCTGCAATTGAACATGACAATGATTATTATTTCTAAATAGTGATATGAAGTTTGTGTTTAGTTGGTTGTAACTTGGCACCTCTACTTAAGATGTTTATTGACCTCACAAAAGTATAAATATTTGAGTTTATTTATATATTAATTTGTGAGTAAATATGATCACAGAATTAAAATCTGCAGGGAAAAAAATACGGATGTTTAACTATTTAAACTCATATATGAATTTTTAATATTGTGCTAATTTTCACACACAAGCGAAACATTTTTAAAAGAATATGTTAAAAAGTTCAAGAAATGCACTTTGAGAATTTTGAGAATTGATATGCATTTTAGTTCATTTAAAATATCATCCTCGTAGTAGAAAGATTTTTTTTAAATCTGTGCACGCGTATCGTGCATTTCTTTATTGATTTCTTTGCGACGATAGTGCATTCCTTCAAATGCACGAAATTTTATTTTTGTGTTGCGAATAGATGTGATACACAAAAATATAGAATGCAATGTTAGTATGTTTGTTCGCTATAGACTACTGCATCGATTTACGCACATTTTTTTTAAGTGAACTTCTTTAGGCGCGTTGAGCACTTTTGGGTGAACAAAAATCATGAAACTCGCGTCATCGTCAGCGAAGGCTTTCCATGAAAAGAAACATATTTTTTACCAATTTATATTATCGAAAGTGGAATTCGAGATTTCAGCTGATTTACACGTTTTGAGGTGTCCTAAATGGGTTTTCTTTTGTATCTCAACTACTAATTAAAATAACTTCATAAGTAATACATCATTAGAAAGCTTTGTTGATTTGGAATCGAACAGTACAGAAATTTCTACTGCCAGATGGCGCTGTAATATTTTAAAATTTCAATTTTTCAAATTCTAATTATGATTAATTTATTTTCAATACATCATTCGAAAGATATTTTAAAGTTCTTTTATATTATCGAAAGTAGAATTCGAGATTTCACCTGATTTACACGTTTTGAGGTGTCCTGAATCGGTTTTCTTTTGTATCTCAGCTACTAATTAAAATAATTTCATAAGTAATCAATAGTTTTACCTAATATAAGGCTTAGTTCATTTAATATGGGTAGCTACAAATAGTGTGCCGAATCATATAATACAGATCATAAACACTTCTTTACAAACCAAAAATAATTCGAAAATAATAATCTAATAGCTCGACGATACAATTTACAAATTATTTAGTTTTCACTTCTATCGGCAGTCCCCAAAGAGTGCTTTGATATATTTTTTTTTTTTTCTTTTTACTTTTTTTTTAATGATCCACTTCGTCAGTGGAAGATTTAAATCTCTTGAAAAAGTTAGCATGACAAATAGATCACAAGTGTTAGAAGCTTAATCATATACTGATTAGTGGTTCCATCTACATTTAATTAATATACTTTCTATTAATGCTATTGCTACTGTTGATGTCCTTGAATCTTGAATGATGACATGTAACTTTCAGTTACCAAAAGATGGGAAATAATCCAAGCAATCCGAGTTTATCCTTTAATTAGTTTAATTAGTTAAAGAGACAATAACCAAAACTTTCAGAACACTTTTAGAATTATTAAATATTTAATGTTATGCTGATGCTTATAAAAACATCTTTATACGTTCATTTATTTGTTTTTCTTGAAATATATTTATTTACATATAAAATTAAAATTAAAATAGAACTTTATGAAAAGTTTAAATTGTACGGGCTAAAAAATTCTAGTACAGATAAAACGAAATGTTTTTATGTATGTTCAATATCTTAATATAAATAAGTCATTGTATGTGTGTGGGTATGTATGTGGGTATGTCTTACATCTCCTCTCAAACCACTGGTCTGATTGGACCAAACCTGACACAGTTATTGCTTATGACCATAGTTGAAGTACTGTGGGTGTTTTAAATTTCTAGCGCATGCGCAACGGATGTGGTAGTTTAAAAAAACCTCTTAAAAACCTTATTAAACCTTATTTTTGCATGATTTCATCAGTATTATTGTATCTAGAAATTTCAAATTTGATATGTAAGTTACTTCAAGTATATATGCTCTTCTTAAGTAGAAGGATTTTAAAAATTCAAAATTAAAAAGCGGTGAAGTGATAAAAAAAATTTCTAAAATTATTCTTTCGTTAAAAATTCATGCTTACGATTGAAACATTTTACGGGAATACGTCAAAATGGTTTAGTGTCTTAATACAATTAAAATTAAAAATAATTTTTTAATATGTTAGAATGACGTCACTTTCACAAAACCTTCCAAATGAAGTACTATAGTATTTGAAAATGAAGTCATTTTTTAGACGTTATTCGATAGAAAAAGTGCATTTTGATAGAGAAAACTGCTGCGCTTTTCTATGATTGTGCGGGGCTTTTATTTATTAGAGATAGAATAAGTAATATGAAGTAGTAATCTCCAAATTATAATAACTTCAAATCATAATACAACTAGCAATTCTTACCGTTCTTGGCACGAAGAAAAAAAAAAAAAAAAAAAAAAAAAGAAAAATTTTAAACTAAGCCGATTAATTTCTGTTTGCAAGATTTTGTTGGCAAGAGATTGTTTATTACGAGTTTTCATAAACAACAAACTTTGTTCAAATCGGCTGAAGAATTCCATTGGAAACCACTGAGATTTTCCACATGTGAAGAACGGGTAGAAATGGTAATACCTCTTTTTACACCATTAAGTGTTGAATTTTGGAAGATTCTAATATTTTAATTAATTAGGGCCTAGGAGGCATTTATCTAAATTTCTAATTTCTACAAGAAATCTCTGTTATTTTCTCCATACGAAAAACAGGTAGAAATGCTAGACCCCCTCTTTCGCCCCCTTAAGGGTTAAACTTCGGAAGATACTTATTTTTTTTTTTACCTTAATTATGGCCTAAGAAGTTTTTTTTTTTTTTCTTCTAAATTTAAAGCTTTTATTGGGAGTCACTGTTACTTTACCCGTGTTTCCACATAGAACTGTTAGATGCCCCTTTTCACTCCGGACTAAATTTCAGGAGATTCTTATATTTTACTTTAATTAAGGTGTAAGAGGAGACATTTTGCTAAACTTCAAGCATCTCTTGGAAACCACTGAGAGATACGTTTAAAATGTTTAAAAGAAAATGACCCTTTCAACCCTTTAAGGGTTAAGCTTCATTAAATCCATTTATAGTGATGATTTTTTTTTTTTTTTTTAATCCAGATGGCATGCTCTTAGCTTTAGCCTTATGGATTCGACATTGATAGATGAATAAGTGAATCAATGGTATTTCGAGTTTATATATACAGGGTGTCCCAAAATTAAAGTAACAAATTTTAAGAGGAGGTACATCATAAGGATTCTTAATTACTCATGTGTGCAAATGTCATCTTAACTCTTTTAGAACCGGGTATTTTGGGGAATTTTGTAACAGGTGTTGGCAGTCCAAACGTATAGCTACAAGCTCTAAGTGGATGTAGACAACAGCTTTAAGAATGAGGAATACATAGCAACCCATGACCGCTAGCATCATATTAACCCTTTAAGGAGAAGATACAACCTGGTGTTTTAAAACACTTACTGCCAAGTAGGAATATTACCGACTGCTTATATGTACTCTAATTGTTTGATTATTTGTAACTCCGCCAACCTTGTAAATTTTAAAAACTTGTACGATCTATCATTTCACAAAATAGCACCCAATATTCGTATTAATACACATTAAAAGAGGACATAACGGATTCAAAGAGGAACAGAATTAATATTGTTACTATTATTATTAATATGTACATATATCATATATATATATATATATACACACACACACACATATATATATATATATATATACAGTGGAACCTGTAAAAGTGACCACCTTGGTAAAGTGACCACCTGACTAAAGTGACCATTTTCCTGACTAAAGTGAACATTTTCCAATTTTAAAGAAGCTGCATAAAGTGACCGCCTGCGTATAGTGACAATTTTAGCCGGTCCCTAGGGTGGTCACTTTAGACAGGTTCAACTGTATATATATATATATATTTTTTTTTTTTTTTTTTTTTTTTGGTATGGACATTTACATTTACACTGAAAATAATTACTTCATTACCAGATTTCACTCTTCTGAATACCGTGATATATACGCTAAACACATAAGGAACAACTTAAGATAGAACACACACGCAAAAATAAAATAAAATAAAATAAAAAGTAAAAATAAATACTTACTCGCTCTTTTACAACTTTGATTTAATCAAAAAGTTTCTACATCTGTTAACAAATTCCCTATTCACTATATTAAAATGCTGTGCCTAAAATTTGTTTGAAAAGTGCTCGCAATGTAAAACTAATTGTCGAATAATTTGATATAGAAATTATTTTGTTTCTTGTAATAAGAAAGATTTACTAATTAATTTAACTGTCAAAAAATGCGTTTACAAACTATGCTAATTAATTGAAGTTCTTTTTCGTTGGATTCTGAACACAGTTTCAGTTTTCAAAACTTGTAAAGTTTTGTGTCAACTTTTAATGTTTCTTATTAAATTCAGAAGATATATTTTGTAAGTTTTGTAGATTTATTTATGAAATAATCGACTGGAAAGAAACATTTTAACAAGCAGATTAAAATTTGTTATGGGGCTAAAATTGTTCATTTTAAAAAATATGTGATGAATTAACGTAAAAGATTTTTAGCTAAAAATCTCTCGATTTCTGAAATAATCGTTTGGAAAGAATAAAGTGGTGTGTTTACTTCTATTACATAAATTTTTTAAATGAAATATTACAAAATCTTATCATATATTAATATCACATTTTTATGACACATTACTAAATATCAGTTTAAACTTTTCTAATACTTGAATGAATCGTATGCAGCATAATTTGGCAGAATGTTTCTTTTAAAATACCATTTTATATAGACAAAATAGAAGATGTTGTAGATAATTTGAAGTATCTTTCTACATTTTTATTTAACTTGGTATGTACAGGGTGGGGCATAAAGGTCTCCCCATTTTAAGAGGTCAATAAAAATATATAGGACATTGAAAACAAATATTTTACGTTTACATTCGGAAAGAATAATGTTTGCCATTAATTAATTTTTACAATCTCTAACAACTTTTGCTATTTATGAAAAAGGATATCGTCTAAATGTTTTCCTTCGTTCTCTATACACTTGTGAAGTCTCTCCCGGAAATTCAGCATAACCTTTTCCACCATTGCTGGAGGAATTGTACGGATGTAACTTCAGATCTTCTTGTAAAATTCACCTCAATGAGCACTGGGATAGTCCAAAGGCACTATCTTGTTTACGAGCTGAACGTCGTGGTGCTTGCGTTACAGCATCTGTGAAGGTGTTCACATATATTTGGTTAAATTTTAATTGAATTTTTAAATAAAATAAAATCTAATGATAAATGAATGCATTATTCCAATAAGAAAAATAATTAAATTTTAAGTGAGATATTATATTTACGTAATTTGTTCTTCATTTGGAAAAAGAATTATTTTTAAATGTCGTTAAAAATTACACAATTTTAATTATACATACGACCTACACTATTTATTAACATAAAACAATAACACACATCATTCAGAAATCTAAATTGTATATGTTTTATATCTAAATCATAAATAAATGTTTATCTTTTTGAATAGAAAAGTACTTTATTTTATGGGATAAAAAGAAAATAAAAGAAATAATATCTAACGGAAATTCTGACATTAAACGTAATTATAAAAAAAGTGTTCTCAAATAGTCATAAAAAAAGAAAACTCATTGTCAGAATTTATATTATTGCAACACCGGATATAATTTATTTTAAATTACCCAATATTAATGATTTCAGTTCATAACGGTCATTTTCTCTAGTCAAACGGTCGCTTGGCGTAAAATTGGCGATTAAAAGGTTAATACAATTATAAACCGTCATTACAAATTCAAAAATTAACATTAGTTTAATATCTAAAACAAAGAACTGAAGTTGGCTTTCATTTTGGCGAAAATAATGATAATGCAGTCATATGACTTCCCTTCCGGATGGTTCTCCCCGTGCGATCGAAAAGAGCAGACCCACAGTTTTTGCTTTTTTCACGGTATAGTAAAGACGTAGTATTTTTTCGCTGCCCTCTCTCTCTCCCTTGTTCCTCGGAATTTTTCTGGAGTTTGATTCCTGAACAATATTTTTAAATACGAACCTGTACTGCTTAATGATGTGAATCCTTTTAACAAATATAATAAACTTGTGTTAAATTTTCAAGACTTGTAATTTTTGGTTTAGCGGCACAACACTCCAAGGAACAACAATATGAATTGATTCAAACAAATCATTTGTCTGTGATGGATTTCAATATTATAGTATCTCTTACTGCTGCCACGTTCTCCGGAGTTCGAACATGACGTGGTCTACCGCTACGGGGCGACTTTCGTTTTAAACACGAACCTGTTTCTCTAAAATTAGCAACCCATAAGGATATTGTTTTTCTGTCTGGTATTTTTCCCTGCCTGCTTACTCCAAAGTGCCAACGAAATAATCGTTGCGTTTGAATGATGGAATCCGCACTTTTAAAATAAGTTTCAACAACGAACGCACGATGTTCACTAGTCCAAGACATACTGTCAACTGAAATAGCTTAACCAGGGAAATATAACAGCGCTACTTCGGACACGCTCTCTACACTAGCGCCGCCGCAGAGACAGCGGCAAATTAGGGAGATCTTTATGCCCCACCCTGTAGTTTATGTGTGGGTAAAATTTACTTTGTCCCCACTTCCTATCATCTGATTGAGCTGAAAATTTGCACATATGTATGGATATAACTGTAATGACAATACTTGCTCACGTAGTAACTTACTTAGAGGTATGAATCTTGGATTCCAGCGCTCCCAACTCCAGTTGAAATTTGTTTTCGAATTTTAATCTATTTGATACCACCTGATTGAGTTTAGGTTTTGCATTACATGTACAGGTTGTCAATAATTAAACTTGTCATTTTGGAGCGCTCTGTACCAAAAACTATGCTGCAGAAATTTATGAAAATGGGAAATAGCATAATTAGATGATGGAAATTTTATCTAGCGTAAAAACATTTCGATTATGGCGTTCTGCACTAGCTGATGGATTTTTACTTTATTCTCTATTCATTAGAAGAATATATTAAATTCGTAACAATTTTTGACTTCCAATTTTCAATAGATTTAGAGATTTTGAGAGGACCAAATTTGACCATTTTTAGAAAATGTATGCCTCTCCATCTATCTGTATATGTAACAAAAACATTGTGGGAGCTCTATTTCAAGAATTAATGCACAGAATTTCATATAAATTTATATGCAGTTGCACTTTGATATAAATTAGTACCTATGAACTTTTGGTTCAAATGTCTTAACAGGAAGCGTTTCCATCCAGTTTTTTTTTTTTTTTTTTTTTTTAATATAATTTTTAATATGACAGCATAGGGCAAAATTACGTACAATGTGCACAGTGAAATTTACTTTTAACGAATCGTTGCGAAATTAAAAAGATTTATTTATAACAGCAAGAGTCAACTAGGAAAAGTTTTTGTATATATGTAGGAGTATAGCTGACCTAAGTTGTAAAATTTCATTACATTTAAGTACTTTTCAAAAGAATTCGTCAATAACTTACAAATGCATTGTTTAATAATAACAGGTGATCAATAAAAATCCGCAATAAATTTAATAGCATTCAAATTGTTAATAAATTATATAAATTGCTAAAATTTTAAAGTGAATTATTACTTAACCTTACTAGTTACTATAGACATATTCACATTTGCAAAATATTTTTTTTTTCCCGGTAATATGACTTCGAATGAAGGCAATCTGCGATCTCGTGTGTACGAGTTCTACTTAGAAAATCTTTCGTCAGGTAAATCTTTTACTGTGAAGCATTTTATGAAAGAAAAAATACCACAAAGAACTATTTATGACATTTTAAAACGTTATGAAAGGGGTTTGATTGCTTTTCGCCAATCTGGCTCTGTAAGAGTTGCAAAAATCTTCACACGTAAAAAAATTGGAAATTTGAAAAAGGATTTTGATCAGACGCTGTCAGCGTCAGACCTTCTTAGCGTCAATCAGCAAAAAAGTACAAATGTTCACAATCAATGATTAATTATGTCCTTAAGAAAGCAAAGATAAGTTGCCGAAAAAAGAAAACCATTCCACGAAAAACAGGAAAAGCAACAAATTTCAGCAAAAGCAAAGTGTGGACGTCTCTATCGAAAATTTTCAAAACGATCTTGGATTCTTGATGATGAATCATATTTTACTCTTTCAAATTCCTCAATAAATGGCAATAATCGTTTTTATTCTTCCAATATATCAGATACACCACCAGATGTTAAATATTCAACGGAAAAAAAGTTTTAAAGCAAAGTTCTTGTATGGATTGCCATTGGTCCAAAAGGAATAGCCTTTCATTCGAAGTTCAAACACGGCGATTAATCAAGATGTTTATCTTGAGGAATGTATCAAAAAGCGTCTAATTCCCTATATTCGAGCTAATTACCAAAGAAATTATATATTTTGGCCAGACTTGGCCAGTTCTCATTATGCTAAAAAAATGACCAATTATCTCCTTTAAGAATCGATTGACTGTGTGGTTAAAGAAGATAATCCCGCTAATGTTCCAGAGGCAAGATCAATTGAGGACTTTTGGTCAATTTTAAAAGGGAAATATGCAAAGGCTTGGCGGGCAGAAAATGTCGATCAACTTGTGAATCGCATCAGATATTGCATAAAACAAATTAATTTAGACACTGAACAGAAGCTCGCAGTCGATACAAAGAAAAGAATTAATTATATCCGCAGAAATGGTGTAATAGAACAGAGATAAAACTATCAGTATTTAGTATTTATCCAGTCTTAAAATTTGCATATGTTTATTTGTATCATAATTGCGTTTAATAAAAAAATATAATAAAGTTAACATATTGCGGATTTTTATTGATCACCCGTTAGATCTGTCATAATTTAAAACAAATTTATCTTTTTTCTTTCATTTTTAACAACAACAACAGAAGCTTTTCGACAGATGTCGATTGCTGGGCGCAAAGTTGACTTTCCTTCTACATTCAGTGTTAAACTTTTATGAGAGGAAAATCTTCTACCTTCATCATAGAAAATAATTTTAATAATCAAAATCCACGAATGATAAGTTTAACATCTTTTTTTTATGCAAATGTTAAATTTATTTTAGTTAGTATATTTTATCCAACAACTTTTTAACAATTCTGATCTTTCCTTTGTAAACTATTTCCCAGTTGAATAATTTAAAGGCAGTAAACTTATTTCACATTGCTCTATCTAGATGTTCATTATCCAGATTTTAAATCTAATTTTTATTTACAACTGCTGTGAAATAATCTATCCTTTTCTAAATTTAAGTGAAAATCCTTTAGATTTTTAGATAGCTATCTTATTCTGAAGTGCAGTCTAAAATCTGCGTTATACTTAAAAAAAAAAAAAAAAAAAAAAAAAAAAATCCTAGTAGGAGTTTTCCACCACAAAACTTTCTTTTATTTTTTTTTCTCTACAAATTTACCCAGTACAAATAATTTATTAAAACTATAAAAAATATCTTTAGTGATGAATGCACGCAACTTTCATTCCAGAGAAGTACAACACTAAATATCTGAATAAAGACAATTTGAGATCAACAAATAACATCTTAAAAAATGCGTTCAATTTTTGTTGGCGCCTAATTTTTGTAGGCGCCTAATGGGTTAAACCCATTAGGCGCCAATGCTCCCATTTTGTGAACACAAGTTTCATAATTTTTTGCGTAAAAACTTATTAGTCGATTTTTATTTTCTTTATTGTATTTTAAAGTTCATTTCATGCTTAATATTACTATTTTTTTTTTTTACCTCAATATATATTTATTTTCTTATCCAATTTTCCTTTCAATTTGTGCAAACATTATTAGATTTCGCACTTTTATTTTATCGCTATTTTAAAAATATTAATATTTTTCAAAAATGTTTAGTTCTATGTTAAATATTTCAAAATAAGGCTATTTTAAAATAATTAATTCATAAACTATTTATAAAAAAATTTTAAGTTATAATTAATGAGCATTTTTCTTAATGTTCCCAATTTGGGAGCACTGGCGGGAAACGTAGTTTTCTACCCTCGATCTAAAATGAACTCGTCTTTCCTCCCCTCACTTTGCTTTTGTTTAGGAACGAATAGCTTGTGCTGACCTTGATTTTTTTTTCTTTTATTCTGTTGAAAGAAGTTGAATTTGTCATTTGTAAAAGAATTTTTTCCAAATTTGCGTAAAATGTGCATTTGAGTAAACATGTCTTCTAAATTTTTAACTGTTGATCAAGCTCTAGAATATTTTAATGAACTCGATAGTGATGAATTCTCTGATGATCCAGAATTAATTTGTTTGCCACCCGAAACATCGGTGGTTACTGATGAAGAAGACATTGCTGAAAATAATTTGTGTGATGAAATTCCTGTCGACATATCTGGTGAAATTGAAACTAATCTCAAAAGTTTAAATGATGCTGATTCAGACAAGGATTATAATTTACCAAAGAATGAAATAACGAGTAAAACTCAAACAAAATCAAGGAGTAGTAGAAAAAGAAAAAGGAATAAAAAAAATGAAATAGAGAATCCAAGAAATGAAAAGGTTAAATTTGATTGGTCTCCTGCGAATTTGATAGAAATTTCTTCTATTGAAATTGAGAGTTTGGAAGAAACATTTCCAGATCTAATAAACAAAACTCCATATCAACTTTTTAGAATGTTTTTCGATGATGAAATATTTGACATATTGATAGAAGAAAGTATTAGATATGCAACCCAAAAGAATAATCTCAACTTTTCACTTACTAGACAAGAAATGAAAAAATTTTTAGGCATAATCCTTTTCAGCGGTTATCACTCTTTGCCCCAAGAAGATATGTATTGGAATAAATCAGATGACTGTTATATTCCTTTCGTATCTGAAGCAATGTCCAGACAACGTTTTCGTGATATTAAAAAATATCTTCATTTATGTAACAACGATAACCTAGATCTAAGTGATAAAGTATTTAAAGTTAGAGGATTCTTGGAAAAATTTTGTTTAAAATTACAACAGTTTGGAATATTTTCTGAATGTTTGAGTGTAGATGAAGAAATGATTCCGTACACTGGACATCATACGGCAAAAATGTTTATGCGTGGTAAGCCTGTTAGATTTGGCTATAAAATATGGGTTCTTGCCTCGTCTGATGGGTATCCTTTCAACCTCCAAATTTATACAGGAAAACGGAAGGAGACAAATAATTCAGATACACTACCTCTTGGCACTCGCGTTGTATTGGATTTATTAAATTGCGTCCCATTTCCTCAAAAACATAAAGTATATGTTGATAACTTTTTTACTTCTCTGAAATTATTGAGTGAGATGCGCAAAAAAGAATTTCGCATTACTGGAACAATACGAGAAAATAGACTTCAAAATTGTCCTTTAAGTGATTCAAAGGCTTTGAAAAAAAAAAGAAAGAGGAACATTTGAAATTTTAACTACAGAAAGTGTTAGTGTTGTGAAGTGGAATGACAATCACGTAGTTTGCCTCGCATCTAACTTTGAAACATCTGATCCATTAGGAAAAGCAAAGCGGTGGAATAACGTGGAAAAAAAAAAGATTGATGTAAAACAACCTCACATTGTAGCGTCTTATAATAAACACAGAGGTGTTGATTTATTAGATCGATTTTTGAGTCAATACCGCCCAAAAATTAAAGGAAATAAATGGTGGTGGCCTTTTTTTACCAATACAGTAAATATGGCTGTAGTAGCAGCATGGAGAATACACAAAGGATGCAAAGGAAATCTTTCGCAATTAGAATTTTTGCGATCTATTGTAACAGCCCTTATGAAAACAGAAGATGTTACTATTAGTTATAATCGACAAGGACCATGCGAAGAGGTAAATGTGGATGTGAGATTTGATAATATCAATCACTATATTGAAGGTGCCAATAAACAATCCCGATGCAAAGTGTGTAAGAAAAATACACGTCATTACTGTATCAAATGTAAAGTAATGTTACACAAAAGTTGTTCATTTCAATTTCATACTAAGAAATAAAAACATAGTATGTAAGTAAGTTGATTATATTCATATTAATATATAAATATAACTTTTTAAGTTCTCTTATAAATTTACGTATAATATAAATGTTATATCTAATATATATATTTTATAAATTTTATATATTTTATAAAATAGCCAAATGTTAAATATATTCGTATAAATGAATAAATTTCATTGTATAGTAAGAAATATCCTTCATAAGTTATAAAACAAAGCTCCAATAGTCATGTAGCAACTCATTTTTAAAAATCAAAATTAGACCCCCATTAGGCGCCAATGCTCCCATTTTGGGAACAAGCTTGTTTCAGCAAATTTCTAACAATTTCATTCAAATTTTTAGTGAAAATGTTTAATGACCTTAAATTATCCCAAATTCACTCATTAGTTAAAAATTATTTCATTTTATTCACATAGCGGCGCTTAATGGGTTAAGAAGGAAAAAGAAAATCGACAATTTTACTTTAAATAACCAAAGATCAACGTTTCAACCATTCGTTTTAAATGTATTTAACAGTTCTCTTGAAATATACCCATATTGAAAATTCCTCCCACCCCCCTTGGGAAGGAACTTCCACCCCAGGGGAATGGTAATGTTCCTACATATACGAAAAAAAAAAAAAAATCTAGTTTACTGTTACTATTATAAATAAATATTTTTAATTCCATAATAGTTCTTTAAAAAATTTTCTCTTTGTGCATATTTATATGAAATTTTGTCCGATGCTACAATGTTAAACATTTAGAAAACATAAGATAGCAACGCCACCTTGATAGGCACTAATTTATATCAAGGTGAAACTACATATCTTTTTGTATAATATTTGTGCAGTATTTCCTGAGATACATTTGTCACACGCAAACAGACAGACAGATATTTTCTAAAAATGGTCATAAGTCTCCCAAAAACGTGTAAATCTGTCGCGAAAATTTTTACGAAAGCAATACTTTTTTCTTTAGAATACGGAAGAAAGTGAAAAAGTAACATAAGGCTAAATTTATGTAACTCTCCCTATTAATTGACCGCTTCGCTAACTCCACCCACAAAAGAGCGTCATTGGCTCTAAACATAATTTACATGATTGTTTCTGTGTGCAGAGCACAAGTTTTAATAAGCATACTGGCATTTTCTATTTGAAGCCTCAACTAAATTTCTATGATATTTTGAAAATTCAGAGCAAAATTTCTCCAAATATAGTGTGTTCATAATCATAGTTAGTTAAAAATTAAGTATTTATTTTACAATCAAGATATTTATTTAGAAAGTAATGTTTTCAGGCATTTATGTTGTATTTCGCTTTGCTACTTAAAGATTAATAAAAAGCATGATGAAAATTGCGGAAATAGGAAAGTTATTTATTACCAAAAAATCAAAATACTTTTTGATACTATTCTAAGTATGGGTTGGGGTGTGTTGTTGGGATTATGGCCGATTGTCTCCACTAGGGTTCTAGGCATTTTCTATTCACTGGCATTTTCTATTTGAAGCCTCAACTAAATTTCTATGATATTTTGAAAATTCAGAGCAAATTTTCTCCATATATAGTGTGTTCATAATCATAGTTAATTAAAAATTAAGTATTTATTTTACAATCAAGATATTTATTTAGAAAGTAATGTTTTCATGCATTTATGTTGTATTTCGCTTTGCTACTTAAAGATTAGTAAAAAGCATGATGAAAATTGCGGAAATAGGAAAGTTATTTATTACCAAAAAATCAAAATACTTTTTGATACTATTCTAAGTATGGGTTGGGGTGTGTTGTTGGGATTAAGGCCGATTGTCTACACTAGGGTTCTAGGCCTATGGGGAAGTGATCTCCGTAGGGGTCTTTCTAAGGAATCCTAGCTCGTATTTACGCACGTTTAAGAGAAAACCACGGAAATCTCCGAACGGCTATGCCGGCGAGCGTGACCTGGGATCGAACTCGGCATCTCATGTCTACCAGCTTTGACCGGATAACCGCTCAGCCCCTTGTCGGCTCTAAGTATGGATATTACCATAAAAGAAGAAAAAACGTGCATCTGGCAGTTTAAAAAATCGATAAAAACTCAATTAGATTGAATATAATGTGTGGTACGATTACTTTTATATCTTCCTGTACTTTCCCTTTTTTACCAAAATATGTGTCTCCATTTTACTTAGCTGCATTTTTACTTTCTTCTATACATATAAGAAGAAAGTATTGGATTCATGAAATTCTTCGAACTACGGTTTTCGACGGATTTAGTCGTTTTCAGATTTCCTGAACACGATTTGACTATTTTTAGAATATGTTTGTCTATCTGTATATGTGCTTCATAGATTTTAGGAAGCTGATCTCACGAAACAACGAACGAAATCATCAAACTTGGTATTTATTTGGACCTTAACCTAAACTGGTGCTGATTACATTTGGGGGCCAATCACTTAACAGGTGACGATATCATTCCATTTTTTTTCATATTTTTTAATATGACACTAAAAGACTAATTTTCATATAAATGTATAAGAGTTATACATGATAAGAGTTATTTTTAGTGGATGGTTGTAAAATTAATATGATTTATTAATATTAGTTGTAGTAATCTAAAAATAAAGTTCGTGTGCATGTAGGAGCGTCGCTCTTCACCTCCCCCTGGCGGTGTAAATCTTCAGTATAAATACCTTTAAAAAAAAAAAAAAAAAAAAAAAAAAATCGTCAATAACCTTAAAACAAATGGTAAAACCGTAGATCTGGTATAATTTAAAAAGAAGTTATCTATATTTTTGTTTTCCACTTTTAACAAAAAAAAAAAAAAAAACTTTGGGGGGAAAAAAAAAAATCGCATTTTTTCTGATGTAGGTACAAAATTGACTTTCAGTCGGTATTTAGTATTATACTTCTCTGAGATAAAAATCGTCTGCATTTATCATGGAAAATAATTTTAATGAATAATTTGTACTGCGTGAATTTGTAATAAGATAATATAGAAGAAAGTCTCGTGGTGACCATAACATACTAGTTTGATCAGATTTCATATAAATTCAATGTTATATATTATATTTTCATAAAAATATCACTGATACTTTTAAACTTAATTTTAAATTTGTGTTTGTCCGTACCAACAGCCTTTCCTTTACAATTGTTTCCAATTAAAAAGAGCGTCTTTTAAAAATATTTCTTACACGACCTAAAAATTTTAAATTACAAAAACATTTTTCGTGAAAAATCGCCATTTGAATGCTTAAAAGCTGTAAAAAATGAAATTATGTTTAAAAATATAATTGAAGGCTTTTAGTACCAAATCAAATTGATTGCAAGCCCAGTGACTTCGTTCATTTCAGACTACTCAATGACACATATTTAAGGGACTTGAATTATTATAAATTTATTTTAATTTAAACGATATATTTCATTTTTGACGTTATCGAATTTGATTTAGCAGTTCAAGCATATACAATAACGGTAATTGACAAGGATTACATGCTTAAGACAGTACAAAAAAATCGCGAACCTAGTGGCAATAATTTTCAAAACAGGCATTAATAGTATGTATGTGTAGCACATTTGCACTTTTATAAGAATAATAAATTATAATAATAAAAAAATACACATTCGTTTTATAATTTCATTGAATATATTTGTTTTACTCATTGTTCATGGCATTTCGTCTGAAAAATTATTAATAACGATTATTATTAAATACAAGTAATACAAAATAATAATGAATATAACTTTTTTTTTTAAATCTTTTCTTAAACAAAATGGAACAATATAATAAATAAAAAGGTCCGATCCTTTCAATATATTTTTCTTTTTCTTTTAGTCCCTTTTACAGAACCTTTTTTTTTTTCTTTCAAGAGTCACTTGTTTAAGAAAGTAAGGTTGAACAATTGTTTACTATTTCTATTTAACTTTTAAGGTTTTTTTTATTCTCCATCTTTTCAACCACCAGTTTGTTTTTTACCCCGTCTGGATAATCTATTACTCTTGCGAGTTTGTCGCCGGTGTATTTTCTTGATCCTTTTAAATTTTCTGATCTTTTATTGGTATTTCTTCTTCTTCTTCTTTTTTTTTTTCTTTTTAACCACAAGTGCTTTTTAGGTCGATTTTTTTTTCTTTAAACTAGTATAATTTTTTCGCAACAGTGTAGCTATTATTTTTGTTTGTGGAAAAAGTACTGTTACCATAAATCATAGAACATTATTATATTTAAAAAAGTAATATAGGTGAATGTTTCATAATTTTCGAGTGACGCATAATTTTATGGCAAGAGTGAATGTATGTGTTAATGCGTGCGCGCAAACACAAACATGTGTTAGTAAAATTGAAATCAGCCCCCTAAGGAATTTAGTAGTTTTGCCCTTAACTGCTATTTATTTTCTTAAGAATATGGGAAAAGGATTTAATTATTTATGAGTAATGCGCAATTGGTTTTTACTATAATACGTATTTATCTCATAAATGTGTAAATATCCCTAATATAGGGAAATTCTTCATTTTTACATTCCAGGAATGTCAACTGTAACTACTATCCCATAATACAATACTTCATGTGTTTCGAATTTATGCATTATATATATATATAATCGGTTGCCATTATTTAATTAGATGTGGTAATTTACAGATTAATATTTTAAATAGAATTAATACTGATTAATATTTCGATATCATTGCTTCTAGATATCATTAGTCTCCTGATTTAATTAAAAGAACATCTTCATTTATGGAGCTCTTATTCAGCAGCGTAAACGCAGCTGTCCAATTTATCAACGGTTTCTTCACTGATGCTATAGAAATTGTTACGAAATTGGCTTTCTTGTGTGAAGAAAATAGTTTGTAAGGAAACAAGTCGATTCTAGTCGATGAATGCCCTTTATTCAACGTATTTCTTAAATAGTCCAACAAAACTGTCAATTCAACGAATACTCTCGAAATAGTCC
The DNA here is from genome assembly GCA_963930645.1 of Salticus scenicus. Lineage (NCBI taxonomy): Eukaryota > Metazoa > Arthropoda > Arachnida > Araneae > Salticidae > Salticus > Salticus scenicus. The sequence continues at coordinate 365,124,887 of OZ005652.1, read as the reverse complement.
AATAAAATTGCCAATTTTATGAATGCTTTTGAAACAGTCCAATAAAGCTGTTACTAAATCTGTCATTATAAAAGTTCCTAGTCAACGAATATTCTGGAAACAGTCCGATAGGATAGTCACTTGTTCACTTGCTGATTCTCGATTGCTTATTCACTAATCACTTGCTGATTCTCGATCGAAGATCAATCGCTTGAAACACAGTCTCCCAGAGGGAAATATCCAGAACAACTTTCTGAGCACACTCACTCTGCGAATCAACTTTCTCCTTATTTATAATTTTGGTAGTAGAGTTTGGCAGTCTGTTAAAATCCAATGGAAAATTCCAGAACTCAGCTTTAATTAGCATAGAGTTTTGAAATTGCGAGACCCTAAATTATATCATTTCGCCAAATTTGATTGCCAAATCGAAAAGTTTGTCCTTTTATGGAAACAAATGAAGTGACCTTTCTTTCCAATTGGACTGTGATGCTACTTTTACTGTAACAGTCCATTCGAGGCAGGCCATATATTTAATCAATTGCAACAATATATAATCAAGGACAGGGACACAAACCGTGGTTTTGAACGATTTCAATAAAATTATTTTGAAATTTTATGTTTTATATTTTATCTTAATAAGTGACATGGAATTCTGAGAATTCATTTAAATACAGTAACCAGCGAAGCAGGTAAAACCAGCCAGTTAATAATAAAATAAATGGCAAATAACAAATATATAAATAAATTATTGCTTTCTTCTATATTCAATAGAAGAAAGTATTGGATTCGTCAAATATTTCGACTTCCGGTTTTCGGTGGAGTTACACGTTTTGAGAGATCCAGAACACGATTTGACCATTTAAAAAAAAATATCTGTGTCTTTTGTGTGTGTGACACAAATTTTGTGGCGACTGTATCTCAGGAACTAGTGCACCGAATTGTATGTAATTTTATATGTAGATGCACCTTGAGCTAAATTAGTACCTTTCAACTTTTGGTGTCAACCGCTCAACAGGTGGCGCTGCTAAGCAGCGATTTCCGCAATTTAAGGGAAGGCTATATCTCAGGAACTACTGCTTAAAAACGCATATAAAGTCATACATGGATGCAACTTGATATAAATTAGTGTCGATCGATTTTTGGTGTCAAAAGCTTAATAGGTGGTGTTGCTATGCAGTGATTTCTACAATTTAAGGTAAGGCTATATCCGAGGAACTACTGCACAAAAATACATAAAAATGCATATATAGATGCAACTTGATATAAGTTAGTGCCTATTAACTTTTGGTATCCACCGCTCAACAGGTGGCACTGTTGTGCAGCAATTTCCACAATTTAAGAAAAGGCTATATCTCAGGAACTACAGCATAAAAATGCATATAAATTTATATGTAGATGCATCTTGACATATGCATGACTTATGTTAGTGCCTATTAATTTTGCGGGTTAGCCGTTCAACAGGTCACGCTGCTGTGCAGCGATTTTATAATGTAAGGAAAGGTTATATCTCAGGAACTACTGCGCAAAATTGCATAAAAATTTATGTGGATGCACCTTGACATAAGTTACTGCGAATCAACTTTTGGTACTGATTGCTCAACAGGTGGCACTTCTATAGAGCGAGTTTCTCAGTTTAAGGGAGGACTATATTTCAGGTTCTAATGTGTATAATCAAACAACCCATGATATGTAAGAAAGGCATTATGAGATATTATGCTGATTCGATTTGAATGTACATCTATCTACTAATAGGTTGCGCTGCTGTAGTGCAGTTTGTCCCGAGAACGGGAATACTATATTTTAACTTCTATGGCATTTAATTGTACGAAACTTGATACATAAGATAACCATTATGAAAATGTATTTTTTAAGATGCTAGTTAAACTGTGTTTCTTTGGATATTTCGCGTTAGTTTTCTCTAAGATAAAAATCGCCTGCATTCATCATGGTAGATAATTTTAATAAATAATAGTTTTCGTAAATTATTTGAAGTGAGTGAATTTATATAAGGAAATATAGAAGAAAGTCTTGTGGTGACCACAGCATACTAGTTTTTAAATTTATTCGGATTGAATTGATCATTGTTTTTATTTATTACTAGTATAATTAATTTATTTAAATTCTTTATAGTTATTTTACTTATTTTTTAAAGCTGCTTCTAATTCAGCCAAATGTTTAGAACATAATTAGACAGTTTACCATTGTGAAAGAAACACACAAAATCGTGTTTTAGTCTTAAAACGTAAAAGAACCGAAAAAATTATTTTAATTCAAGATGTTTCCAAAAAGTAATGAAATAAAATAATAATAAACAATAGATCCCCAAAGTCCATCAAAAATAATGACATAAAAATAACGGTTTCGAAAAAAAAAAAAAAAAAAAAAAAAAAAAATCTGCCGATTAAGCACACAAAATTGCCTCTAGATTAAATGCGCCGTTCACTATAAAAAATAAATTTAACAAAATTGCTGATACTTCATTAGAATGGTGCATATTAGAATTATGTGTAAGATTTAGAAATTACTAGTAGTCAGGTGAGGAAATTCCTAGAATATTCTCGAAATGTTACTAAACTGACTATCAAGTACTCGGTAGATGCATTGTATTTTCAACTGCAAACAAAACATAAACTACTGAAATTAACGAGAACACTAGACGGAAAAATAACTAAAAAATTATTTATTCATTTACTAATTACTAGCTGGTTTTACCCGCTTCGCTAATCACTATATTTAAATGAATATTTTTTTATAATAATAAGTCTCAATTGTTGCATTTCTATATTAATTATTTAACCTCAAAAAAAAAAAAAAAAAAAAAAAGGAACTTTGAATAAAATGTTTGTCAAAACCACGGTTTGGGTTCCATTCTGCTTTGGTAGCGTCTTCTACAAAAATAACAAAAATGAACTCAGGGGACTTCAAAACGTATAGATACGCGAAAATTTCTAACTCGAATTTTTGTCATGATTACAATACTTTTTTCCTTACAATTGTATGTTTGGAAAGTAATAAGGGGAATTGTATAAAACTGAATGAGACTTTAGAAGTTGAAGTCTAAACAGGGATTTCAAAATGCATATCTTCACAAACACTGAAGCAGCATTCATGCTAAAAATAAAGAAAAAAGGCATTTCTCTCTCTCTCTCCCTTTCTTTCTTTCTTCTTAATTTCTTTTTTCATCTAAAATAAAATATTTAGGGTGAAATAGTGTAAGTGCAATTCCGCTGATAAGCTGATTTTGGACTTAATCATCATATATCTCTTTGTTAGAATATTTTTACTTCCCTGTACAATGCACCAGCAGGCTTTGTCCGCTTCGCTTGTCACTATATTTAAATGAATTTTTGTAATTGAATAGTCGAAACGTTTGGATAAATATAATTCAATTAGCGGCACTTTCAGCAATTGAAAACTATTAATTAAAAAAACACCACAGAACTGACGTTTAAAAATAATAAGTACAAAACTTTGAATAAACAGTATAAAATCTAAGAACTCGTAACAATTGTTTCAGGTCGAGAGAAAAACACGACCCTTTGTCAGGCGAACAAATTAAGCATGCGTGCTGCGAACAAAGCGTCAACGCATGCATCCATAGAACTCATACTTGTGCATTCGCTAATGAAAAATTTTAGACTAAGCTGTGTAATAATATTCAAGAACAAGCAATGATAGCTTTTTTGGCTTGTTTTTGGGGATGTTTATGTACTTGAACCTGCTTGTTCATTTAGGAACTTGTTACTGCAAGCAAAAATGACCATTTTTTTGTAACAATATATATATATATATATATATATATATATATATATATATCAATGGATGTATAAGAAGTCATGTGGTGTCCACATCAGATTTTTTTTTTTTTACTTTGCTTTTTCAGTTCTGTATTTTAATTTTCAATGAAACTTAACATCCTGATATTTTATTAGATTCTGTTGGAGCGTTAAAATTTTGAGATGTGAAGTTGTAGTTGGAGACTTACATAAAAGTTCTTAATTCTGTAACGAGTTGACACATTTAAAAAATTCAAAACCTCTCAGATGCATGAAAAAATTTATTATCTGTACACTTACCTTACATATCTCTCATTGTACTGTATGTGGATATATTAGGCCGATGTTACATTTGCCTTAAACCATGGGACATGTGGAATCACGAAGCACTTATTTTTTTGTTAACTCTTTCACTACCAGATTTTTCATTTCCAAAAATAAAGTAAATTAGGGCTTTAGTAGGTCAAATAAAATAGAAATAGCAATAGTCTGACAAAATAAAAACAAAAATTAACTGTAGGGACAGTTGTGGAAGTGGAACATATATCTTCCACGGGTGTGTCTAGATGACCCACATGTGTCCCAGTGGAATTGAGGGGAAAAATTCAGTTCCCTAGCTCTAAATTAATTTTACAATACTTTTGAAAATACATACATGAAAATACGTAAAATTACACTAACATACGAATGTAATCACAGAAAACAAGTGGGATATATACTCCAATAAATTTCACGCTTATCTATTTAATTGGGTGAATTAAAAATATCTGCGGGACATATATATCCCAGTGGGATTGAAAGGGATAACCAACACATTGTTAAATTATAAAACCCTTTTTATTTTGAAAACCCAATTAGTTGTAGTTTATATTAAGTACAAAATTTTGAATAAACATCATAAAATACAAAAAAAACTCGCAACCATTGTTTCAGGTCGAAAGAAAACACGACGCTTTGTCAGGCGAACAAAGTAGGTACATGTGCTGCAATGAAAGTGACAAAGTACTGCGTGCCGAAAGGTGTGTTGCCGCTTTGATTGCAGCACTCATGCCTAATTTATTCGCCTGACGAAGGGCCGTGTTTTCTTATGACCTGAAACAATTGTTTCGAGTTGCTTGCATTTTATGGTATTTCTTCAAAGTTTTTTACTTATTATTTTAAAACACCAGTTCTTTGCTGCTTTTTTATTATAGTTGTAGTTTATGTCTAAAAATTTTCGGAAATTTAAGTATAATATCAACTGAGTAAAGTGAGGTAAAACTGAAAATATGAAAAAACGTCGTTGCCCATACCCCTCCTTCACCCTCTTAGATATTTTATATTTTAATTTTTTGAATATTGAATATTGATTGATTACTCACCCAAACCCAAATTTGCTTAGTCTGAAAAAACAAAAATAAGTAAAATTTTATTTGTTACAAAATAACGTACGTTGCACTTTAATGCTTAGAAACGACACAAAAACAAGTAATATAAAAAAAGTTATTTATAATCAAATATATTAGCATTCTCGCTTTATTATTATTTTTAAATGCTTTAAAATACCTCTCTAATGATTTAAAATGCTTTTTATGTTTTACTTTTTAATGATCCAACAAAAATTGATTGAATAATCAAACCAAACTTTTAAGTCTACAAAAGTGGGAAAAAAAATATATATATATATATATATATACACATTAGTTTGATAAAAACTTTGTAGTTTGTAAATACTTAGAAAACTATTTGAAATATAGTAGAACTAAAAATTATCCATTACCAAATTTAATTTTTTTTTTTTTTTTTTTTTCCCCAGAATCTCATGTAATTGAAAGAAACATTTATAAAGTTTTTAAGACATTCATCCCAAAAGAAAAACCTAAATAATGATAATGGATGACGCTTTGATTTAACTGGGACAGGAAAATAAAAACTTACAGCAATTTCCGGCGTGAAATATTGATTACTAAACAATTTCCTTAACAGTGTTAAAAAAAGATATATTTAAACACATTTAAGAGCATACAATTAACTGGTAAGATACATTTTCAAGACATTTTACACTAGTATCATATATTGTACATTACTGAATACTTAAAATTTACAAGATTATTATTCTACGTAATTTTATTTATTTATTTTTATTTTTTAATTATTATAATTATTTTCTTTTAAATGATACTCAAAAGAATATTTTAAATTCATGAAAATTTTAGGCATCTGGTTTTTGTTAAATTTATAATTTTCGGAACTAATTTTATAAAATGTTTATGTGTGACATAAAGTTTGTGGGTACTTTAACTCAAGAACCAATGCATTTATTCCATAAAACTTTATACTTACATAAGTTTTCATATGTTAGTGCTGATTACACATTGATTTACACAAACTACCCAATGGAGATGTCCTCCACCCCCTAAATAAATTAATTTCAAAAGGCATTTCAAGTTTCAGAGTTAAGAAATTTAATTCTATTTTTTTTTTCCTTTTCACACAAAACAGCTACATTGTGGACATCACAATTTTTTTTTCTATATTTTTTTTTATACAAATTCGCCCAGTAAAGTATATTCATTAAATTAATTTTTAATTTTTTTTCCATGATGAATCTAGACAATTTTCATCTCAGAGAAATATAACACTAAATTTCCAAAGAAAGTCGATTTTGTGCCCTACAAACGATATCTGAAAAATTGTATTTTGTCTCACTGTCTCTTTCTCTCTTTCTTTTTTGTGAACAAAAATTAGATGATTTTGTTTCAAATTATCAAAAATTTGTGGTTCAAACATTCGTTTTAAAAATATTAACGACTTCTTTGAAAAATGTTGATAAGGGAAATTTACATTATACAGGGTCCTCCTCCCCTCCGCTCAGCAGAAGGAAAGCGATGCTGCATTTGGTTCTAAGTGGAGGACATATAAAATCGGGTTACCACTTGAAAATTTGCCATCACGATAACTTTTCAAATATTGAATCGCATCGAATCAAAAGTGGTCTGGACTTATCCTAAATAAAATTATACTTTTAAAAAATTAAAAACCACGCTTTTACTGAAATACAAATTAAAAAGCACAAAATATCTATGTAGTACTAAAATGCAGGTTAGGAGAATGTTGTGTAACACACCATAATATTTGCCTGCTTTTAAATTAAAAAAAAAAAAAAAAATAATAATAATTGAGTAATTGTTGCCACTCGACGTTATACAAACACGGCTAAATCCTGTACCACATACGATAGAGTTTTATATATATAGGTTTTATTGTTTTCCCCTAGAACCTGCCCCTGAGTGATAGGAGCCTGGAAACACTTGTATATAGTATTGTCATCGATGATGAAGTCTTGTGCAAAATTTCAGGTCAGTCAAACGACCAGAAGTGGCTGAAAATTGAATTGCAAGATTCCGTTACGTACATTAAAAATTACATACATTAATAATAATTACATCAAATCAAGTTAATAAAAGCATGTTAATAAATATCTTTAATGAGTTCACTGGTAAACTTGCTCGGCCATTTTACTTCAGACTGACGGCTACTTGAATATTTGTCATTACAATATCTTTTGAAACACTGAATAAATTCGAAAGAAGGTCTGAAAGTGGACATATCTTACAGTTATTTTGGATGAGTTCACTGTTCAATTTGCTTTCCCATTTTGTTTCCAAGTGCCAGGCCATTTAAAATCAGGCTACCACTTGAAAAGTTTCCATCCCGATAGTTTTTGAAATACTTAATTAATTCGATCGAGAATTGATTGATGGACTTATTTTAAAAATATCTTGGAAGTTTCCGCTCGTGAACTTGATCCGTCATTTTGTTTCCAAGTGGCGATCCTTTGAAAGTTTTGAAATAATGAATACGAAATAAAGTTGAACGAGGGCTTTTCAATTGATTTACGCGTCTTGAATTGTCCCGAAAACAATTTGCCCTTTTTTAGAAAATTTCTTTCTGTCTTTGTCAGAAAATGTTAAAAAAAAAAAAAAAAAAAAAAAAAAAAAAAAAATGTGGCATCTGTAGATTAAGATTAGGGATGTGACGGATCGTCAAAAATTGTGATCTACGGAAAAGGATATTAAAACGGATATCACATTTTCTGCATCCGCGGATACGAATACGGATACGGATCTTCGGTATCTAGATCCGTGGATACGGATACGGATCTTTTAAAAATATATTATTTTGGTAAATGCAGCAATTTCTTTATAACTTTGTTCGTGTCTTGTTCGTGTCTCGTTCAAGACACCATATGACGACAAAATTACTTTCGATTCAATTTCGGGTTAAACATTGCATCAGATCGAGTTGGGGCTAGTTCTAAAAAAAAATTTCTCCATATAAATGTTGGAATGTTAATTTTTATAATTTATCTTAATTTCTTTTTTCTTAAAATTTATAGCCTCATAGATAATGCATGATCATTCTTATAAAAATGAGTTTCAGTGCTTATATCAAGATTTTAATTTTACAGCTCAATTTTTTAACGATTTCCATACCTTTTATCTGTCTTTTTAATATTCGTTTTCTACAATAGATATTTTCAAGATAAAAATTTCGTTCATGCTCCATTTTTTGTTTCGGTAAACATTTTTACTTTCTCCTGTATACATAAAAAGAAAGTATTGTATTTGCGAAAATTTTTGACTTCTGATTTTCGATGGGTTTGAACTTATTAAAATGCCCTAAACACGATTCGACTATTTTTCAAAATGTTTGCAGGTCTGTGTATGTGTGTCAGCAAACTTTTGCGAACACTGTACCTCACAAAAAAGTATGGGATATATGAGATACGGTGAATCAATATAAATGCCTATCGATTGATAGGTGCCGCTGTTCTGCAACCCTTTCTAGGGACCCTCGATCGAGAGAGACTGGACATTGGTGCGCAGGCTTTTTGACGAAATTCTCCATTTTAGTGCCAGTTGCTCCATCGCTTATCATTACGCTGAGAAGAAATTTTGATTATTTTACGTCATAATCGAAAAAGAACTTATTTATTACATTTTTACTTTGTTAGGAGATAAATTGCTTTAATTTTGGAATACTTTTAAAAGATAAAAATGCATAATTATTTATTTTATATCATGCTTTAAATACTTTGAATTCTTTTATTGCATGCTGTTTTACGTATTTACTTCCTAACATATGAGATAATTACATTATTTATTTGCTAGCTATTAGTTTTTAAGTTCTGTTGTGCAGTATATTTAATATGTTAGATCTCAATGTATTTTTCTGATATATTTTAAAATACATATTTAAAATATCTATATAAAAATATATTTTTTGATTTTTTGCTGGTACGCAAAATGTATCAGATTTCTTAAAATAAATTAATAAAAATAAAGAAAATAAGGTGTATATTATTTACTAACATATGAAATATAAATTTCTTTTTAATAATAATTGCCATAATAAATTTTATAAATAATATTTAAATAAATAATTATTTTTATTTACATAATATTTAAAAAAACTAAAAGAAAAAAAAAAAAAAATCAATGAAATAAGCAAATGTAAATAAAATAAATAAGAACATTTTTTAATTTCTAAAGATATTAGTTAATATTTTTACAAATTATTATTAATAAAATTTTTACTTTTAATATTTAACTAAGTCATTATTATTAATAATGCGTAATTGAAATAAATAAAATATGCATTTTTAGCTTGTAAAAATATTACGTAAATATTATTATAAAATAATAAAAAAATAATTTGTGTTCTTCTGCCGTAGTTTTACATTTATTCATGAATTACTTGACAAAAACTAAGATTACCATATTTTTGTTAAAAATTTTCTAACTTTTTATATATAGAATGTATGTCCTCAGAAAAAATAAGGTAGAATTACTTTCACTAAGGTAGAATTGCTTTCACAATCAACGTATTTTGCTTAATATAGACATATACAACAAAAAATTCCTCTGTTTTCCGATAGGAATTTAAAAAGTAACCATGTCGAAAGTTAAAAAAAAATTCGTTTTTCTTCAAATTCTTTTTCTCTAAGACGAAAAAAATTACATATTTATATTCTGCATTACTTTCTGCACAAATTTAGCACAATTTCCTATCATTTATGTTGTATATTAAAGCGTCAATCGCGAAGAAAAAAGCATTGCGTTCTACGGGGATTGCTCCGAATTGGCACTAAGATGGCCGACTTTCGGTCAATGTCCAGTCTCTCTATATATAGGGTCACTAACCCTTTCCATGTTTTAGACAGTTTTTCGACCAGTTATTATATTATAACTATGCAATAGGAAATTTTGTGATGGCCACAGCATTACTAGCTATTTTCTCTTGCAATGGTAGAGAAAGTATTCGAATTTAAGATTTTGATATGATTGCATGTTTGAGCTCATCTGAAACTGTTATTCAAATAAGCGATTGTATTTTATGTTAACAACTAATTAATCTTGAACAGGAGTATTGAGAAGTAACTACTATTTATTTCTCAGTACTCAGCGATTAAAAAAATAAAAATAAAAATAAAGATGCAAATGCATTACCATAAAAACATACGTACACAAATACTATCATTATATTATTATCATTATCATTATTATTTTCATTTAAATAATCCATAGTTGTTTCTGGTTGTTTTTTATTTCCTACAACTTATAACGCGAGAAGAATTTAACACATAGTAAAATTCACAGGCAAACATCTGCTTTCACACAGTCACTTTAATTATATATTGGCAAATCAGCTTCCTCCATAGTCGGAAAGATGCACCGTTTATTTGTTCTAGAGGAGACGAAAAAGAATATTATTTGCATTGATAGAATCCATCTTTTAAATGTTTTCATTTTATATTACTTTTATTAATTAAATCATAACAAGTACTTCCTTCATATTTGCTGTATATATAAGTATAAATGGAGGAAAATTCAAAATTTCGTTAACATAAAAGCGAAAATTGAAATTCATTGTAAATATAGGAAAAATGAAGGTATCTGAAAAAAAAAAAAAAAAAAAAAAAATTGTAAATTTCGAGAAAAATTGCGAGTAGGCAAAATCGAGGTTATACTATATTATTTTATTTGTGCATTAAGGATAGTCAATAAAGATTTATAGAAGTTTCTTTCTAATTTTTATACAATTTCTACAAAAGGTCCGTATTAGATTCGTTGAAGAAAAAGAAAAAAAAAACGGATTCGGATACGGACACAGATTTTTTTTCTCGATTATACGGATCCAGATACGAATACGGAGCTCCGACTCATGTATAAAAGATATAAAGTCTTTCGTAAAAAATACATGTAGTTGTACATTGACATAAATTTATGTCTGTGAGCTTTTATTGCATATCGGCCAGCAGGTGGCGCTGCTATGGTTCAATTTTTCCTTGTGTACGGGTATATCTCAGCTTTTATAGCGTATAAATTTGCCAGACTTAATGCATATGATAAAGCGTTTAAAAAATGAATGCGGACTTAATCTGGGTGTATATTAAATTAAACACCCAGTATAGTAAACTAATTATTATTTGTTTTGGGTGTATATTGTCCGACAAAAGGAAATAGTATTAATCACGATCTGTGATTTTCCAAGTGGGCATATCTCAGCAATTTTGAATAAAATTTCTCTAAACTGTATACGTAAACAATTTATTTTAAGAAACAATAATTATTTTTTTGCGCATGTTAACTGGTAGGTAGCGCTGTTATAAAGAATGATATAGAAAATAGTTTTGTGATGGTCTGAACACGATAGTTTTTATGGTGACTCTATAAGAATTTAGGTTTTGTAATTTTTTAAATTGAATGCAATGGCATTTTAGATGCTTTTTTATGAAATTTTTAATACATTTTTTTAATCTATAACTTTGTAATTTACACTATAAATTGGTTAAAAATCAACATGTACGTAATAAAAGTCGAAAATTTTGTTGTTGAATAATGTAGCAATGATAAAATCTTGTTTGCGGATTGGTTTCGCACATAAACCAAAATTTATTTTTTATGTAACAATTTTTCAATATTTTTTCCTTGTTTTAATCGATTTAAATTTTTGTTCATTCCATGTTAATTAGATAGCAGCACTACCATAAAGTTTAAAATCAATGTTTCAGGCCATATGTAAAAGCATTTCAAATTTCCTAAAACCCTCTGGTCTTTAGACTATAAAAATAATATATATATATATGCGTCGTTCATTGTAAAAGTTGTATATATATTTGACAATGTAGGTCATTATGCTTATGCCATTGAATTTATAACTGCAAAATCTTGTATAATTATTTACTATGTATTTAGAGCTTCTCTTTGTCTAAAAGAAGGAAAAAAAAAATATTTAAAAAAAAAAAAAAAAAAAAAATGTGTTGCCATTTTTATAACCCCTTAATAACCCTTTTCGTCCATCTTGATGTACCTTTTCTAAAGCTGCTTATTATGTAGAAAAAACATAAAACTTTTAGTTTTTTTTAAAAATCGCTTTTAAACGAGTAATGTCTTATTAAATAAATATTTGAAATAACAAAATATCATTCACAGAACTGTATGCTATGGAAATTGCGTCATGAATACTAAGGTAACAAATAACAGTGTTGTCCCACTTAGAAACTAATCTATTTCAAAACTTTCTTGGGAAAAAATTGTATATTTGCATTTCATTTTTCAAAAAACTGTCAAATATATTGAATATGACAGTTTCTACAAAACGATATTAATCTGATAAAAGGAAATGAAACATCCTCTGCAACTGTCATCATATTTGGTCTCTAGTGAATTTAAATATGAAATAAATAAATTTCAGTTTTTGTGAATATATCATTTCTTCAAAATCTATACATATGACTAAATCAACAATATCTACAGTGTGATTATAATTAAAGTTATGCTTTCAAAACGCTATAATTTTAAAACTACAGGTCAGAATGGTTTGATATTTTACCTGATGAATACTTAGGCGATGGAAATTTGTTTGGCAAAGGTTGGTTGGTTGGGTTTTTCGTCGCATTAGTGCTGCGCAATGGTTTAGATCTATCATCTGGCTATCTATCTGGTTAGATATATCATCTTATCATGGGTTAGATCCAACCCACGATAAGATAATAGATCTGCGTTTTCTAATTTCAACGTTAAAAAAGCTCCCAGCCCACATAATATCGACTCCAAAATTTTAGTTCAAGTTAACATAACTCTTCCATATGTCATAATTTTCTGGGCAAATATAGATCTCAGCCTAAATTCTTTTCCTAAAGAGCTTCTTCGAGGGGACATGCTATATTTTCAGAAGCAAAGGAAGACACCCTCTGAGCCAAAGTCCTATCGCCCGATCTGCCTGTTTCCAACGTTAGGAAAATTGTTAGAAAATTTTACTGTAAATAGATTTAATTTCTTCCTAGAATTTGCTAACAATAACTTGCTTAACAATCGGCAATTTGGGTTTAAAGATGACAGCAGATCATGCAAACAAGCTTTCTCTAAAATTCTGTCTTCCAGTGTGCCCTCTGTAGCAACTCAGGAAAGTACACCATTCTTGTTCCTCTTGATACTGAAGGGGGCCTTCGACAACATCGAATGGCCCCGCATTCTAAATTCTCTTGCTTCAATTAATTGCCTGAGGAATATTATTGGAGTCATCCGCTCATACCTTTCAGACCGTTACATTGGAATTAATTGTGGTTCAGGTACCGTTGACCCTAAACAGGAAAACGGATGTCCACAGAGCTTGTTTTTAGGACCTGTCTTGTGGACTCTCATCGCAAATGAAATTCTGAATATTATGTCATCGCAGGGTTATGAGATTTATGCTTTTGCGGATGACTTCACTGCTATTCTTTCGGACAAAGCAGGGATAAATCTGGAGTCTCTAGCTCACGATGCGCTCATCACATTTTCCCAGCTTCTTAAATATTTTAATTTACCACTCTCAGCTACAAAACCTCATGCTCTCACATTTTCACTTCCATGAAACCTAAATCGAAAGCAGACAATTAGGATAGATGACGTCAGTGTAAATCATGATGACAAAATTAAAATTCTGCGAATTATTATTGATAGAAATTAAAATTGGATAGAACATATTAACTACTTTAAAACCAGTGGTGAAGCGTCCATGGAAGCGATGGAAGCAGCGCTTCCCCTAGTTAAAATTTTTTAAGAGTAATAAAGTAACATCGCCTAGTCGAAGGACTGAATGTATTCTTCCTCTGCTTTTGGAAGCACTTCGCTTCGATGCTTCCTTAATTTTCGGAACCACGCCTTACCCCTGTTTTAAACCAAACTATTATTTATTTATCTTGCGGACAAATATTGGGGAATTAACTCTAATGTACTCTAAAAGTATGGTATAAAACTATATAGTAGAAAAAATTATTATCTATGGGGCGAGCGGTTGGGGTGGTAACTTATCAAAAAAAGCAAAATCTAAAATATATTCACTTCAAAGATTATTGTGTTTATCACGAGGATACAAAACTATTTCTACTGGTGCATTAATCGTGAATTCCACCAATTCAATTGATATTTCGAAACAAATACAAACATATTACAACTGCGAAATTCTAATATTAATAAAAAATATTTTTCAGATCTTACTATACAACAGGATATTGGCAGCTGGCGTATTTACCCAGGGGAAGACATTTTGCATGAACATGTAAATGCCACAATTAATGCTGTCACATCTTCTGCTACTATGGCGATTTTTGCCGATGGCTATAAAACCGACTGTGGGGTGGCCGCAGCATTCTGTATGATCTCCGGAGAAGTTGAGATCCATTAGTGGGCTTCAAGACTAGGAGAATTTAACTCTGTATTTCAAGCGGAATTGTATGCTATTCTACAAGAATCACTATGGATTTCTAATAATACAAAATTTAATATAGTCATTCCCATTTACAGTGACAGCCTGTCAAATCTACAGGCCATGTGTCGTCATAGAACTAAACATCCTATTGTGGCAAAAAATTAAAGCTTTTTTACTGTCTTTCAGGAAGAACATCTCTTGCTGATTTATCAGCGCACAGGGGAGTAGTGGGCAACGAGTTATCGGACGAAATAGCTAAAGAAACAACTGGAAAAGAAACAGTGGATATATAACTACCGATTCCACCTTCATATGTCAAAAAGTTCTTTAAATCTGAAATAATAGAGGAATAGCAATCATACTGGGCAAGAAAAGGACGTTATACTTCGAAATAAAGTCAAGAGTTTCGTTTTATTTATACAATCTAAATCCGGCAATTACAGCATTCCTCTCCGATCATGATCCTTTCCCATCCTATCTTTACAAATTTAATTGCTCACGTTTTTCTCTGTGTCCGTGTGGGGCAGAGGGTTCTTCACAACACTTTTACTATAATTGTCAATTAACAGCCTCTTGGCACATTCTTCTTTCCCATCCCAACTAATTGGTTAACTTAATATTACTGGCCGTCCACATCTTCGTAATAAATTTTCCGAAATTTTTGTGATTCTCTCAGCGATATCAAATATAACATCGTAACACTAACTTCTTTCATTACTTTTCATGGTAGTTACCATTATTTTGGCGGGATTGAGTTGTTCTTCTAATGCCATTCTACTGACGATTTGTGCTATTTCTGCCCTTTTGGCCCCGTTTACAACATCACTTTTACTGGGGTTGAATTCCCCAAATTCTCTCCAATCGAACCGGTTCCTCAAAAGAGGGGTTGATTACTAGGGTCAGAAACAACCCCAGTCGGGACTGGGGTTAATCCTACTAAAACCCGTCTTTTACCCACAATTCCTTTCGGATGTAACTGCGCGTTGCGCCGTGTTGGATTTAATTGACCTCTGTTCGCTGTCTTTCACTTATTTGCTTTTAAGTTTTTTTTTTTTTTTTTTTTTTTTTTGTTTACTTGAAAGATGTCTAGCAAAATTATGCGTAATGCTCGTTGGTCTCAGGAAGAGAAAAAAGCTTTGCTGAATTTAAGTTCACTGTTTATTTCTACAAAAAACTTAATAACAAAAATAAATGAAGTTTGAATGCGTTATTATTTTTTTTCTAATAATTTAACTGACTAATTTCAATTTAAGATTATCCATTTAAATGCTACATAAAAATTATATTTTATTTTTTCTTAATAACCGACATTTCTAAGAGAGTAAAGACATACAGTATTCTTTGATTATTATTCGAAAAAATACAGTAAAAGAGGGAAGTAATGAATCCAATAGAAAATATAAATAAATAAATCACAATTTTTTGTCAAGTAAGATTTTATTAGCACGGTTTTACTTGTTTTAAAACTTATTGTTCTTTAAAAAGTATATATAATTATCTGAAGATATATAATGAATAAAAAACGGGAGCAACTCCCTGATGAATAAATTGGTGTTTTCAATGCACTTTTAAAGATGATGATTTAGAAGTCGCATAATTGTATTTCTAGTGCATAAATAAAGATCCTTTTTAACACGCTTTTATTAGCTTCACCTGTATATTTATATGTATGTTTGTAACCACTCTGGGAGCAAACAAAAAATTTATACTGTAAAAAAAGACTTTCCCTACGTGAACGGCGTGGCGTTGAGGTATAGCTCCGCGCTACGAACCTAAAGGTCTAGCGTTCGATCCCAGTCAGGGGAGATTTTTAAAAAATGGTTCTTTTTTAATTCTAAATTATTTTAATTAAAGATTTAAATATTAATTTAATAAATTTATGTAAATATTAGGGTGTGTCACTCACACGATTTTCTCTTACCCTGCATTTTAATACTAAGATACATATTTTGTGCTTTTTAGTTCACATTTCTATAAAAGCGTGTTCTTTAATTTTTTAAAACTATAATATTATTTCTATTTATTACAGTTAAAAGAAAATATTACTTCAAATATAATAGAATAATAAAATATTTTCGCTTGTGCTTTTCATTCGTAAATTGATACACTACTTTTCCTTAAATGGCCGGACACTTACGATTTCAGACGCTTTGTCAAATATCTAGAAAAATTCTTGATGAATTGTCTTAAAACTCTGGGAGTGTAAAGAATACGCTAATTTCATATATATTTCAGCAAAAATGTTTTCGCAAAAGCAACAAAGGGAGTGGTAAAAAATTAAAGAAGAATCAAAATGTTTGGGATTATCCTGTAAAAGTAATGCTTTAGATACGGTCTGGCTGTAATATGTGATTATGATACTGCCTGCTGTGCAATTTACTGTAAATATCATCAGCACCAATTCATATGAAAATTTAAAGTTTTTCGGAATTCCACCCATTATTAAACGAGATACAGCGTCCACAAAATTTTTATAAACCATGCACGACACACAGACAGGCATGCACTTTTACAAATAGTTGTAAATGCATCGAAAACCAGAAGTCAAAAATTTTCTCGATTGTAATAATTCCTTCTTGCGAATAGAAAAAATAATAAAAATAATTGTTTTTATTAACTTCAGAATTTATAGAAAGTAATCTAGTCTCTTGCCAATTCATTTTATATTTGCGATAATCTTAAAAAAATATTTCTTATAAATTTTATTTCTTTTTCAACTTTAAATAAGAAAATTATTTCTGTCTGTTATGTTATTTTGCAAAATGGGAAAAAAAAATGTAGGACTATTTAACGCTAAAATTCTTTATTTTATTTCCTTGCAGAGAGTCTTCGCTTATGATCCGAATAATTGTTTTAATACTGAAATTAAATCATCTTTAAATTTCAAATTTTTGCACTGATAATATTGTTTTACTATATATATATATATATATATATATAATATCAATACACTAAACAAAAACATATCTCAACATTTTTCAAAGATAAAATCATGATTGTGGTAATTATTTTACTAAATACAGTCGGCAGCAAAAGTATCAGAGCACTAGCAAAAATTCTTGCATAAAAAATGTGCATTTAATACTGTTTTGTTAAATAAATCCTTGTCGAATCATATTCCTAGACTGGCTAAGTACAGGATTCGATAAGGATTTATTTAACAAAACTGTATCAAGTGTACTTATATAAGAGTTTTTGCTAGTGCTCGGATACCTTTGCTGCCGACTGAATTTTTTTTTTCTCTGTACATCTATAACTAACATCAATAGAATTTATGCGAATGTTTTGGTTTGTGAATTAAAGGGACATCTCATTTAAAGGGACCTTACTTCTTTCTTTCCCCATTGAAAACCGATTGTCACCCTCTCCATCCTTATTCCGAGATAGATAGTTGTAAACGGACAAAACAGAAAGGGGGATTAAAAGAAGCATCGTTAAAATGCGGGTTGATTTTAAGCGAGGTTGTAAACGGAGCCTTTGTGGAGTGGGTTTTTTGACCGGTAGATCTTGTATTTCTCTCTCTCTCTCTCTCTCTCTCTCTATCCCTTTTTGTTTATTTAATAAACAACGGGGGAGGCTAAAAATCGCTCCAAACAACAGAATAGTGGTGAGCGGCCTTGTTTCGTCTTTTAAACCTTTAAAATACTTGTTATCTTTTCCCTTAATATGAAATCTGCCTTTATAGTATTGAAATGCAAGATAAGAGAAAGTCTTGTAATAGCCACACCAGATTAATTTAGTTAAAAAAATTAAATACTGAATATGTGTGAATGCAAAGTTTATTTTCAAATTTATCATATGTATATATTTTTAAAACGATGTATTAATATTTTTACTTTCTTTTACCCATATATATGGTAGAATGAGCGTTCTGTGGTACGCATAGATAAATTATCGTTTATATCTGTCTTAATGGTGCATCTCTTAACTTTCACTTATAATGTTGTATTTTTAATCTGAAAATTTTTTATGAATTGATTTTAAAAATAGATTAATATGATTTTTTTTTTATGGCCTTGATAGCTTTATAGTGCATCTCTTAACTTTGACTTATGTTGTTGTATTTTTAATCTGAAAATTTTCATGAATTGATTTTAAAAATAGGTTAACATGATTTTTTTCTGATGGCCTTGTTAGAGAGTAAATAAAAAAAATTCTAATTGACCGAATTTGGCTACATGGTTCGCATAAAAATGTACAGTTTTTTTTTCTTTTTTTAATGGCAAGATTATTGTTTGTTAGCATAATCTTATTTCCTACCTTAAATTAAATATGTTTTTCGTATACATTCTCCATTTATCTCTAAAGAATTAAAGAAAGTTAGTCGTTTTAAGGCTCTCCCTGTAATGTGCAAACTTTTTCACAGTAACGTATTCATAGCCTTATTAGGAACTTGATAAATGTTTGAAAGTTAAATAATTATCAAATGAATGTAAATTATATATATTTTTAAAACTTATTTAAACGGCTGTGTGAGTTATCGGAAGATATTTATTCTTTATATATCTTCTCACTATGCAAGGTCCGTATAAATATTTGAAATCCTCGCCAAAACTGAGTCTTAAATTCATATTTATCTCAGAAAGTTTTCGTATCAAAAAATGTTTTAAATTTTCTTTAAACTTTAGAAAATAAATATTCAATCTGTTTCTAAGCATTTGATAAATCGGTTTCAGATATTTACAAAATGTTATCTGTTTTGGTAAAAAGAGGAATTTTACATCTTGAGAGTTTCTTTCTCTCTTTTCTTTTCTTTCATTTTTTTTTTTTTTTATGATTTGCACCACACTAGAATGATTTTTTTACTTTTTGAACATACATATGTAATGTAAGTATTTTAATCATGTCAAAAATCTGACATTGAGATTTTGGTGTTTCTACACGTTTTGAAGTTCCCCGAGTTCATTTTTACTATTTTTACGGTGATGTATGTGTGTATGTATGTAAGTGAACTCGAAATCGTCTGAACACATTGTTCGAATGAGCTGAAAGTTGATATGAATGTGTTTATAAATCTTTCAATGTTCCGTAATAATCCATTTCCATAAACCATAAATGATGAAATTTTGTTCTTTTGCATTTTATTTATTCACTTCACAAAACAACATATAACGGATTCACAATAAAAACATAAATAAACATTTCTTAAGCGCTATATTTTAAACGGTCAAGCATGACCGACTCCCTTCAGATCACATTTTTAACTAGTCAGTAATCGTACATCGGCGCGTCGAAAAATGACGACTAGTCGCGCCACCTGAGAGGATGCAAAGACAATTCAATTTGCAACATCCTCCCGCCCCGAAAGGTAAGTTAAGTTCAATACAAATACAATTTAAAAAATACAACCAATAAAAAAAAAATAGTACATAATAATAAATTTCACAACCACATAATACTGAAAATAGAAATTATATCAAATACAAAAATCAATGTTACCTGGATACAATTGAAAAAATGAAAACAATATTAATATTACCTTACAGGTGAACAGTTGGTTTAATTAAGGTAAGTCCCCTTGGACTTCCAAGTTACAAAGAAGTTGAATGGGTCTTTTTAACATTCCTGATGAAGTTTTTAAGGTTACAGATCTTACCTTATTGTCACGTCCTACATGTGTCTCGATTATTTTTCCTAACCTCCAAATTTGTCTTGGGGCCTTGTCATCACCTATTAGGACTATATCACCTATATTAAAATTAGAAATTGGATTAACAGGTTTTACAACATTAGCATTTCTCAACTGTAAAATATATTCAAATTTCCAGCGCTTCCAGAATTCGTTAAGAAGTCTCTCACGATACAAGTATCGTTTAATTAAAAGTTTTTGAGAACTAGATTGACTTGCAATCACTAAACGGCCACTTTGTGGTGGCAATGCAGTTGACCTTTTTCCTATTAAGAAGTGGGCTGGGGTGAGAGGGAATGGCTCTACAGGGTCATTGTATACATAAGTTAAAGGTCGAGAGTTAATAATAGATTCAATTTCTGCAAGTATAGTTTGCAGTTCTTCAAATGTAACTAATGCCCTACCAAGAATTTTCCTCAAAATGACCTTTGTCATACGAACCATTCGCTCCCAATAACCCCCCCACCACGAGGCTCTTTCTACTATATAATTCCATTTGATACCCTTATTACCAAAATAGTTCTGAATTTCAAAGTTCTTAATGTTCATATAAAGTTTCTTTAGTTCCTTTTCACTACCTTTAAAAGTCAAAGCGTTATCGGAATTCACAACCTTGCACATACCTCTTCTGGAGATGAAACGTCTGAATGCAAGTAAAAAATGTTCAGAACTGAGACTAGAGACTATTTCCAAGTGCACTGCTCGAGTGACTGCACAAGTGAATAATGCAATGTAAGATTTGTTCTTGTCTTTTGTAAATAAGGGTCCAGCAAAATCGATTCCGACGACTTCACAGGGTTGAGCCTCACTAGTTCTTGCTATGGGTAGCGGAGCTGTTATTTGCTGTCCTTGTTTGGCCTTAAACCTTCTGCATAGAAAACATTTGTTCAAGCAGGATTTCACAGCTTGCCTGCCCTTAATGATCCAAAAACGTTCTCTTAATTGAGTGAGTGTGTCAGATATACCAGAATGACCTAAATTTTCGTGTTCCTTCATGATCAAAAGATTAGTAAATCGAGCCTTGTTCGGCAAAATAATTGGATGCTTAGATTCATCAGAAAAATTAGAGCCTTGAATTCTTCCCTTTAATACTATTAGACCTTCTGTTGTCAAAATGGGATTCAAATTATATAACTTAGAATCAGGAGAAACTGAATTTTTTGCCTTTAATGTAGTATATTCTTTGTTAAATTCACTTTGCTGCACAAATAGAAGCCAATAATTTTCTGCTGCAGATATTTCATTTGCTGTCAGCGCTCCTGAACGTTTTTCAGACCTAGATTTGATATTATTTAGAAATCTAAAAACATAGGCGGTTGTTCTCAAAACTCTATTCAAACTACTGTAATTCTCCAGATTTAATAATGGCATTGGAACTTCTACGTTAACCTGAAGTGTTGTAACTCCATGTCTTTCTTCAACCACGCTGTCCATGTCACAGGAAAATTCCATTAGAGAGTCATATGGTATACTTAATTCTGACAACCAAGCTGGTCCTTGACTCCATACCTTATCATTCATTAAGGAATTTGCTTTCACACCTCTCGTTAATTTATCCGCCGGATTGACCTTGCCTTTGCAAAAGTGCCATTTTTCAGGATCAGTTTTTTCCTTGATTTCAATCACTCGGTTTTTCACAAATTGCTTATAATCGTTAACTGAACCTTTTATCCAATGAAGGCAAATCTGAGAGTCAGTCCAATAAAAAATATTTCTGGGGTCGAGCATAGGAAAAACAGATTTGAGATATGATCCCAATCTTGCTGAGACTAAAGTGCCAAGTAATTCAAGTCTCGGTAATGTAATCTTCTTCAAAGGGGCTAGTCGAGACTTAGAAATTATAAAACTTGTTTTGCATCCTTCAGAATTCGTAAATCGAAAATAAGCCACTGAACCATAGCATTTTGGGCTAGCATCGGAAAATATGTGTACCTCTACTGAGTTCCAGCAGAATTCATTAAAATACAGCCTAGGAATTCCAGTGAACTTCAAATTTTTAGCTTCATTTAGCCATTCTAAAAACAACATTTCAGTTTCATGTGGAACAGGTTCGTCCCACTGGTTACCATTTTCCCATACTGATTGTAATATAATTTTTATGCGAATCAAAAATGGATTCATGATCCCCAATGGATCAAATAACATTCCGCAAACAGCCAAAATATATCGCTTTGTTATAATTCTGTCCTCCGGTAATTTGTTAAATTGTGAAGTGTCAATCAGTAATTCGTCATTCGTATTGTCCCAAATAATTCCTAATATTTTTAGTTCAACATTGGATTCCTCCGGATCTTCTCGACATTCGAAATTGTCTGTCTTCCACAACTGATTAAGTTTAGAAGAGTTGGAAATCCAAGCCCTGAGATTCATGCTAGCTTCATTTAAAATACACATCATTTCCTTAGATAATTGTAATGCCTTGTTCACATCATCAGTGCCAGAGATGAGATCATCGACGTATAGAGATCTTAATATTTCTGTTGCTTCCGGGTAGTCATTCTCAAATTTTTTCAAATGAAGCCTGATTGTTGCCGATAATAGAAATGGGGAACATTTCACCCCAAAGGGAACTCTGCAGAATTGTAATGTCCTAATTCGTTTAGCAGCATCGGAATGGAGATCGGGCCCCTCCCCATCATTCCATAAAAATTTCAAAAAATTCCTATCCTCATCCGCGATTCCTACTTCTAGAAAAGCTCGTTGAATGTCTGCGCAAAACGCTACAGGGTGTAACCTAAACCTCAAAATTATCCTGAGTAAATCTGGATTTAAATTAGGACCGCTCTCTAAACAATCGTTAAGAGATAATTCATCCCTGCCCTTACATGAACCGTCAAAAACTATCCTAACCTTAGAACTTTTCTTTTGTTCGCGTACTACTGCATGATGCGGCATGTAATAGCCTGTACCCGTATTTTCATTTAAATCCGACGCTACTTCCTCTATGATGCCCAACTTTAAATGTTCCTCAATAATTTCCTTATATTTAAAATATAAGTCCGGATTCCTAGCAAAAACAGTGTTCAAATGAGACAAGCGTCGTCTTGCTATCCCATAATTACTGTCCAATTCCTTAACATTATTTTTCCACAACAATCGCGTTTCATATCTTTTATTCCTATAAGTAGTGGTTTGCCTAAATAACTCTAAAATTTCATCATCTGATTTAGAATGTTCTTTGTCCGGATTAATTCCAATTGCCTCTAATTCCCATAAATTTTTAACCCTTTGATGGTCCAATTCCTCCTTAACAACATGTAAATGATTAACGCGCACTTTCTGACAATTCTTAAGTGCTTTAGGGTCCCTTTCCTTTCCTTGTATCACAAATCCAAATAAGGTATCTGTTGCCATTAATCGTTTAGAAATTCTCACGTTCCTTTCTCCAAGAATTTCCCCAATGTAATCCGATCCAATAAGTACATGAATTTTACTTAAATTACCCTTATCTGCCAATTCAATGCCTTTTTCTAGTGCGACATTACGCACCCATTGTGAAGGAATTTTAATTTCCCCAAATGTAATTGAATCAACAACCACAGCCCTTAATTTAATTTTCTTATTAGTTTCTCTTACATTATGTAATACTATTTCTACAATATCATAAGTTTTGCTTTCAGTATTCTCATTTCCAAAAGTATAAATTAAAAGGGTTTCCCTTCCGATTGTTTTTAATCCCAATAAATTGCACACTTCGCGCAATACAAATGTCCTAGAACTTCCATTGTCAATAAGACACCTCAATAAATGGCATTTGGCCCGAATATTAAATACACTTGCCGTTACAGTCTGCAACAACACCGAATCATTCGGCGTGTCCTCAAGCTCTTTATTCTTATTACAAACTAAATTTAAAGAACTTTCTGACTGTATTTGTTTTTTATCCTCAACTGAGCGGGATTCATTTCTTTCTGTATTACATATTAATGAGTTATGCCAGGGAGACGCGCAATACTTGCACTTATGATCCTTACGAGAACAAAATTTACTCAAATGATTTGAAAAACATATAAAACATAATCCCTTGGCCATTAAAGCCTTTTTCTTATCATAAACATTTAAGGAACAATCATGATTCATATGTGCCGAGGAACAAAACAAACAGCCCTGAACTCCAGTATTTTGAGAAAACGAACTCGTATTTCTTTTGTTATTAAATTTAGGCCTATTATTATCATAAGAATACCTATTATGATAACCAGATAAATTTCTTTCCGCCTGAGTCGCTAAAACGGAAGCTGATGATTTAGGGGGATGATATTCGCTCCTTTTAGAATTTAAGTAAGGTTTATTGTGGCCTGCCATTTTGTTCCGAAAATTATTTTCATTTGCGCTATTATTTCTGGGATTCGCTAAAATTATCGATGCTTCTCGTATTTCTAATTCTTTACGTATAAAATCAACTAATTTAGAAATATCAAACAATTCATCTGAATTACGCTGTCTGTTATAACTTAAATTTAATTCTTCCGGTAGTTTTTGTAATATTACAGGGCATAACAGATTACTGTAAGTGCCTGTTGCTACATTTAATGATTGTAACGAACGAATTTGTACCTCAATCGCGTCGTACATTCTCCTTAATTCAGTAACATTCGCGCATGATTTCACCGGTTCTATTAATAGTAACTTATGCATGTGGGACGATATAATTACGTCACTTCGTCCAAAACGTTCCTTAAGTAATTGTATTGATGCATCGTAATTAGATTCTGTCAATGAAAACCCAGATACAGCGCTCAAGGCGACACCTCCTAAGAAAGATTTCAAATACGAAAATTTCTCAATTTTGCTTAAAGAATTATTATTATGTATCGCTACCTCGAAAGAGTTCCAGAAGTCCAACCATGAACTACAGTCACCAAGAAAATTTACAACTTGTAATTTTGGAAGTTTAACTGTACTTCTGGTTTCAGTTCTAACTGTTAGGTTCTCTGAACCAATCCCTGTTTGATCACTTGATCTAGCGATCTGAATAACACCAGGCAACGGCCTGTCATTTAAATTATCCACTAGCCTTTCTAATTTTGTTTTTACATCGATCCCTTTTTCCCTGTATTCCTCGCAGCCTGCTACATCTTCAGCTATATCTTTGACTTTAATTTTTGTTTGTATTTCATAATCGATGTTTACGAGTTCTGCCTGTTTGTCCAGGAGTTGAGCCTTTAATCTAAGAAGCTTCTCAATTTTCATTAATTTCGTGTACTCCTCCGTAATTTCGGAGTTCAGGATTGTTTCTATTTTCCCCAAATATTTCGTAAATGAGGTTCTTAAACCTCTTCTTTTTTCCTTCAATCTTTCTAGATCCATTTTAAATCCAATATCGTAACAAGAGAACAAAAATAAAAATTATGAAACCTTCTAATTGCTTAATAATAACCCCTATCCATATATTTATTAAATAAAAATAAACATGTATTATCTATATATCAAAAAAATGTAAACATCATCTTTAAATATCATTTAAGAACAAAAAAATAAATATCGTTAAAACAGAAGTAAATCAATTTAAAATAGCCTTTAATGAAACCAAAACTAAATAAATAATTTTGTATTAAATCAGAAGTAACTCTATTTTAATAGCATTGCAAGAAACAAAAAATTAAATAATATTCCATTAAAAAAAAACAATTTCCTTTTCAAAGAAACAAAAAGAAACACCATTTAAACATTTTATGAAACGAAAGTAATTTTCAATTATTTAAATGTTGAATGAAACCATTTATATTTAAAACCCAAACTATTTTTTAATTATTCAAATTTGAAACCATTTATTTCATATATCAGCAAAATTTATAAATTATAAATAATATTATATATAAACCAAATGAATTCGATGT
Organism: Salticus scenicus; assembly: GCA_963930645.1. Classification (NCBI taxonomy): domain Eukaryota; kingdom Metazoa; phylum Arthropoda; class Arachnida; order Araneae; family Salticidae; genus Salticus; species Salticus scenicus. The sequence goes on along the minus strand of OZ005652.1, from coordinate 365,098,926 downwards.
CCTCACAGACTGCAACCATTTAAAACGAAACCATAACTTTTAACCCCCAAACTCAAACCAAAATAATGAAATAATAAGGGAAAAAGCCTACCTCCCATATCCGATGCATGCTCAGCGGATTCATTTTACTCCATAATTATCCAAAAAATGCATGTCGTCCAAATAAAATGCATATAATCACATCCTAGGGTCACCAAAATGTGTTTATAAATCTTTCAATGTTCCGTAATAATCCATTTCCATAAACCATAAATGATGAAATTTTGTTCTTTTGCATTTTATTTATTCACTTCACAAAACAACATATAACGGATTCACAATAAAAACATAAATAAACATTTCTTAAGCGCTATATTTTAAACGGTCAAGCATGACCGACTCCCTTCAGATCACATTTTTAACTAGTCAGTAATCGTACATCGGCGCGTCGAAAAATGACGACTAGTCGCGCCACCTGAGAGGATGCAAAGACAATTCAATTTGCAACAGAATGTTAAGAGTCCCCGTGGCACGAACTTTATTGATTTTGGTAAATCTAGCACGTATAGATTTTTACAGGTGCACAAAGGAAAATTCTTTATTATTATAGTCTATGGGCCCGAATACTTTAAAATTCGATAGCATCAAAACACTCGTTTCTATTGAGCTGGAAATTTATATACATTGTATAAGTTAACGTTTTACGAACTGCAGAAATTTTGGCAAATCTAGCGCTTATAGTTTTTTTTTACAGGGACACAAAAAAAAATTCGTTATCATTGTTGCTTATGGGCTCACATTATTTAAAGTGCAACATCATCTAAACGCCTCATCCGCTTGAGCTTAAAATTTGTATACATATTATGGGTTATCATCGCACAAACTGTATAGATTTTGGTGAGTCTAGCACTTATAGATTTTTACAGGGACACAATGAAAATTTCTTTATCATAATGGTTTATGGACCCACATAACGCCTCATTCGATTGAACTGAAAATTTATCCACGTCTTTTACGTTACCATTTACGAACAAAATTGATTTTGTGAACCTCACTAGTTTTTTTTTTTTTTTTTTTTTTTTTTTTTTACAAGGACACACCGAAAAATTCTTCATCGTTACGCAGTATGGGCTCGAATTCTTTAAAGGTTGATAGCGTCTAAAAGCCATATCAGATTGACCTGAAAATTTATATACATGTTATAGATAAACTTCACACATGAACTGTATGAATTTTGGGGAATCTAGCACTTGCAGTTGATAGGGACAAAAAAGAAATTCTATTTATCATTGCGACTTATGGACTCAAATTATTTAAATTTAGTGTTATAACGACTAAACGCCTGTTTTAATTGAACTGAAAATTTACATAAATATTATAGGCTACCGTCGCACGAAATGTATAGGTTTTTGTGAGCTTAGCATTTACAGATATTTACAAGAACACAATGAAAATTTCTTTGTCAATATGATCCATGCACTGAAATTATTTGAAGGGCAATAACGTTAATTTAGACAACATACTAATATGGAGAAAAATGCTCAGTTACCCTATTATATTTTCTCTTTTGTTTATTCAATGAACTCTCTCACTTTAATTTATATATACAACCCTTAATTCCTTCATGTTCAGAAAGTTGAGTAGAGTCACTCTAGATTTATTTATTTATTTTTTATTGCTGACGCATGCGTATTAGTAAAAACTTATCTAACATTTTAAATATGGAAATAAAACATTCAATTTAATTATTTATACTGAAGTGACATTTGCAAAATTTTCAAAATCTAAACAGTTTGACTTCGCTTTCACACTTAAATATAAGCCACACATAAAAACTGTTTATTGAAAATATATACAGTCGGTAACTAAAGTGTCTGAACACTAGCAAAAATTTCTATGTAAAAAAAACACTTAATACTGTTTTGTTAAATAAATCCTTATCGAATCATGTTCTTACACTGACTAAGAACAGGATTCGACAAGGATTTATTTAACAAAACCGTATGAAGTGTACTTTTTTACATAAGAATTTTTGCTAGCGTTCGGACAGTTTTGTTACCGACTGTATATATATATTACTGACAAGCAAACAAATAATGAACAACAAATATTGATAAAAGTCTCGTATAAATTGAATATTGCGAAATTTCAAAATATTGTCCTAAACAATTGATGAAATTACACGAATTTTGAATGTTTTAAATAAAGACCTATAAGATTTTAAAGGAAGTAACTAACTATATTATGCCAGGTAAAAATAAACAAATCAGTTTTGTAAAAGTTACAAAATCTCAGTTTGTATGGGGTTCACAGGTCTTTAACATTATATTTTATAAAAGTACTTGGCAAATTAATAAGTAAAAAAAAAAAAAAAAAAAAAAAAATCTTCTACATTACCGAATTATTTAATTTAATTTCACATTCTCAGTAATCTTTCACAAATGATGGCTTCCAAAAAGACTGTCATTCACACAAGCTCCCACTCAACGCCACTCAACGACATCTAACGCACGAGTACATTTCGAACTCTGTAATACATCGATTCTCTTTGCAATCCCTACACTTTCTACAAGTTCACTGCACTGGTAATGAAATGCCCTGTACAGGAACAGGAACAATGACTTTATTTGCATTTAATCGTTTTTATAGCGTAGCTAAATTCTTCAGAGATAAAATTAAAAAGATTTTTAAAAGATAATTGAAGAATACAAAAATTTTGAACAAAATAATAAGAAATAATGCCCAATTTCAAAATGCTCTATGGAAATTCTAAATTATTTCCGATTTCTTTACTATGCGTTTTTCTATGTAACTGAACACATATGGTCATTTAATGTTTTATATATCAATTACAGAATCAGTTACAAACAAAAAAAACGTGTGAAATTTGAAACTTTGGTGAATTTTTGTCATGTGATTTAATTTGAGAGTTTGTAGTAAAGGTAATAATATCTGGACTTCAAGAAGAATGGCTAGTTTTGTGATAAATACACTAATTAACATTCATAAAGATGTTTACAAAGATTAGACGCAAACAAACGTGCATTATATACATTATCAGTAAAACATTATTACTGAAATTTGGAATCTAAGAAAAATAAATTTTAATTTAAAATTTTTGTAAAATGTTTTGAAAACATTTTAACCCGTTGAGGCTCGAATTAATTTTGCAAAATATTATTAGCTGATTATTTCATTTCTAAATCAATATAGACAACTGACAGTAAAATATATTAACTTAAAGAATTATTCTGATAATTTTAAATTTAAAGCCTATCCTCATTTATTGACGTTTAATGTTCTAGCGAGAAAACTTCGAGATAGAAAAACTTGGAGATAGCAGATTATTTTCCTATTATATGTTGACAAAGATCTCAAACGTAAAGTATTATAATATATATTATTATTCAACTTGGTTTAAGATAGTATACCTGCGCAAAAAGCAAATATATGTGTGACGAATGAAAAATCATAAAATTACTATCCAAATTATGAAATAATAATTAATAGTTGGCACATAAAACTTTCTGGGCTCATTTAGAGCGACGCTGTAAGCTGTCACTAAAAAGCAGAAATCATTCCAAGAAAGCACAAAAAATATACGTGCCTTTTTATTAGCTGTTTTCAAATGAGGACACTGGGCGCTAACGGGTTAATGTACGATAGAAAGATATTATTTTAAAAGTATTATACAACTTCGTAAATTTTATAACAGGCAACTGGATATTTTTGATTTTCATCGATTTTTAAAAATCTCATCATTACTTGTCCTCTTAATTTGTATTTGCTATTTGATGTTCTTATCATTAATTTATTCTTAGGACATAGTTATTTTTACAGTTATAAGCAACTAAATATAATTTGTATATAACTGGAAAGAATAGATCATTATAACTCAGAGCGCATTTTCATTTCGAGCTAAACATCAACTGTAATTCTAGTGAAATTTTCTGTTAAATTTCTTTTAAAATCTCATATTTTTTGTGTTATGTCTTATTATTATTATTATTATTTGATCAAAAACAACACTCTAAAGAGTTTTAAAATGACATCAGATATACTTCATGTTTATTAAGTTTTTGCAATAGTCAGTTTACTATTTTATACCTAAATTATATGTCAAATCTTCCGTAAACTCAAATAAAATATTAACCGACATAGAGAATACCGATAATTGCAATAACATTAATTTCTAATGCTGAAATGTAGCATTAAATATAAATTGAAACAATGTTCTGAGCTTATAATAACATGTTTGGTATTTATCATTAAAAAAAAAAAAAAAAAAAAAAAAAAAAAAAAAAATCGTTAAATTGGTTATGGAGGAAACTCTTACGTAGCAATTAATTTGGTTTTCAAAACTTTTCTGCTTCTAGATTAATAACTTACGTTGTCAGAAATTTTCTGCGTTAATGTAGAAGAGATTTATAAAAACGGAATTCAGAATTCAATGGATGGATAATTTCGAATAAAATTAATTTGAAAAAAAAAAAAAAAAATGTTTGCGTGTAGAAAGTAGAATTATTTAAAGTATTAATTAGATTCACTTTCGAGTTTCATCTCAAATTTTTTCTTTCTTTTTTATTATTGAATGTAGAATAATTAAAGGATAAATAAATCATTAAATATAAATAAAGGATTAAATATACGAGCTTTTACGCAGTGAAGAGAAACTTCGTAATTATATTTTCTGGGAAAATTATGGTAGGATTTTAATAAAATGTACAATATTTCCATAAAATTTTAGAACTTATGATTTTAGATCCAGTGCAGCGAAAGCTTCAAATATATTAGTGACGAATATATTAACACGTGGCACCTTTTCAACGAATAAATGCATAAGTAGTATGCAGCAAAATAGCCTTATTAGTTTATATAGTTTGCAGACGATAATGCATAAGGAACAACTATTATACAAATATCTTTTTAAAAATAATTAGCTTAGGTGAGCTCTGCTCAGTTTCCCCATCATATATTTGTTCTGATAAATTTCTACTATAGGGCCTACTCCATTCATGGCAAGAGAAAAGAACTTGGCCGAACACTCACCGCGATCACCGACTAAAATGTCCCACCCACTAGGCTACTCCACCTCCCATTAGAAACATTTACCTTATCCTCATTTTCTGGAATCTTAAATTAAGAATAAATTACGTTTCTTTTTAAGAATAACTTAAGTTTTCAAATTAGAATGTTTAAAATAAATACGATACTTGCCAATATAAGTGATATTTTAAAATTTGTCTGAAATTTATTCGTTCTTGAGGTATTATCTGCAGAAGCTAACAATCTAGCAAATTAACTAACAAACTGTCTAACCTGCAGATGTACACCATATCGATTTTGTGACTTTTGGATGCCTCATACGTCAAAACATGCAAAAACGTCAAAGCACCGCGGTCAAATTTTTCACAGTTACCTAAGTTTCTTTACCTATAGAGTGATGAGGCATTAAAAATAACGTGTAGTTAAATATTAAAGGGGAAAAAAACTTTTACGTACACGGGTTAAAAGAAATCTTTATATAAAATCGAAATACATGGCGTTCGAAAATTATAAGTTCGTCCGCAATTTCTATGTCTGGCAACACAAAGTTAAATGTTATCAGTATAATACACAAGACTGTGTATAAAATGTCATTTCTAATATGCATGATACAAAAAAAAAAAAAAAGAAAAATTGTTATTTAATTAATATTTAACTCGATTTTTAGTTAAAACATCGTTCCAAAATGGTAGGTTCATTTTCAAAACCGTTTTTATTTTTAAAAGGAATTATGCAAACTTTTGTAAGTCACGTGTTAAATGACGTTTTAAAGGGTTCTGTTTTATAAATTGTTGTTGTTTCAAATTGGAATTCTTATAAGAGCTCTTTACCGGCCAGAAGCGATGTGGATCGTAAAAGTCATCTGTCATTATTAGAGCAGGGACAAATACTTGCCTGTGAACAATCTGGAAAGTCTGGAAGAGAAATTTCTAGACTGCTAAAGAGATAGTGCAATATTAAGAATTCATTTTTGAGATTAGGAAGTGTATACGGAAAGTAGAAATCTACCAGACGGCCATCAAAAAGGACAAAACGTATGCAGATAATTTTTTTTTTAAGCAGGTGAAAAGTGGGAATGTGAGTTTGTCTGCTTTAACCCAACAACAGGACTCTCCGCTGTCAAAGTCTACAGTGCATAGAACAGTAAAAAATTACGGAAAGTTGGGGTATATTAAAAGAAAAGCTGCTCCTAAATTAACATCTAAACACAAAGAAAAGCGCTTGAAATTTGCCCAAGAATTTATGACACGGAAAGATGAAGGGCATCGAGTAGTATTTAGTGATGAAAAAAAAAAATTCAATTTGTATGGGCCATACATGCATTTTATTGGCATGACCTACGACCAACGTAGTTAAAAAGAAATATTTTCTAAAAGACAAGCAGGAGGTAGATCTGTCATGATGTGGGCGGAGTTTGGAGGGAATGGTAAAACAGACATAGCATTCATAAGCGCTGTTTGTACTGGAAACTAAATTTTTAAAACTTACATCATTTTGGGATGGATGGTTGGGTTTTACGTCGCAATAGTGCTGCGAAGATGGGCAATTGGCGACGGTCTGGGACACGCCCCTAGAGGTGGTCCGGAGACATGCCATCACAATTTTGATCCTCCACGAAAGGGATGGCTCTCCCGCTTCGGTGAAACATCATTTTGGGAATCATGCAGGAGAAAATTGTTGCATTACTAATCTCTTTAGATTTCCAAGTTGGGAACTCCTGAACTGCTTTATCCGAAACTCCATCCTTATTATAATAGGTACTGACCGCTGATTAATCTAAAAGCACCAAATGAATTATTTCGAGAGTAAATCAAGTTGCATAACATTTATGAATGTTTGCAACAAATGTTTTATAGAACTCACAAAAACATAGATGACGGAGGGGAGTATGGAGTATCATTTCTATTTGAACTCATCCTAATAAATTGCAATATTTTGGATCATTGTGAATTTGATTGCCTCAAACTTTTAAGTGCTGTTAGTGTTCTTTGGTGGTTTTATGTATCAAAAAATAGTCTGCAAGCAAAATTTTTAATTAACAAAAGTAAAAGCCATTGTAGTATAATACGAACCAAGCGGGTAATTAAGAAGTAGCTATGAACAAAAATATGGAATATCCACGTTCTTGAGAGATAATAAGGAATAGGGTAGTATTTTGTTTTAGAGAAAATCATGAGCAATTGTAATATAAACATTTTATTTTGAAATTATTATTGAAAATAAAGAGTATTGAAAATTTATTAACATTCAAGTTTTACAAATATCGCAAATAATATAAAATAGGTGGTATTCCACATTGCCCAAATCGCCATCTTGAAGAATATATCAACTTCAACTACATTTTGGTAAAACTTAGTTCATGGGAATTAGACTTCTAACTAACTCATTTCCTCTAATGTAAATGTAACCAGTTTTTCAGTCGATTTTACTCCTTCTTAAATAGATTATAGAATTCGCTATACTTACCTCCAAAAAAGTCTGAACCTGGGCTCTTCTCAGTGACACAAGAAGAATTATCATTCATATCTGAGGCCTAGTGAAAACATTTGAAGTGCTTCCGTTATGCTATTGCAGCACCGTAAAGGTGAGATATAACGGTATTCTATTTTACCCGACTGCTCCACATTCTATTCTTTAAATGAATACATAATAAACACGTTGTAAAATTTACAAAGGTTCAAAAATTAAATAAATATATTAAAGGAATTTATAGTTTGATATATAAAGTTTTATGCTGAGTACGATACCGCTGTTCTCAGGTTGGGAAACAATTTTTTACATGAAGCCATGAAATCTCGTAGGAAAATTATAAACATCAATATATTCTTAAAGGTTTCATGTATAACAAGATCGCTTAAAATTAACACCAAAAACCGGAATTATAAAGAAGTTTTCTATTAGAAAAATATCAAAGGTTTTAATAATCTAGTCATCTTATATTTATGATTTTTTTAAATGTCTTTAAATAGAATTTATTTTTTATATACTAATTGCCGAAACGTCTGTGGAGGCGATCTTGTTGACATAAAAAAAAAGTGTTTGGTACTGTATGTATTTATATATTTCTTTCTCAATAATCATTACTAAAGTCACCCGATTAAATCCGTTTCTTAGTTACTTAAGAGTAATTTTTAATGATATAAGTAATATAAACTATACATATCACCTTATCTTAGTCTCTCTCTCTATATATATAAAAAAATTACTGTCACTGGCGTCAAATTTTTTTGTCTGCGACAGCATCTTCTAGCGGAGGGCAGGGTCCTTCCCGTCATGAGAGGTATCAATGTGTTCCGAATACTCAAAGGAAGACATTTCAGCTGCTTCGAAATTTCTATCATTTTAATTAAAGAAGTTATTAACTAAAAACGACAAGTTTATGAAGGTACTCTATTTGCCATTTTGAAAAAAGTTTCTTCCAGTGACGTTGTTCTTCTGTCATGAAGTCATTTTACACGGGAAAATTGACATATGATCCACGGTTGTACGTACGTAGGTAGGTAGGTAGGTTGGATTTAACGTCGCATCAGTACTGCGCTATGGGTAATTGGCGACGGTCTGGGACGCATCCCTAGAGATATTCCGAAGACATGCCATCAGAATTTTGATCCTTCATGGATCCTCCCCTCTCCCCCTACAACTTTGGTGATTCTCAGAGGTATAGTGTGGATGGGAACATGGAGGACTTTGCGGCTACGACAGATTTTATATGCACCAGTTACCATTAGTGTACACGACGGTCTTTGGCCGGCTCAAGTATCGAATCGGCAATCTTCCAATTACGTGCTCGGCGCTTTACCGTCTAGGGTACAGCGGCCCGAAACATGGATGTAAAAAAGAAAGAAAATAAATATCAACTTATTTTCTTTACTTTTAGGAAATTAATTTTCTTACACGGGGAAATTAAAATATGATCCATGGTTGTAGGTAGGTAGATAATTAGGTAGGTTGCGTTTGAGGTAGCACCATTACTGCGCTATGGCTAATTGGCGACGGTCTGGGACGCCCCCTACGGATGTTTCTGAGACATGCCACCAGCCACCAGTGTACACGACGCTCTTTGGCCGGCTCGAGAACCGAACCCGTAATCTTCCAATTACGAGCTCGGCGATTTATCGGCTGGAATACCGCGGTCCAGATCTAAGGTTGTAAAATAGAAATAAAAATGGTCATATACTAAAGCTGTAATGCAAAATGGTCTAGATATTATGAATTTCTTTCTATTAAAAATATATAAATATTATATATTTCAATTTGACATTGAATATGAGGATTTCCATAATTTTCTGCTTTTGTCTTGTAGTATGCACTATTAATATTCCTTTTCAGTGAAAGAAAGCAGAGAATAGGCGGGCAGAGCTCTGCATGTGTTAATAAGTAAAGTGAGTCTGGGGGGGGGGAGGCGAAGCCTCCCTCGGGGGTTTGCGAGCGGAGCGAGCAGGGGGCAGAATCCCCTAGTATTTAATGAAGATTTAGTGAGAAGGAACTAGTGTACCATTAGTACATAGATGTCGAAAAGTGATTAAAACCTTAAAAAAATATATATATAATTTATGTCTTTCATATTTTTTTGATTGATGGTAGATTCCTGAAGTGATATATAAATTAATTATAATACACGTGAAAATCGTGAAAAATACTAATAAGACAGCACTCTATTGAATTCTTGAACAAAAACGGATGCATGCAACCTCTAGTGTCGTGTGAGATTAAAATGAGACATATACGTTGTATTTTTATTAGTATTTTTTATATTTTATAAGTTTTTTAACCTAGTGATACTTTAAAGTACCGTCAGCAGATAAAATGTTTAGCCATTCAAGTATAGTTAAATCTCAATTTCGGATATTTGACCCTGAAATAATACTTATATACGGATCTTCTATACGGATTAGAGAATGTATCCGATAAAGTCATAATACAGTGAATCATTCAGTTTCCAAGATTTTACCATGAAACGATACTTTCTATACCATGTATGAGTACGAAAAGTAAAATATATTAAATTTTTATAAAATATTTTATATATTCACAAATAAACGCGAATTATTGTGATACAAGTACATATATAAATACTGCATTTAAAAAACAACGAACTTTTCTTAACATTCTTTTATTTTAACTTATGAAGTAACGTTGAAGGCAGTTGAAAGGATTTACATTTAAAAAATAAAGGACTGATTTTTTTTTTTTTTTTTTTTCTTTTCTTATAAGCCACTTGATAATTTATCATGAGTCCAATTAATGTTTTATTCCAGATTTTCAGAATTATTCTTTGTAACAGATTGAAAAATATGAGAAGATAATATCCATACTTTGCAAATAATCTTAGACGAGCGATTTTATGAAGCATTAACCACAATTCACTAGTATCATTGAAACGCTTTTAATGTACTTTTTTAAAGTATATAATAAAGTTTCAGAAACGAAAAAAAAAAAAAAAAAAAAAATCCATAAAATATTTAAAATATACAAATGGATGTTTTTTTTTTTTTTTTTCTGTGGGCATAAAAAGAAGAATAGAATAAAGCTTCTCGAAACCTTTATATTTAAGAGATTTTGGACAATCGAGACTAACAAATTTTGCATTTTTTTTTTTTTTTTTTTTTTTTTAATAATAAAACTAACAGCATTAACAATATGATTTATGATACCATTATTCAAATACATTGATTTATCCCTTCTTGAAAAGTAAAAAGATAATATATTTTACTGATATAAATAAATCTGGTTAAAAGTAGAACGATTTTCAGTTTATTTTTAAATACGGCGAAAAGTGCCTTGTACCTTTTCTATAACAGCATATCACTTATTTATCTGTGTATGTTTTATATTTTATTAAATAAAAATATGTTATCGATGGCAAATTTTTACACATTTTTTAAAGGAATTTTATTTAGGTATCACTATCAAAAAATTATTAAAACTATGTAAATATGTAAAAGAACCGAACTTGAAATGAAAATAGTGCATTTAAAATGTTAGGTAAAATTTATTCATTGGCACAAGTAATTTTTAAATGAAACATTTTACTGACTGTTCAAGTAAAATATATTTTAATTCTTTCGAGGATTACATTAAAAAAAAAAAAAAGTTACTTGCGATTTTCGATTACAATCTTTTACTTACACAGATAATTAAAAAAAAAAAAAAGGTTAAAGATAATATATATAAGTTTTACATGCACAGTCGGTAACAAAAGTCTCCGAACACTAGCGAAAATTCCTATATGAAAAAATTACACTTAATACAGTTTTGTTAAATAAATCCTTGTCGAATACTGTTTTTAGACTGACTAAGAACATGATTCGACAAGGATTTATTTAACAAAACTGTATTAAGTGTACTTTTTTTTATATAGGAATTTTTGCTAGTATTCGGATACTTTTGTTACCGACTGTAAAAAAAAAAAAAAAAAAAAAAAAAAAAGCTTTCTCTTAACGATATATATATGGTAGAGAAAGTATTGTTTTTAGGTCAAATTTTTTGATATAGTATTTTATATTTGCAAGTTCTATGGTCGCCTAAATCCGAAAAATATCTTTTTAGCGGTTGGTCTGTGTGTGTGTTTGTCTGTCTGTGTATTTGTGTGTATGTTATCAGCATAGCTCAAGAAAAAATAACAGTAGAAATTTCAAACTCGGCAGTCAAACCGCTGTATTCACCATAACTTCAACTCCCGGTTGAAAACGAAAACTTGAAAAGCGTATAAAGACAGGGTTCAACTTTTTGCCGAAGACTTACGCATTGCATATGCCATCTAGCGGCATTGTTATTTTAAGATTTTTTTTAGCTGAAAATAACCAATCAGAAATTATATGAAAACATTGGCACTAGATGGCAGAAGAAGCGTGTCAAATTTTCTTTGAAAGCTATACTCTGCCTTTAGACGCTTTTCTAGTTTTTGCGTTGAACCGGGAGTTGAAGTTAATGGTGAATAAGGCCGTAAGTCTGTATCATATCGTGATGCTATACGAAACTTTTTGTTGTGATAAAGTAAATGGTTCGTGTACAGGGACATCCAAGAGAATTCAAATATATTACGTCGATGGGGAAATTTCTGATAAGCACAATGTAACATCTATAGACTGTCCTAAACAAAGTGGAATAAATAATTTTTTCGTATGCATAAAAGCATTTTGTTTGTAGATTGTGGTATGAAAATCATTCATCATTCGTATGTAGTATGAAGTATGTATATTCGTATGTAGTATGTACATGAAGTATTTAGGTACATTGGGACTATACATGAAAATTGTCAGAAGTGTATTTCATTTTACCTTAGATTTTATTCATATGAAACTAAATTTAAGTTTACAATATGATGTGCATATAGTTTACAAACAGTATACAAAGCTACCTAAAACTAAGCTGAACGCTCTTTTCTATTGAATGTAATGGATGGAAATGCTTTGCTAAATTTTACTATGTGGACGAAAACTGCTCAGGTAGGAAAATTAATTTTTATACACATACTGTAAGCATCGTAGTTTTTGAAGTTCTATTTTCAACTCTAGTTTTTTGTTTAATAATACGTTTTGAGGGAAAGATTACGAAAGTCCAGTTTTTAGTGGTTGATCTGTATGTATATCTGTTATCAGCATAACGTAAAGACAAATAACTACAGGATATTCTTATTTGGTATTTTGAAATTAGTATTAGGTTGAAAAATTGATCAAGTGTGAGGGTAAATTAATAACAGCCTTGATTTGTTTTTTAAAAAATAAATATAGGCAGTATAATTGAATGAGGGATTTAGGGTGGCGCCAGCCTCCCCTTCACCTAGAATTATATGTCAAATAAAATTTTTCCTAAATCTATTTTAGATTTTTTAAAAAGTAAAATGAAGTTTATTATTTTATTTTATTGATCTTATGACTTAATCTGCAATCTATATTTATAGTATTGAAATGAAGTGTAAGATAAAGTCGGGTAAGTGACGTATCAGATTATTTTAGTTAAAATGATAACGTGACTGATAAAGAAATACATATATTTATTATCAAATATAGAAATACTTTATTTGTATTATTCAACAAAATTTTTATAAAGCATCTGCTTATGAAAAAAGTCAATATTGTTGCAAATTCTAAAATAAATAAATAAATATTTAAAAAGTTTAATTCCTGAAGGATTTCTTAAAAAAAATAAATTTTATTTTATTTGTTGAATTTTCATTATATTTATTTACAGTAACATTTATTAATCTATTTTCTAAATGTTTATGACACCAGTAGATATTTTCCGAGTTTTTCTGATATGTTTTACAAAACTGCACGCAATATTTTTATGACAACTAGTACATCAAAACCTGCATTCTTTTCGCAGGTGTTTTTGACGGCTTCCCTTGAAATAAATATCTGAGATTTAGCATAGCACATATGTCTTCTTGAAGATGGATAAGTTAGATTCCATATACATGACGTGGTTGAAACATCAATTTTGGATACCTTAAATATGTTAAAGCATGGATGTACTTTTTTTACTACAGGTAAATTCATAATGTGAACATGCGAAATCTTTAAATGAATATAGATTTTTGCGGAAAATGTGAAAATGTTTTTGAAACTTGGTTATATTATCTATCTATCTATCTAGCTATCTTTTTTTTTTTTTTTACATAAGAAATTATTATAATTATGAAATTTTTCAACTTCCGGTTTCCAATGAATTTATAATTTTTCGATTCTTAGACACAATTTGAATATTTTCAGAAATAATCTGTGCATCTTTGTGTTTTTTCAAATTTTGTAAGTTGTTCTAATTTAAAAATTAATAAACAAAATGTTAGAATTTTTTTATTTAGTTGAATATTTAAATAAATTACTCCAGAAGGAATTTCTGTGCATATTTCCGAATAGTTAGGCTGTTGTATGAATTTTTTCACTCGTAAACCAGAAATGAATATTTACAGAAAATGTCTATGTACCTCAGTGTTGCGAACTCAATTTTGTAATGACTATATTGATATCTGAAAAGACCCCCTACTATATCGAAAAATTGGAAAATTAACATAATCCATGGAAGATTGCATAAAAGTATCACAAAAGTACCACAAAAGTCCCTGGAAATTCAAAATCTGCCTCTACTTGCTGAAGAAACTGGTAAAAGTCCCTATGTTTTGAAAAATCCCTACAATTGGCAACACTGATGCAACTCTATGTTTCGCAAATTCTGTATTTTTGCTATTATTGTAAGATACTCTATTCAAAAAACAACTGAATGAAATTATATTAAACTTTATATTTAGTTGAAACTTGAAATAAATTACTGAACCCTGAAGTAGATTACACCATAGGTTAATGTTACCCCTTTTATGTATTTTACCCGAATGGTTACGCTGCTATGTTAATCCTTTCACTTTTTATGATGACTACATCTGGATGATATTGATTAGATGGATTGATATTGTTGATAAATAAAATGTGTACAATAAAATAACTCGCTAATTTAAGTTTGCTGATCATAACATAACTCTGCCAAACTTCGCACTTTTGATATTTTTTTAAAAGCGTCTGTGATATAGATTCTGATTAAGTTTGATACATACCATATTTCTATGCAGATCTATACTGTTTCGGAGGTGGATCATAAAGCTCAATATGTTACGATGCTATGACGCGTGTTTCATTGATAATACAGTAGAGCGTCGGTTATCCGAACACGTCGGGACAGACCCTAGTTCGGATAAGCAAAAGTTCGGATAATTGGACAGACAATTTAAGGGATATTGTGACAATAGAAAAGCCTTCACACTTTATCCAGGCTTAGGAGTGACACCACCAATTTGTAGTGTGTTTAAAAGTTATTTTTATTATTATTTTTTTTTTTTTAACTCTAGATTTTATAATTTAATTATAATTTAAGCAAAAAAGCTTTTGATTGTTGCTTGCTTCAAACAAAACATTCTTTTCAATGCTGCCACATCTCGAATTCTTTTTAGACAGGTTAATTAAATAGGATCTGCGTCACTCTGCCGTTCGAACAATTTCGTAGCTGTTTCCAAACATTCAAAGGCTTCGTCATGTGATGGACCTGGGTCATTTTCAAAGCATTCGTTTTCATTTTCTTCATTTTCTTTATCTCCTTGAATCTCATCCACAATCTCATCATCATTTAAAATCTGTTATCCAGGGTCATGTACGCAGGGCCCGATTAAGCTTTGAAGCTAGGGGAAGCTCAGCATCATTTCGGGGCCCCCTTTCATTTCGGAAAATCTTGTTTTCCTGTTACATATGGTAATATAAAAATGCTATAGACAAAAAAAATAGTGTTTGTTTATTATTTTTTATTTTTTTACATACATCTGGGTGGTTTCTACACAGAACATTAAAATCATACAACTTTTTAATTAAGAAATTCAGATTTTTGAGGTTAAATAGTAGATTTTTCCCGAAATAGTGAGTATTCTGCCTTGTTTTAGGTAACCTTTCTCAGAAAAAATTCAATCTCAGTGTGAAAAACGGAAACGAAAAATTCAAGACTATGTTTTTAATCCTTATGGGGGCCCCCTCTTAAATTTTAGAGGGGAAGCTTGTGCTTCCTGAGCCTTTTGGATAATCAGGCCCTGCATGTACATCACTGTTTAACTGTTCGTTAATTTCATTTTCTTCATAACTTAGGATTTTTCCCATCTCCTTTATTGTTTTACATTCCTCATTTTCTTTACTAGATTATTCTAATTATCATTTTTTTTCTTTATTTAAAATTGTATTTCAAGCCTTTTTTAATGATGAGGATTTTTCAAGATTCCAAGAATCAGCAGCCATAATGCAACAATCTTTCAAATCAGTTTTCGTATGTGGGTAATCAGAAATTTGGATAATTGGAAGTTCGGTTAGGAAATTTTTTTAGGGGGAGAAATAGACTGTTCGGATAATTGGAAGTTCGTATAAAGAAAAATAAATAGAGAAATAAGCTGTTTGGATAATTGGAAGTTCGGTTAATTGGAGTTAGGATAATCGGCGCTCTACTGTATTCATTAATGACACTGCGCTGAAAAAAGAAAAAAAATCGAACTTTGACACAATTCTTGTTTATTATTAGTTTTACTTTCTTCTATATTCAATAGTTGAAAGTATTGGATTCGTAAAAATTTTCGACCTCGGGTTTTTGATGGATTTACACGTTATCAGAGCTGTAGAACACGATTTGACCATTTTTAGAAAATGTCTGTCTGTCTGTCTGTCAGTGTGTGTGTGTGTGTGTGTGTGACAAAATTTTGTGGCAACTGTATCTCAGGAACTACTGCACAGAATTTCATGCAAGTTGGTACGTAGTTGCACCTTGACATAAATTAGTGCCTATCAACATAACATTAGAAATAAAGAAGGATTATCTTCAAAAAATAGCTATAAAACTCGATAATTTGAAAATACAGTACTTCGAAATAGCTGATGAAGTGGACCTTGAAGTTCAGCTCAACGCATTCGCAGAACTGGAAGAAGAGGCAGAAAAATTAGAGGTAAGGCTTCGAAAATTCTTACTCTCTAATAACATTAGTAAAAATGAAATTATTTCAAATGAATCTAAGGTAGATAACTCTGTTATCAATTTTCGTTTACCTGAAATTCCTTTACCCAAATTCAGTGGTCAATATAATGAATGGTTTAATTGCAAAGATCAATTTATAACCTTAATTGATCAGAATGATAAACTTTCAGATAATCAAAAATTATGTTATCTAAAATCTACACTTAGTGGAAGAGCACTAGATGTAATTACTGAAGACGATTCATATATTTCGCTTTTTAAAGCATTGGAAGACATATTTCAAAACAAAAGAATGATAGTCAACTCACACTTAAATGATATATTAAACGTAGAGAATCTGTCTCAAGATATAGTTAAAAATTTGCGAACGATCACAGATAGTTGTCAAAAAAATATTCGAGCACTCAAAAGTATAGGATTGGAATTGAATCCTATTACGGAGGCCTTACTCATAAGTTTGGTTCTTAAACAAATCGATAAAGAAACCAAAAAACAATTTGAATTATCTTTAAATTCTACAGAATTGCCAACATGGTGCGACTTTATTAACTTTTTACAAAAACGATGCATAGTTTTAGAAAACGTACAATGTGTTTCCAGTACTAAACCGAAACTAATGAATTCGGACAAGAGTACTAGAATTAAAACTTTCTTTTCTAAAAATGATTCTTTTAATGATCAAAACTGTCCCTTTTGTAAAAAAAATCATTCTTTGTCAAAATGTTGTGAATTTTTAAAATTAGATGAACAGGAAAGATTCCTAACAGTCAAAAAATATTTGTTATGTATTAATTGTTTGAAATCCAAGCATATCAAATTGTAAAAGTAATCAATCTTGTAATATGTGTTCTAAAAGACATAATTCACTTCTACATCGAACTTTGCCGGGAACAAAAAGTAATAATTTCCGATCGAAACCGCAAACACAGAATCCGAACTCAAGCCAGACGGCGTCAGAAACAGACTCATCGCACCTGCTTCAATCGAATGATTCATATTCTGAATTGCAGAAAGAAAAAAAAAAGTTGTTTCGATGGCATTACATAACGAGATTAATAATCCCATCTTAAAAAGTAAAAAACATGTATTGCTGTCAACAAGTATAGTTTATTTGGAAAGTTGCAATAAAAAAAGGTTCCGGTTCGTGTAATCTATAATAATAAAAGAAGAAGTCTGTCTGTCTGTCTGTCTCTCTGTCTCTCTGTCTGTGCATCTATACGTTCAGCCCCTACTGAACGCAGAAGTATAAAATTTGACATACGGGTGCTCAGAAGCCTTTCCGAGTTGATAGTGGAAACAGAATTTAAAAATTTTAATTAGTTCCGGAGATATTAATTAAAACGTCGACCAATGTCTAATTAAAAAGCGAGCGGATCGTAATTTTCGCCCTTCAGCGTGTTCCTCAAAAGAGAAAGCAGAGAGAGAAAAATTTCGCGGGTTTTTCTAAAGCAATCGCTGCCGATCTGTTGGAAATATCAAAAATACACCTGTACCACGAGAAAGAGCATTTATTACCGATTCTTACGGTACAATTTTTTTTTTAAAAATACGGATTTTTTATATTTTTTAAAAAAGTTTTAAAAAGGGTCGAAAATTTCTCTTTTTCTCGATTGTCTTCTTTGAAACGCCCTGTACGACCGAGTAACTGTTCCATTTCTTAACAACTAGTATATTCGGAAAGGCCATTTAATCCTCTTTCGAACCATATAAACATTTTTACAAAATACGGATTAGCGATCCATAATTTTAGATTTTACGGAACATCGATTTTTTCACAAAACATTTTATAACACAAAAGCGTTTAGAGATAAATCATTTCTTTTTTTTTTTTTTTTTTTTTTCTTTTTTTTTTTTTTTTTTTTTTTTTTTTTTTTGTATATAGATCTCGTTTCAACAATTGAATTCCCAAAAGATTGAGAGAAAATTTCAAAAACTGAATGAGTTATAATTTTTTTAATTTTAGGCATTGGGGTGGGTTACCATGGCAACTGACCTTGACAGAGAAGAGAGAAATCGATAAATTGATTTTCGTTTTTCGTCCACCGCCCACGTGACAAAGTACTGGAAATAAAAAAAAGCAGTTTTTGAATTTTTTCAATTTAAAATCGATCAAAAGCAGAACTTTGAAATTGCCCGTCATTATGGCTCACCTGTATGCAGTTAAAAAATCTAAAGTATAGCTTTAAAAATAAAAAAAAATAGACATATTATATTTATTTAAATTCATTTTTATTTCATCTGTTAATGACACCAAAAGTTACTTTTAACAGAATAATATGGTTTTTTTCCCCCTTTTTTTTATGAATTCGGTTGTAAAAAAGCAGTTTTGGAATTCTTAAATTTTAGACGTATTTCAATAGAAATCGTTAATCGCCCTTGATAGATTAGCCATTTTGAGTCTAATATTTCAAAGGTATTCATTATTGTAATACATAATACATCATTCAAAAGATATTTTAAAGTATTTTTATTGCAGGCTATTAAAATGATATAAGCCGTTCAAATTCTGTATGAAACTTTCGGAGAAAACTACGGAAAAACCAGAATTTTTTTATTCTTTTATATTTTACAGAGTTTCAAATTCAGATTTTCGCTCACATTTTGTACTAATAATTTTTAACGGTATATAGCCCGGAATTAAGCAAGTTTTGGAGAAAACCACAGATAAGTCAGACACAAATCTTTTAAAAAGTGTTTGTATTATCTTTGTATTTCAGCTTCTAATTAGTATAATTTCATTTTTATATTATCGACAGTGGAATTCGAGATTTCACCTGATTTACACGTTTTAAGGTCTCCTGATTAAGATTTTTTTTGTATCTCAGCTACTAATTAAAATAATTTCATAAGTAATACATCATTTGAAAGCTTTGTTGATTTGGAATTGAACAATATATTACAGAAATTTCTACCGCCAGATGGCGCTGTAATATTTTAAAATTTCAATATTTCAAATTCTAATGAGCGAGGAAGGTGTTGAAAGTTCTAAAACGGGGATAAAGCGCCGCAGGCGCCACCGAGCGGGACTTAGCTAAAGTCAGAAATTTGAAAGTTCATAATCATGGTGAGCGAACAGACTGTTTCAGATATTGAAAAGGGAAGAGGGCGCCGAAGGCGTTACCGCACGGGAATTTACTGCGATTTTAATAAGCTATTTTCACGATATATAAATAAGCTGTTATTAGACCTGAAACGGGAAAAAGGCGCCGCAGGCTCCACCGAGCGGGAGTTTCGTGAAGTCAGATTTTTCAGGGATCGTGAACCAGCTGATCGCCGGAGGCGGCTAGTTCTTGATAATGGAAGCAAATGTAACATATTAGAGAGAGAACTCGCTAATTTATTGAATTTGCAAAAAAGGAAATGCGATATTCATATTTCAGGAATTAATGGTAAGATGACAAATGTGAAATCTTCAGTACGTACCATTATTTCAAATAAAGATGATTCATTTAGGGAACGAATTGAATTTTTAATTGCACCTAAAATAACAGAATTAATTCCTTCACACAATATAAACATAAGAAGTTTAAATCTGCCACATGACCTTGAATTAGCTGACAGTGAATTTTGGAAAAAATCTAAAATAAATGCTTTAGTTGGTGCTGAATTTTTCTATAAAATATTAAAGGCAGATAAATTTAAAATAGGACAATTCACCTTTCAGAATAGCGTTTTTGGACATATTGTTGCGGGAACCATAGAACACAATGTATCTGAAAATACCTTTTGCGGTTTTACTGAATGCAACGATTATCTTGATGAAAATATTCAGAAATTCTGGAAAATAGAAGCTCCTTAAATTGACTTACGTCCAGTTAGTCAGGAAGAACAAATGTGTGAGAAACATTTTTTGGAAACTTACCGGAGAGATAAATCGGGAAGATTTATGGTAGCCATGCCTTTGAAGGAAGATGCTAGTGTTCTTGGGGAGTTTAAATCTATCGCAGAAAAAAGGCTCAAGCAGTTATGGAATCGTTTAGAAAAGAGTCCAACAATGCGAAATTTTTTTTGTGATTTTATTAAAGAATACACTTATGACTGTACCAGATTTCTGATCTAAAACTTATTCTTCTTACTGACCCGATACAGCATATTTCAAATCTTAACTCTTTTCTTACAGTTACTACTTAAATTTTCTAATAAAATATTTATTCTTTTAAATAATATTCACTTCTTAAATAATAAAATATGGATGGGTCTCACCTGAAAACTTCTAATCCAAAAGTCCGGATGTGGATGGGGCAACTATTGATCCATTAAAGAAACTAAACTCGATGAACGTAGCACTTCTTAGATGAGAAAACATAATTTTAATGCTTTGTTAGCATACATGTAAAATGAAAACGAAAACAGAAACTATCTACAGTATTTACAATTAAATATTAAATTAAATCTTAATATTAACGTTCTTAGATTGTCATTAGTTCTTAAATATTAATTTTAATTCTTTAAAAGTTTTAATTGTTCTGTTAAATTTAATAGTTCTGTTTTAGGACCGGGGCGTCTGTAAATACGACGATCTTAACGTAGCCCCATCTCAGTTCGAGGTCCTTTCTGTTCTGCTTCTGATTCTAAAAAGCACCTTTCTCGAAAAAGAGGCGCCCGTCTGTCTGGAAAGGCATTTGTTCTGAAAGCAGAAGAATGAACGGGGGATTCCCGACATCCTCCCACCTTGAGTTGCGACTAATCGGAGGAACTCAACAATCCAAGTTGAAGTCGATGAGGGGGTTTCACCACACGGACAGTTCGGGAGACCACCGGGGGACTGGAAGTGGGATCATCTGTTGTGGACTTCCTTTTACTGGTTCTGGAACTGGTAGGTTCTGGAGGGTCTTTCACAGGTTCTTTTTCTCTGGGACTGAGCATCGGTTTCTGTGAGAGATTCTTGTTTTCGGAAGTCGAAGGACTTAAATTTTCTTGGAGAGATTTATGAAAAGTGGGGTGATTCTTAAGTTCGGTACTGTCAATTTCTAAAGGGAACAATCTTTGCAATGGACGCAGAAAAAATCAACCTAGGCGTATGACATTATCTTTGCCTGGGTAAATCTCGATCACTCTTGCCAAAGGCCAGTGAACACGTTTCCTGTTGAAATCTTCTAATAGGACAACATCGCCGACTTTCAATTGTTTGAATCTTTTGGTCTTAGATGCATGTTGGCGTAATTGTCCTAAATATTCAGCTCTGAATCTGTTTCTTAGGTTTTCTCTGATTTTGCCTATATCTGGCTCTGCGGTTAAGATCTTTAGAATCCAAAGCATCTAGGTCAGGTACTCCTGATGTTGGTAGTTCTCTTAGGAACATCATTGGGGTTAAAGGTAAAGGATCTGTGTTATCTTCGGAAACATAGATTATAGGCCGTGAATTAATCACTTGTTCACAGTCACATAGCATGGTGTAAAGTTCTTCGTAATTCAAAGATGCACGACCTAAGTTTCTTTTCAGGATTCCTTTAACCATTCCAACAAGCCTCTCCCACCAACCTCCCCACCACGGTGCTGCAGGAGGGTTGAATTTCCATCTGATCTTCTGGGTGGAAGCTACCTTGCAGATGGTTTCCCAATCTACACTCGAGAGAGCATTGCTGGTTCCTAGGAAGTTCTTCCCGTTGTCTGAATAGATGATGTAGGGTCTGCCTCTCCTTGCTATGAACCTTCTCAGAGACTGGATAAAACTTTCTGTAGACAGAGACGTAATGGCTTCAAGATGTATGGCTCGGTAGACAGCGCAAGTAAATAAGGCTATCCACGCTTTTGATCCATCAGAAAGATGAAGAGGACCGGCTAGATCTACGCCTACCACTTCAAAGATGGCTGCTTCTCGTACTTTGTCTTCGGGTGGTACTCCAGGTTCAACATCTATTTTGGAAGTCTGAAGTTTTCTGCAAATCACGCATTTTCTTATTGAATTTCTAATGGATTTTCTAGACTTCATTATCCAGAAATTTTCTCTAAGTAGTGTCATTAGAGTGCTGACTCCAGCGTGCTGATTTTCTAAATGCTTCTCGAATACCAATCTTTGGACGACGGGATGCTTGTAAGGTAAGATTACAGGATATCTGAAGTTTTCACTGTCGTTTCTTTGAATTATATTGGTCTTTACTCTTAAGAGACCAGCTTTATCTTCGACAGGCCTTAAATTTCTTAATTTTGGATCTGTTCTCCCTGAATAAGATTCTTGTTGTACTAATCGTAGAAGTACATTTTCTGCTTTCGAAAATTCTTCAACTGAAATATCCAATTCGGATATTTTCTCTGTAGTCTTCGAATTATGATAAAATCTATATATCCAGGCAATGGTTCTAACTGTTTTCTTGTAAGAGGAAAAATACTGATAAAATCGACTGAAATTATCTTCTTTTTTATCTAAAAGATTTAGGATTGTCTTCCTTTTTTCGCTGTTTATGAGTTCTTCGTTTGGGTCTTCTTCTATTTGAGGCCATTCATTTTCATGTACAAAAAGCCAACTCGGACCCTCCCACCATCTCGATTTCTGTAGTTGTTCAAAAGAACATCCTCTAGACGGGAGGTCCGCAGGATTCAAATTTCCGGGTACATGTCTCCAATTGCAAATTTCGGTCAGATTTCGGATTTCTAATACTCTGTTGTGTACAAATGTACCCCATTCTTGTTTTCTTCTAATCCAACCTAAAGCAGTGGTTGAATCTGACCAAAACATGGTATTTACATGTAAGTTTAAATCGTTTTGCACATATTTGGCCAACCTAGCGCCAATAAGACAAGATAACAGTTCAAGGCGGGGTATGGTCAATTCCTTAATAGGTGCAACTCGACTCTTAGCATTGATTAACTGGATCTTGATTCCTTCTGAGGTCTCTACTCTTATGAATACGCAAGTGGCATATGCTCGCTTGCTTGCATCAGAAAAAACATGTAACGATGTTTTCTTTTCTTTCTCTGGACAAATGTTAAGCCACCGAGGTATTTTAATTTGGGATAAAAAATTTATTCCTTTAAGCCAATTAGAAGATTGTTGTTTTAAAGTTTCAGGGAGCTCTTCGTCCCACTTCACCTTCTGAATCCACGTTTCTTGAAGGATTAGTCTGGGAACTATACTGACAGGTGCTGTGAATCCTACAGGATCAAAAAGTTTTTGGGTAACTGATAAAAGTTTTCTTTTTGTAAGGGGTTCACTTATCTTTAGGGGTTCTTCAATTTTACAAATTAAATTGTCATTTTCCAAATCCCAGAGTAATCCTAACACGGGAGCAAACCTAGGTTCATCTTCAGTTTTGTCGATCATAGCCTGGGGCCAATTCGATCGCCAACATCTCAAGTTGAAATGTGACGAAGCCAAAATTCCTTGAGATTCTGATATGAATCTTTCTGTTTCTTGAATCGAATTCAGGCTGATGAGGGAATTATCTAAATAGAAGGAATCTCTTAAAAGCCTAGCTGCCTCTCGCCATTGTTCGGGAACATTTTCTAAAAGGTGATTTAATGTTGCCATAAGCAAAAAAGGGCTTGAAGTTAGGCCGAAAACCACACGACAATGTCTATAAATTTTTAATTTATTTTCGCTATTAAACCAAAAAAATCTCAAAAAAGTCGCGATCTTTCTCTGTTATTTTAATTTGCAGGAATGCTTTCTCTATATCGGACGAAATTCCTATCTTGTATCTGCGAAATCTATTCAAAATGCTAGGTATAATTTCTACAAGATTTGGTCCTTTTGTTAAACAATCATTAAGGGAGGGACTGTTTCTAGTGTGTGCTGAGGCATTAAATACTGGACGAATTTTAGTGGTTTCACTAGAATCTTTAACCACAGGTCTGTGTGCTAAATAATATACCTTGTCCCTTTTCTGGTCCAATACCTCTTCTATAATCTGATTGTTTTCTCAGAAATCAAAAATTTCCCCATATTCCTTTTTCCTATCAGATTTGATTAATTTATTCTCCGTCTTGTACAGGCACTTTTCTGCCAACGAATAATTATCTGATAAAATCGAATGTTCAACTGTCCATGGTAAATTGACTTCATATCGACCGCTTTTATCTCGTTTAACAGTTTCTAGAAAATGATTCTTGGTTTCTTGTTCTAAATCCTGTTTCGATTTATTAACTTCATTAGTAATTCCTAGAGTGTCAAGGCGCCATAAATCTGATAAACTGGCGTTTGACACGTGTAATGACAACGATAGACCCGCCAAAGAATTGTCCTGCTCACTCTTGTGACCCTCTGTCTTGCCCAAAATGGTCCAACCCAATTTAGTTCTAAATGTAGTTAATCCCAATTTTGGAAAATATTTTATGTCATCTGTGAACAGTTTAGCGGACATATCAGCTCCCAAAAGTATATGTACTTCGTCTGGATTTTTCTGGTACAAACAGGATTTATTATTTCTAGGGACATCTGATAAATATACACCTTCCTTTTCTAAGAGTTTTACTAATTTATCATCGCGACATAAATTCACGCCTGTGCGTATTTTTTCTTGATCTAGTGCTTGTATTTTACACTTAAACTTATTATCTAAACTCCCGATCGTAAATTCATAACGATTATGTTCAGCTGACATTTCCATGCCCCCAAAAAGACCATGTCTGATTCTTTCTTTATTCATTCTTTTTAATTTTAACTTATCAGCTGCAAACTTACTGATGTAACTATTATGAGATCCGGAGTCAATAATTAACCGAATATATGATGATTTACTATCATCCCTGTTAGAAATTGCTACTATTAACGTCTGCAAATAAACATTCGCTTGTAAATTATGATTCGATAACGCCAATTTAGATTGATCATTTCTTTCGTAATTACTTATTTCCTGTTTCAAATCTTTATTTCCATTGCACATTATGTCTGAATGTCTACGATTGCATAACTTGCATAAAGTTTTTGATGCACAGTGTCTAGCTAAATGCGAAGGTTGAAGGCATAAATAACACAATCCTTTCTTACGCAATAGATTAACTCTTTCATCAAATGGTAAATTACGGGTTTTGACACATTTGTTACTTAAATGCGATTCTGAGCAAAAATTACACCTATCACTTTTATTCTCATTTAACAAATCACAAGCAGTAGGCAATTTCCGGTTCTGAGTATCAAATTTATTAACGCGGGAGGGAAAAATATCTCTACGATTTTGATTATCTAATCAAAATCGTAGAGAAATGACCAGCGCCGTTGTCATCTTGTCTGGTAGTTATTAAGCATTCGCGCGATACAAGTTGTTTATTTAAGAAAGATAATATAGCTTTCACGCCATAATTAACACCGTGAAATTCCATATTAAATTGTAATGCTAATTCTTTAGGTAATATTTTTAGTAATATCGGTGACAATAAACTGCCGTAGCTATCCAAAGAAACATCTAATGACTCTAAACTTCTAATGTTAGTTTGGATTTCATCGTAAATTTTCCTGAGTGATTTAATGTCACTTGAATGTTTTAGTGGGGCAATATTTAATAATTTATTCAAATGTACATTCACTAAGAGGTCTTGTTTGCCATATCTTTCTTTTAAAATATCTACTACTTTTATGTAATTACTCGCTGTAATAGAGAATCCTTCTATACATTTTAAGGGGTCAGGTGCTAAAAATGATTTCAAATAATTAAATTTATCTACAGGATCTAAACTTTCATTGTTATGAATAGCCGTTTCGAATGACGACCAAAACGTCAGCCATTCGGCTGCATTCCCGTTAAATTTAACTGGATCTAGCTGTGGTAATTTGATGTGTATTGCTTCTTTTGAAGTATTTCTTCTTTCAATTTCTGCTGATGAAATACTTGTTTCACTTTTCTTTAGTTCTTTTAATTTTCTGTTGGCTCGAAATCGCCAAGTAATTATTTTTTCACGATATTCATTTGCCGTTTCTAATTCGGCTTCTAATTGGAGTTCTTGAGTTAAATGTTTAATCTCTGCATCTTTACTCTTTAATTCTATAGTAGTTCCATTTAATAATTCTATAGTTTCCTCTAAATCTACAGCATCTGGATCTATATCATCACATAAAGTTTTTAATTTCTCTATAAATTTATTAATACTGTCTCTTATGACAGCTCTCTCTTTTTTGGCTATTACTAAATTAGCCATAATAAATACAAAAATTTAAAATTTTATAATATTATCTATCTTTTCAATTATAAATAATGGATTCAATTATAAATAATTATAAATAATAGCTGCCCACATCCCGTGTCTGGGATGCCACAAAATATGACTGTACCAGATTTCTGATCTAAAACTTATTCTTCTTACTGACCCGATACAGCATATTTCAAATCTTAACTCTTTTCTTACAGTTACTACTTAAATTTTCTAATAAAATATTTATTCTTTTAAATAATATTCACTTCTTAAATAATAAAATATGGATGGGTCTCACCTGAAAACTTCTAATCCAAAAGTCCGGATGTGGATGGGGCAACTATTGATCCATTAAAGAAACTAAACTCGATGAACGTAGCACTTCTTAGATGAGAAAACATAATTTTAATGCTGTGTTAGCATGCATGTAAAATGAAAACGAAAACAGAAACTATCTACAGTATTTACAATTAAATATTAAATTAAATCTTAATATTAACGTTCTTAGATTGTCATTAGTTCTTAAATATTAATTTTAATTCTTTAAAAGTTTTAATTGTTCTGTTAAATTTAATAGTTCTGTTTTAGGACCGGGGCGTCTGTAAATACAACGATCTTAACGTAGCCCCATCTCAGTTCGAGGTCCTTTCTGTTCTGCTTCTGATTCTAAAAAGCACCTTTCTCGAAAAAGAGGCGCCCGTCTGTCTGGAAAGGCATTTGTTCTGAAAGCAGAAGAATGGACGGGGGATTCCCGACAACACTAATTTAAATCATATGACAAAAATTGTTGATAATTTAAATGAGTCTGGGTGTTATTACCTGCCCCATCATGGCATTTACAGGCCCGAAAAATCGACTACGAAGCTTCGCGTTGTATTTAATGCTTCGAGTCCGACAACTAGTGGAATATCATTAAATGACATAACATATAAAGGTGTCGTTAATGAAGATTTGTATGAAATCATGTTACGCTTTCGACAACACCGATTTGTGTTTTTGGCCGATATTCAAAAGATGTATCGCCAAATAATGATTGCCGAGGATCAGAGAAAATTATTAAGAAATCTATGGAAAAATAATGTGAACTCAGAAATCGGAACCTATGAACTTAATACCGTAACATACGGTACCGCTTGTGCCCCTTTTTTAGCCATTAGAACGTTGAAGCAATTAGCCCTTGAAGAAGCCGAGAAATACCCGAAAGCATCCGATATTTTGCTACATGATTCGTATATGGATGATATTATAAGTGGGGAAGAATCGCTAGAATCTACTAGGGAGCTTCAAAAACAACTTATACACTTGTTAAAAGGCGCTGGAATGAATTTACATAAATGGAATGCAAATCATATTTCCTTACTTAACTTTTCTAACGAGACATTAAATGAGTACACATTCTCTGATAAGGAAACCAAAGCCCTAGGGGTTGCCTGGAAACCCAAGTTAGATGCTTTTACATTCAAAATAAACTTTTGTCAGTTAAAGTCTATGACAAAAAGAAGCTTTTTATCAGACATTGCTCGCATTTTCGACCCATTGGGTCTCATAGGTCCTGTCATTGTCAAAGCCAAGTTGTTTATGCAGGAATTGTGGAAACTCAAATTGGACTGGAATGACCCTATTCCAAGCCCTATTGCTCAAAATTGGCTAGAATTCGCCACTTCGTTAAAAGCTCTTGAACAACTTAGAATAAATCGCTATGTTTTAATTCCTGAAGCACAACAAATAAACTTACACGGATTCGCCGACGCATCGTCATTAGCTTTTGGAGCAGCCGTGTATATTCAGTCTATTCATAATTCTGAAATTGTCTCCAATTTGGTTTGCAGCAAATCTCAAGTTGCCCCTCTAAGAACTATCTCCATTCCTCGACTCGAGTTATCTGGATGTGTTTTATTATCCAAATTAATTGTGAAAATTTTGAAATCTCTGAGATTACAAATTAACAATATTTATCTCTATACAGACTCTCGAATAGCTCTTGCCTGGATCCAAACCGAGCCTTGGAAATTGAAAACATTTGTTGGCAACAGGGTTGCCAAAATTCAAGAACTTTCTGAAAACTTTCAATGGAACCATGTGTCCTCTGCTGAAAATCCAGCTGACTTAATTTCTCGAGGTCTAACTGCCACCGATTTAATGGATAATCAGTTATGGTGGCAAGGACCAGACTTTCTAAGTAAATCCAATAATTTTATAAACAATGACTCTGACTATCTGTCCCCCAGTGTTAGTGTTTTGTTGAGTGAATTGAAAAATAATCCCCAGTGTGACTCTAACCCTGCAGTGTTTTGTGGAATTATCCAATCTACGGATTCCTCTCAGGAATTTTATAATGATTTGTTTTCAATAACAAATAATTTTTGTAAATTAATTAGAATATTTAGTTTTATTTTTAGATTTATTAGGAATGCAAGAACAAGGACCAACAGAATTATTGGACCACTCCGCAATACCGAATTAAACGACGCAGAAGTGCATTTAATTAGACAGGTACAGTATACACAGTTTGCCGCAGAATTGATCTGCTTAGAGAAAAAGAAGCCCGTGTCAGGTAAATTAAATTGTTTTAATCCAATTTTAGATTCTCAGGGACTCCTAAAAGTGGGTGGAAGGCTGGAAAATGCTAATTTAAATTTTTATAGTAAACATCCCCTTTTGTTGCCCCACGACCATAAATTATCTTCCATGATTATGGAACATTTCCATAAAAAATTCTTTCATGTAGGACCTCAAGCCTTGTTATACCACGTTAGAAGAAATATTGGATAGATAGTGGGAGATCTTTAGCTCGGATAATATTTCGTAACTGCATAACGTGTTATAAACTTAAACCTTTAACGGTCAGTCAACTTATGGGAAATTTGCCAAAGGAACGAGTCAATGTGATTCATCCATTTTATTGTACCGGTATAGATTTCTGTGGCCCTTTTTTAATTAAATATCGGGGTCAAAGAAAAGGAATCTATAACAAAATTTTTGTTTGTATTTTTATTTGCATGCCTACTAAAGCAGTGCATCTAGAGGTAGTTAGCGATTTAACATCCGAAGCTTTTATCACAGCTTTAAAAAGATTTTTTGCTAGACGAGGCAAAGCCCAAACATTATTTAGTGATAATGCAACAAATTTTGTTAGTGCAAATAATGAATTAAAAAGGTTACATAGATTAGCTACTCAGCCTGATGAAAACCTTACTAATTTTTTAAATTCAGAGAATATTAATTGGAAATTTCTGCCACCCCGTGCCCCAAATTTTTGAGGGCTATGGGAGGCAGGCGTAAAATCGTTTAAGTATCATTTGAAACGCGCCGTAGGAAACGCTAAATTGACATATGAGGAATTCTTAACCGTTGTTTGTCAAATTGAGGGAATCCTCAATTCTCGACCCCTTACCCCCCTTTCAAACGACATCGAAGATTTGGACGTCTTGACTCCCGGCCATTTTTTAGTTGGTCGACCCATCACAGCGGCGATTGAACCCGAGTTCTCTGGCATTCCAGATAATCGATTAGATATTTGGCAAAGATTAACTAAAATAGTTCAAGGGATATGGAAAAAATGGCAATGTCATTATTTAAACACGTTACAACAAAGAAACAAATGGAGAATTGAAACAAATAACATTAAAAATGGGGATATGGTACTATTAAAGGAAGAAAACTTGCCCATATGTAGTTGGATTTTGGGTAGAATAGTAGAAATTATTCCAGGAAAGGATAACAAAATACGCGTAGTTTCGGTTAAAACAAGAAATGGGACATATAAACGACCTATTTCAAAAATTGCTCTTTTACCTTTCGAAAAGAAAAAAAAAAAAAAAAAAAAACTGTTTGAAAATGAATAATGTATTTAGTTAAACTTAATTTGCTTATTGTATTTCATTGTATTATTTTATTGTTTACAATGTTATTAATATTTATCTTGTATAAGTTTTATTATTTAAATTGCATATATAATATTTTCGTATAATTAATTGTAATTATGGTATTAGATATTAGAACTGTAATTTTGAAACAATGTTTCAAGGTGGGCCAGTATGTTGCCGCTCACCTTAGTTTGGCTATATGCGCCAACCTTGGCGCGCATCTCTTGCTCACCTGCCTTCCCGCTTTAGCGGAGTAGTTGTATTGTTTGTCGTTAAGATGGTAACAATATATTTTGTTCATCTTGTTTGGTGATATGGTTCACCTTTTTTATGGTTTGAGTTAACTATGGTGTCAACATAATTTGAAACACGTTAATAATACGTCATCTATAAATTGTACATATGTAAATAATACTTTAATTAAATGTTTGTGAAGTAATAGCTTCAAGTCTAGTAATTATTAAATTGATATACAGTCCATTCAAAAGTATCGTCAACAGCAACCCCCCCCCCTTAAATTTTCCCCTTTACGCAAATTTTCATGTTTTAGAATTTTCCAAAGCCCCTCAGAAAGTTTTTAATGGTTAAAATAATCCTCCCCTCTTCTAAAAATCAAATTTATAGCCATAAAATCACCGAAAAGTGATAAAAATAGGTGACCGATCCTAAAAAACGGTGGGTGATAGGGCAAAATGGACATCATATTCGGAATCAGGAGGTCATTTTACACAAGAATATGCAAAAATAGTGTTGGGGGCAATTTTCATGCCGAACAGTGTAATGTATATATTCTTCTTCGGTATATTATAGAACCGCCGAGCAAACTATAAGATAATTATTATTCAAAACTATACTTTTGTTTACACGACAGGGGATTCTACAATAACGCGATTTTATTTTTCAAGAATTAGGTTTCTTGTAAGAATTTAGTAAATTGAATTTATTAAACTAGCAAATTCGTGTAAAGATTTCATACAATTTAAAGTTTTTAATTTAAAATTTGAAACAAAAATAAGAAAAATTTCATAGTGTAATTTAGTAATTGTGTATATAAATTAAACGCGTTTATTTAATATAGATATTAATAATATATTTCATTTATAAAGTGAACATTACATAAATTCGTGAATCCGACGGAAAAAGCACCTCATTTTAGTTTATAGCTTAATTAAAAAAATAATAGAAGTTAAGCGGATTTCAATGTAAAGGACCTTAGAGCACATATCTCACTAGGGTGCGCATCCCTCAGCCAAGCACCTAACAAACATCAAAGTCACGTGATGAGTGCTTTTCGGGCTCACTGTGCTATTTCGACGAGGAGTGACAAAGATTTTCCGCCGTCTGATCTACTTGTGCGGAAAAATGTCGTAGTATTGTTATGCATTTGAATGCAAAGAAAAATTGTGTCAAAGGCGGGCACTCATAATTTCATAAGTTAGTATACACTTTTAAATTTTACTGAAATATTAATTTAAAATTAAATGAAATTTTTAAGACACAGAATGAAAATTTCCTTCTTTGCATGTGTGTTCATGCTAATTTGACTGCCGATAAATAATAGTAATAATTTATTTGAAAATGAGTTTTGGGAATGACTTTTCATTGATTTATGTTTTTCAAATTATTATCACTTTAAGTTTTGTTATTTTCTAAAAGAATTTTTTAGAAAGACTTTTAGTCAAATATTTTTTTTTTAAAAGTTTTTATGGATATTTTCTTGGACACTTTTACAAGTAATTTCAAAATTTATTAAAATAATGACAGAGAAAGAAGTTTTTTATTAAAATAATGACAGAGAAAGCGATACACAGAAAATATTATTATTAATAATAAATTTAAAGCTAATTTAAACAACATTACTGAATTTTCTATTTATTTATTTTGTAATAAATAATTAAAATTGTTCTGTGTCTTCAACAAAACACTCAATTTTCATGAAATTTCAATGTGTAATGCACATTCTATAATTTAAAAAAGCTTTAATATCTGTGTATTTCGAAATTTATTTATCATGTTATGCAAACTTAAAATTTACATATCATTTTTTTAATTTATTTTTATTTCTTTAACTTAAAAAAAAAACTTTGTGCACTGATAATTTTATATACTTACATACGTTGCGTTAAAGAATTCCGAAACATATTACCGTATTTACGCGTGTTTATCGCGCATGTGTGTATAACGCGCACCCTGTGCTTTAAAAGAAAATAAAATGGCGACATTTTTTATCTCGTGTATAACGCTCACCATAAATTTGACATGCAATGGATTTTCCAGATTGTGAACCAACTGCAATGGGGATCAAACGAATCAACTCCCAAAACTTGTTGTTTAAATGTCATTCTTCAAACGATGGCTTTCAGTTCTATTCTGTAATACTATTCTGTTCCCTAAGAACTGAAGACACCCAACATAATTATCTCATAGATTTCAGCATTTTAATTTATTCAGGAGCATTTTTAGCCGTGCCTTTATTTCGCAGCGCATTATTTTTGGAATATTTTTCTCCAATATATAACTATGATAAAATAAGAAAAATTCACTCTTTAACAGTAGTAGCGGCAATGAGAATTGCTAATTATTGACATTTTATAGCTTTCTTGTACAAAAGAACTAAAATGAATGAAATAGAGATACAATACGTGCTTCTAGTAAGTAAGATTTTTTTCATTTTTTTTTTCTTCTTTGAATGCATGTTTTGATTCATACGTACTATATTGAGTGATTACATGCAGTAGTAAAAAAATATTTCGTGTGTAACGCGCACTTGGAGTTATTGTCTTAAATTTTTTGATAAAGAAGTGCGCGTTATACATGCGTAAATACGGTAAATTGCATCTTATTTTCCCCTTTTACATTACCCAGGGAGGTTGGATATTGTAGCATAATGGAAAACATAACTTTTTCAAGCAGTGTTCTTAATTACGATGAAGGATGGGTATTTTTGAAATGAAAGAGTTTAATGTGAAAATCTAGTTATTCTGAAGAAATATTTCCACATTAAATTTATACTATTCTCTAATCAAAATAAATCTTATCTTGTTGAATTATTATTTCTCTAATTTAATAAATGTTATTTCAAAATAATTTTTGAAAAAATCTTTTTTTTTTTTTTTTTTCTTATTTAAAATCTTTTATATTAAATTTAATTTTGCTTTCAAGAAAAACTATTAACTTTTTAAATATTACAAAGATAATGAATATTCATAAGTATTTTAATAGGGCAGTTTTAACATGTTGTAAGTAAAATAATCAAATGTAATATCTAAAAAATCACATACAGTGGAATCCTTTTAGAAGAAACTCTACAAAGCAAAAATATGTTTTCTGTTTTGGAAATTCTTTATAATGGATGTATGCTTCATTTATGAAGGTACCCTGCCATGCAATGTACAGATTTTTTTACTTTTTACTTTAAGTGGTATTTCATTCTAACGGATATCAATGTAACTGAATTTGACAGTACATGTAATTTATAATAATAAATTTATTAGAAATAATAGAATTATATATATATATATATATATATATGTATAAATCATATAATTATAAGACATAAATTATTATTTCAAGAGAATTGAGCTGTTAGAGTCATATATTAAAATGAAAAGCAGAAATCAAGATTATTAAATAGAATACATACTTACATCAGAGGACATAAATAAGAAGACGTATAAAATGTGAATGGACATACTTATGCCATTCACATTTTATATTCCATAAAGCGTTCATGAAGATGACATATTTATGTCATTCACATTTGTCTTCATTCCATAAAGCATTTAAGAAGATGATCATTAAAAATGATTTAAAAAAAAAAAGGCATTGAAATTTAGCCATAAAAATGTCACTGAGGCATATGATTGGAAAACATTCCCATGCAATCAATAACAAATCTACAGCCATAAAGAAATGTAAAGTTTCTGAAAAAAAAAAAAAAAGTACTTTTTAAGTACGTAGGATTAGAATTTTTTTTTTTTTTTTTTTTTTTTTTTTTTTAATACATGGTTAAAATAAGATCTTAATATAAAAAAAAAAAAAAAAAAAAATATTTAAAACTACATTAAAAAACTCAACCTATCAAGTAATTTAATAAGTACAAAACTCTGAATAAACAACATAAAATGCTACAAAGTTTTGTACTTATTACTTTTAAAAGCCAGTACTATAATTTTTTTTATAATTATAAAATAATTTGCTATTTAATATCTTAATATGTAGTACAGCAAAGAAACTGTAGAAAATAAAACAGTGTGAGTAAGAAAAAAAAATGACTCAAATAAAAGAGTGAGCAGATAATAAATGATAACATATTACATTTTACCTAGTATCTAAAATCATTTATATTATAATTTTATATTAACTAAAGGAATTGTTAGGAAAAAAATAAGTAAAACTTAATTTTTGCAAAAATGAAATTATTCTGAAAGTGGATTGTCGGTGCAAACTACATAACAGAGAGAGAGAGAGAAAGTGAAGAAATGTACATTTCTAAAACAATACTGAATGAATTTGTGTGTGAAATGAAATTGTTCTTACTTCAAGGAACACTGCAATTTATATTTGCAATATAATTAGAAAAGGCATTTTAGTACAATTTGATATTAGAGTCAAAATTAATAATGAAAGCACTTCTACATTGAACTTGAAAAATATTTTAAAATAATTATATCATCAATTTTATCTAAAAAATTAACAATGTAAACAAACAATTTACACCCTCCTACTAAAAGTAATATACCACATTTAAAACAGAAAAAAGTTTTATTGTTGTTATTATTATTTTTTAAATAAGGTATTTTCCCCCTTT
This sequence comes from Salticus scenicus, assembly GCA_963930645.1. Classification (NCBI taxonomy): domain Eukaryota; kingdom Metazoa; phylum Arthropoda; class Arachnida; order Araneae; family Salticidae; genus Salticus; species Salticus scenicus. Next base: position 365,063,667 of record OZ005652.1, on the reverse strand, counting down.
TACTGAAACATTTTTTATTCCAATCAAATAAAATGATAATACAATTAAAAATTTAAATAATATATAATTTTCTTTTACAATGAGTTTTAAATGAATAGATACCCACAACTGATGAATACTAATATTGATCAAGTTTAATAATATACTAATTATCAAAGCTGTAGGGCCTCTAAGCTGTAGGGTGTAATCTATCAGGCCTTAACAATATATATATATACATATATATATATATATATATAATTGAGTAGGTACTTTTCAACTATGAAAGGTGAAAATGTAATTCTTATCGAAATCATACATTAACGAAAACTGAATATAAGTCTAATGAAATTTCAAAGAGAGTTTACAGGTGTAAGAAAATGGCCTTGTTCTTTTCCTGCTTGTTTCTACAGCTGATCGCTGAAAAACTAGCCTAATTTAAATCCAATTCCGATTATTCTCATTTATCCTAGTCTAATTTAATTCCATTTCCGAAAATTGATAACATAAGAATCCTAATTTAATTTTCAATATGATTAATTTTAAACAACTTCGATAATAAAATTAATATCGCTTGAAATAATGTACTGATCGCCTAATAAACATCATGAAAAACATGTGCTTAAATCCAATTCCGATTATTCTCATTTCTCCTAGTCTAATTTAATTCCATTTCCAAAAATTGATAAAATAAGAATCCTAATTTAATTTTCAATATGATTAATTTTAAACAACTTCGATAATAAAATTAATATCGCATGAAATAATGTACTTATCGCCTAATAAACATCATGAAAAATTAAAAATTTATCCATTATTTAAAAAGTAAAAGGGGAAAAACACGAAATCATAGTCAGAATTACCTCTAATACATCAATTTTAAATTTAATTTTCGTCCAAGTGTAAAAAATAAAAATTATATCTCTAACTAAGCACTTTTTATAAAGTGCAAACGCATTTTTCCATATTACAGGAGGCAATGTTTTGTGCCAATGAAGGAGCGTGGCACTTGGCTTCACTTATTCCGAGATAGAGCTACTCGATATATTTAACCTCCTAGACATTACTTAAAGATGAATATAGATGTAAAATATGGGAAATTATTAGTTAGGAAATAGAGTAATAAATATACAGTATCCATTTGTATTTGCTCGAAACAATTCACGCCAGAAAGCTACTATACAAATAAATTAAAGGTATTTGGCTGAAGAAAGGTGGTGTGCCCAATTTGAATTTACAAATAATTCTTCCGAAAACTTCTTTTGACATTTAAAAAGAACATATAGCAATTTTATTCTCTCTTTGACATTAGTTTTATTCATTTACAAGTAAATGGATATTATTTTCTTAGATACGAATTTTTAAATTAGCATAAAACATATTTAATAACAGGAGACTTGGCGTTGGAATATTAAAACCCGAATAAACTACTACGTCAGAAACGCCAAAGAAAAATATTGGAAATGCAGGATTAGAACAAATATTTTTTAATAATAATTACAATATAATATATATAATTGTAATATTATATAATATAATATATATAATTAATTATATAATTTGTTATTATTATATAATATAATATATATAATAATAACAAATAGGATTAGAACAAATATTAAGTGCACGGTTTACAAAAGTATAGAAAGCAGCCATTTTTTGGTTAGGTGGGTGACATGAACGCGCATGGGGAGGTAGGGAGACAGCAAAATTTTTTCGATAGGCGGTGGTTGACTGTAAATGGATTTTCAACCACCGTCTATCGAAAAAATTTTGCTGTCTCCCTACCTCCCCATGCGCGTTCATGTCGCCCACTTAACCAAAAAATGGCTGCTTTCTATACTTTTGTAAACCGTGCACATTTTATTTATTTGTTCTAATCCTATTTTATTAAAATCTGAAATTAAATACCTGAAAGCCATTGCAATTGACAGAGGTTATGACCCTTCCATTATAGACAAAGCTATCCAAAAATTACAACTCCCTCGTATTTCCTCTACTAAATCAGTCTCTTCTAATATCAGTATTGTCTTACCCTATTTTCCTAAATCCAGTCAAACCATAGCTAAAATTCTCAAACAGTATGATTTTAAAATAATATTTTCGCCTTCCAATAAACTCACCTTTTCTCAGTTAAAAGATCCCATTGATATGCATAATTCTTGGGGAATTTATAGTATTTCCTGTCAGTGTGTTTTATCATATGTTGGCCAAACTAAACGCAGTCTTAAATTTCATCTAAAAGAACATATGAATTACGTCCGCAAACAAGAAACCAATAAATCGGCTATTTCTAAACATTGCTGGGAGGAAAATCATAATTTTAAATTTAATTCAGCTAAAATAATTTGCAGACCTAAATCCATTCATGAACTCGATTTCTTTGAAGCTTTTCATATTTATAAAAATTTTAAAAACCTTGTAAATTGTGATTTTGCTATTCCCTATTTGTCTGACTGTTGGAAATTTACATCCAGTCCACATTTTCTTAATTTTTCTACTGTTTACACAGCTAACATTCCTAAATTCTTATTGGCCACACACTCCATCTTTCCCGTAATCCTATTGGTTGAACTAAATCCGGCCCCTTTCCTTTATATACGAGCACCTCTCCTGATTCAGAATCCTTTTTGCACTGAAGACGGTACGCTATAGGCTACCGAAACAGCTGTATGCATTTCCAATATTTTTCTTTGGCGTTTCTGACGTAGTAGTTTATTCGGGTTTTAATAAAACATATTCATTTTTAAAAAGTTTTATAAATTGCAATTATTAATCGATTGCACTTATTTTTTCCGATTATTCAATCCGCTTTGTGTTTTTCTGAAATCTTAAAACTTATTCTTAATGAGAGGCAGAGAGAGATAATGAATATAAACCAACTGTGGGAAACAAAAAGTTGGAAATGAGCCAAATGGGACAAACCGAACGTATCTCATCATTTCACTCATTACGTGACCGACGAAAATCACACACAGTGTTGGTTTCTTGTTTGGATAGAAATTTCAATTATTGAATGCGCACTTTAGTAAGATATATGCTCTAGAGTAAGGACTTTAAACGCGTACCAGTGTACGTGAAAATCAAATTTAATTTAAAATTATAAGGTTTGTTAACGTTTGTTAAAACGCCGAGTCCCATAAAAGGCGAGAAGTAAAGCTTTCCAGAGTAAGCTTTGTCCCACAACCTTAAAAAAAATATCGCAAACTAAACTCGACGGCAGCGCTTTCCGGCGTGCAGTGGCTGCGGTATCCAACTAAAAGCTGTGGACAAAAAAAAAAAAAAAAAAAAAAAGCAATATCCACATAGATAATTCTTTAAAATACTATCTCTAATGCGATTAATGTAAACAAAAATTAATTCTGGTCCTAAGCGAACATTGTAAATGTGATTAGTTTCTTGAAATTATTAGCGAACATTTGACATTAACTATAAAACATTTCAGATATTTGTCAATAATTTCAACTAGATAATCACATTCACAATTTTCAATTAGAGCCAGAATTAATTAATGTAAAAAATATTTTTTAGGTTGATCTTTTAATGTTATAAAATATATTGTAAATGTAAAGAGTATTCGTTTATAAAAGATGACTTTATTGGTATTTCTTTAATAATTTATTAAAAAAAAAAAAAATCATGTCGTAATCGTTAAATCGATCAAACTCACACGATCATCCAGTATGCTTGATTCCAGTATTCTTGTTTCTATTCTAGGTTACGTGTTCAGCACTTCTTTACGCTTAAAAAATAATTAGTATATCATTCACAACTTTACAACATGTACAAGTCGAAGAAAAGAATATGAGATAATGTATTGTATTCCAATATTAAGTGTTCCAGTTTTTAGATGATTTAAAATCGGGTTATTTGGCACTTGGGAGGTTACTCGAAACCAAAACGATAGAATGATGATTAAATATCACCTCTGGCGCTGTTTCATTGAAGTAATAGACGGAGTTCGTAGATTGTCTGCAAAGGATAAGAACCATGCCCATTACTCTGCTAAACTAGCACCAGGAGCGATTTTATTCATTTTATCGTTATGGATTTAAGTAACCTGTTTTTAGGATACCAATATTTTTATTAGCAATTTATAAAAGTTTTTATAGCAGTTTTGTACGATTAAATAAGGTGACAATTTCTATAAAGAAATACTGGTATCCAAAAATTCTAATATTTGACAACTATTCTATTGCTGATGCTATTATGTCGCAGCTGATGATAGCGACAATGTAGTTTTCACAGTGAGCGTGAAAAACAATAATGATAGACTAAACACTTTATCATGGCGAAAAATTCTCTCTAAAATGAAACAAACAGCTTCATGTAAATAATTTTCATAAAATAATAATAATAATAATAATAAATAAGTAATTGAACTAAGGCGAATAGATTTTTTTGATTGAATTTTAAGGACAAATATGGCGATGTCCCCAAATTTCGAAGACAAAATAAATAAATCGCCTTAAATTGTAAAATTTTGATAGTTTTTAATGTGGAAATTACTTAAAGCACTTCTTTCAGCTTATTTATTTTAAATCAGTAGGTCTACCTGGCGTTGTCCAAGTTGAAGTTGTGTTTATAGTATTTTGAAATCAATGAAAGAACTGGACAAAGATAAATAGACAATAAGACTTCTTCACACACCACCATTCCAGTCTTGCTTTTGCCTCCAAGGCAGTAGCACGTGTTTTTTGCACCTGATGAAGGAAGGCTACGTCCTTTCGAAACCGGTTGTGCTGGCTTAAATTTATGGTGTGTGAAGAAGTCTTATTGTCTATTTATCGTTTGTACACCAGTTTTGCATTTAGTTTTGGAACTGGAGAAAGGTGTAAAATGTAATGCATAAAGCATTTCCCGAAGTCTTTAATATATAATAGAAAGTATTATAAACTAAGCAGGTCTACCCGGCGTTGTCCAGGTTGAAGTAGTGTTAGTAGAATTTTGAAATCTATGAAAGATCTAAGCAAATAAGGTGTAAAATAAAAAGAGGGCACAACTTTAGTATGGGATCCCTTGTCGTCTTTAATAATTTTTTGTCATTTTTGCGAAAAATTGAAATGATTACCATAAGTGTAAAGACTTTGGCAAGAAACCTTCGTGCTATTTCGGTGCCAAATTTTAAATTTTGCCAAACGAGTCCGGTATTAAAGCTATGCCAGCATACAAAAAAAAAAAAAAAAAAAAAAAATCCGAATTATGACTATATAAACTTAAAGTGAGAACACAAAAACTCCATTTAAGTTACACATAAGGTATCTATAAAAAACGAAAAATTTTGTTTTACTGTTGAAAAGAAAAACACTTAATTAAAAAAAAAAAAAATTTCAAGCTAATGCCAAATATCTCTATGAAAATAGTTATTGATATTGGAATTCCCGATAAAAAAGTGTACCAATTTTCGTAACGTTGAGCGTAACTAAGATTTTTTTTTCTCAATTTTTATTATTATTCACGCGAAATTAAAAATATTTTATTTTATTAAAAAAGAAAATAAAAATAATAAAAATATAAATAAACACGTATTTTACTTGTTTATTTTTGCATCAAATATTTCTTTCTTTATAATCACTTTAAAGTTAAAATAGGATTTTTTACTTAATATCTTTTGATCCAGTTATCCGTTAAACTAAAAAATGCGGCGTTAGCTAGATTTTGTCTTGAATAATAAGTATATACCATTTTTCGTAGCGGTCGGTTGATCGCTGTAGCTTTGTGTAGCGAACTAAAAATCCGGACAGACAAACAATCAGCTTTATATATACAGATATAATAAATTATTATGGTAAAACATTTAAAATTTTATAACCAGCCTCTTGAAATCTGTTCTAGTATTTTGGGGACGAAGGATAGTTTTCGAGGACTATCCTCAAGATTCGAGGACATCTGGTCACTCTAAATCGAATTTGGTTTATACAAACGATTATCACAAATATAAGACTTTAAAATAGAAATATGAGATTTGTATCATTATAAATACATTTTATTTCATGGATGTTTGAATTTTTATCGAAGTTAAGTCTCTGGCCGATAGATGGCAGAATAGACAGAGAAACAATTAAATTTAGTCATTTCAAATTTGTACAAATCATTCACATGAGCAATCTTACAAATTTATATTAAATTATTAAAAACATTTCGACTGGGCCATGGCTTAGGTATAAATATTATTTAAGCAAATTGCATTTTAATTAATTAATTTATTTATTGATAACATATACATCAGATTTGTATGCTTGACTCTCGAAGCCCGCTTGTAAATCTTCGTTAGATAAAGACAGGTAGCACATGACAGCATTACGGTTGGAAAAACACTCAAGGCCACACGGAAATTGAACCCGCTCTCCTACGCTCGAAGACGATTAGCAGTGTGGTGACATAACCACTCGGTCACGGAGGGCCCCATTTTAATTTAATAAGTACGCAAAGCATGGGTGAAGTGTAACAATTAATACAGTGTTAAATTATGATAAATTAATTATTAGAATATATATCGTAAAATTATTTAAAGAAATTTCGAAATTATTATAAAGATATTTTATACCACAATCATTTTTAGATTTTGTACTTATTTTGTTGTTCACCAATTGAAAGTATTAATGGTTTCGGCCTAGAATCCAAGAAATAATTTTTATGTAAAATATAATTTATTTGTGAGTGATTATAAATGATATTTCAGTTCAAAGTCTAAGCTATAAGGAAAATTAATGGTTAATTACAAATTAACCCAATTCTATTTTTCATACACATGCGATATGCTTTTAGATATAAACTCATTTATCTATTAAAATTGAAAAGTTTCTGAAGATGACATGTTACAGAAAAAAGACATTAATCTTGATACAGTTCCAACATTTCTTTAACAGCTGTTATCTTATTTTGTACTTAATTCTACTTAAGTATAGGCACTGCAGTAAAACTCCCATACACATTTGTACTAAAGAAATGTTTAAAGTGTTACGTGGAATTCAAAGGCTAAAAAAAGAATATTTTCTCTCTCTTTCAACCCCCCCCCCCTTTTTTTTTAATATAATGAGAGTTTTTATTTTTTATTTTTTTTTTTTTTTTAATTCAAAATTTTAAGCTTTATTGAAAAGCAACAATTAAACAACATATTATAAAAATTTCATTAAACTAGTATGTTGTGGCCACCACAAGACTTCCTTCTATACTTTCCTATACAAATTCACGCAGTAACAATGTTTAAAAAAAAAAAAAATACGGTTTTTTTCATTTTTTTTTTCGTTAAAAGTAAAAAAAATCGATAACTTTGTTTTAAATTACTGCATATTTATTGCTCAACCATTCGTTTTAAAGGTATTGACGAGACCTTTCGAAAGATACCGATCTTGAAAATTTACACCCCCCCCCCTGGGAGGGGGGTACTTCCCCCTAGGGGGGAAGCGATGCCCCAAACTTTTTTCCTAATTAACTACTACTATTATCAATAATTCATATTAATTTCACAATCACAGGTTAGAATAACTCTCATTATGTACATTTATACGAAATTTTTTCCTATCCTGCCATGTTAAAAATTTAGAAAAAATACGATCACAGCGCCACCTGTTGAACGATTGATCCCCAAATCTAATCAGCCTCAGTTTATGTCAGGGGCCAACTAAATACCAAGTGTGGTTAAATTTCGTTTAAAAAAAAAAAAAAAAAAAAAAAAAAAAAAAACGATTTTTTTCTAAGTTTTTTTTTCGTTAAAAGTAAAAAAAATCGATAACTTTGTTTTAAATTATCACAGATTTATAGTTCAACCATTCGTTTTAAAGGTATTGACGAGACCTTTCGAAAGATACCCATCTTGAAAATTTACTCCCCTCGAGGGGGGGGACTTCCCCCCTAGGGGGATGGCGAGGCTCCTACGCATACAAAATTTTTTTTCCAGTTGACTATCTCTATTATAAATATTTCTTGTAAATTTCATAATGATTACTAAAAAATAATTCTCTTTATGCACATTTATACAAAATTTCGTCCTATATCACCATGTTAAAAATTTAGAAAAAGCAGGATGGCAACGCAACCTGTAAGACAATTTTTACCAAAAGTTGATAGGCACTAATTTATGTCAAGGTGCAACTACATACCAATTTGTATGAAATTCTGTGCAGTAGTTCTTGAGATACAGTTGCCACAAAATTTTGTCACACACACACACACACACACACACAGACAGACAGACAGACAGACAGACATTTTCTAAAAATGGTCAAATCGTGTTCTACAGCTCTCAAAACGTGTAAATTCATCAAAAACCCGAGGTCGAAAATTTTTACGAATCCAATACTTTCTCTATATTACATATAGAAGAAGGTAAAAAGATGATATTTAGTGGGAGGTTCTTGGTTCCCGGAGACCCATCAGAAATGCGGCGGAAGCCATTCTTGAGAAACTACTACAACGATCTTATTGAAATTTTCCGAACTTCTTCAAAATAAAACTGACTACTGCTTAAACGAAGAATTTCTTAAAAATAAGAATTTGTATTTTTGACAGCGTTGTATGTTTACAATTAGTACAATTTTCGGGTATTTTACCCCAAATATAGTATGACGATGAGATTTGGTGTTATCTCACCATCATCTTAATTTAAATTTTAAAATTTCTCTACTACCAAATTTCTTTAAAGCGCGTTGTCTCATGCAATTTACCCAGATTCCAAATTAAAATTAAAACTTTTGTGCTATACGGCACCCTGGCTATCTGTGTGACTATTCTGTTATTAAAATATTTTTACTTTCTTCTATATTCAATAGAAGAAAGTATTGGATTCGTAAAAATTTTCGACCTCGGTTTTTTGATGGATTTACACGTTTTGAGAGCTGTAGAACACGATTTGACCATTTTTAGAGAATGTCTGTCTGTCTGTATGTGTGTGTGTGACAAAATTTTGTGGCAACTGTATCTCAGGAACTACTGCACAGAATTTCATACAAATTGGTATGTAGTTGCACCTTGACATAAATTAGTGCCTGTCAACTTTTAGTAAAAATTGTTTTACAGGTTGCGTTGCCATTCCGCCTTTTCTAAATTTTTAACATGGTGATATAGGACAAAATTTTGTATAAATGTGCATAAAGAGAATTATTTTTTAGTAATCATTATGAAATTTACAGGGATTATTTATAAGAGAGATAGTCAACTGGGAAATTTTTTTTTTGTATGTGTAGGAGCCTTGCCACCCCCCCCCCCCTCGAGGGGAGTAAATTTTCAAGATAGGTATCTTTCGAAAGGTCTCGTCAATACCTTTAAAACGAATGGTTGAACTATAAATATGTGACAATTTAAAACAAAGTTATCAATGTCTTTTACTTTTAACGAAAAAAAAAAAACTTGGAAAAAACAATCGTATTTTTTTTTTTTTTTTTTTTAAATATTGTTACTGAGGGAATTTGTGTTGGAAAATATATAAGAAAGTCTTGTGGTGGCCACAACATACTAGTTTCCAAATGTTATGCAAATAAATATGCACGCATTATTGTCTATGGCAGTCTCTGTCCAATATTTACCCATTTTAATTTTTCTTTAATTCATTCTTCATGGACAGAGACTCCCATAAGAAAATAAGCAAACATAAAAAAAAAATAAAAGGTGGGTCATTTCCACCCCCCCAAAATTAAAACAAAGAAATAAAAAAATAAAACACATGTCGTCTGCTGGGAGTTAAAGAACAATGCAAAATCTTATTAGCCTGAAACCTTCTTATTAAGTTACTTGAATTTACTTATAACATACTTTTTTATTTACAAAGTATTTTACAATTTATCACTCTCCCAACAAGTAACTAAATGACTGACTCACAGATAAACAACAAAGTATATGAACATAAATGGAAGAATTATACACATGGGACAGTTTTCTCCCCCCCCCCCCCAAAAAAAAAAAAAATAATAATAATCAATGTTATATGATCAAAATGGCTCATTTAAATCAAACGATTAAGTCTCCAATTAATTTGGCAACTATCACAAACTACTGTCATAGTTTTATTTAATAATATTTTTTAACTGTTTTATTAATTTATCTTTTATCAAGAAACTTAATTTAAACAAGACAGAGCAACTATGATCCTAACTGTCACTAATACATACTACTCACATTTAAAAACAAAACAACAATAACAAAAAAAGCTACTCAGATTTAAATATCTAAAAATTTGACAAATTGAAACAAAATTTTCCATGTAGAAATGATTTCACAAGCAGATGACAAGACAACATATCTTTATTTATTTATATATGTTTTTTCTTTTAAGTGTTTATGAAATAATTACCAATAAAACAGGAATTCAAATCATTTTCTATAAAATGGATAGCATTTAACACCTGCCCCATTTCACAGCAAATTATAATATAGAAAAATACACATTTTAGTACAAAACAAATCAATTCTCGTTTTTTTTTCTTATACAAATTCACATTTATTGCATATGCTTCATAGACAGATATTAAGGGTATCTAGATCAAATAATGTTTATTAAATATACAAAAGCCTCATTATTTAGAAAAATTCAGGAAATAATGAAAAAAAAAAAAAAAAAAAAAAAAAATTTACCAGTCATCATTTGGTGTTTTGTAGGAAAACATCAGTAAAATCTGGTGATCCATGACATCTCGATAGGTAGTTGCGATTTTTTCCTTCTTTATTATTTTTTAACAAACGAAGCATTAAACAAAAACCTTTGCACGAATAAGGGTTCTTGTGCCTACACATGCTTGCCTATCTCAAATTCCCCGTGACCATAGTCACATTTCCGTAATCAAAGGAACAGTCATATGAGTTTCAATCTTTAAAATCACAAAACAGAACTGACTCCCTTGGTCTTTACGTCATTACCGGCAGAACAGCAACTCCAACAGAGTTTCGAGAATGATTACAGTATGAGATGAGTTTCAGTCATGCCAGACTCCATACCACCAACAAAGATCTTCTTAATACCAAGTCTCTCCTTGTCTCTTAAAACTTTAGATCGTTTTCTTTTAATTGTATAAGGCCCACTACGTAAAACAATATCCTCTTAATCTATATGTACAAAAGCAACAAAGCAAAAAAAAAAAAATAAATAAAAAAAATAATAATAATAATAATAATAATAAAAAAAATAAATAAAAAAAAATAAATAAATAAATAAATAAAATAAATAAATAAAATACTCGAGACAGCACCCTGGTGGAATCAGTTTTGATATTAACTTCTGTGACTTAATCAAATTTTGAGAAAGTCTTTTGGAGTCTTTTGAGTCATGTCACTGCCTACCTCTTTAATCAAAAGTTTTCTTTCTTTCTTTTTCTTTTTTTTTTAATTCAGAATTTTGATTTCCTCTTCACCAAAAGCGATATTTATTTTGCTAATTTCTGGGATTTATTTATTTCTTCTCTTTCTTCTCTTCTTCTTCTTTTTCTTCTTCTTCTTTTTTTTTTTTTTTTCTGCATGCCAGGATTTTTATTTTATTATAATCTTAGGATTTATTTTTCCAGATCCAACCTAATTTAAGTTCAGTTTCGTTAAAAGAAAACAAACAAAAATCAGCTAACATATTAATTATTTAATATATTTCCATTTTATTTAACTAGCAAAAACTTAATAAAAAAATCACTGTTAAAGAAAACTCCTTAACAATAGCTTTTTAAAATTAATTGTAATCGAAAGAAGAGAAAGATACTTCGTTCAAGCACTAGTCATTCTATTTTGAAGAATATCGCAAAATGTGAATAAGATCGGTGCATTAGTTTTTGAGAAATCTTGTACCCGCTTTTCAGAAGGGTCTCTGGAAACCAAGATACATCGGCTGAATTTTCCAAATTTTTAAGGAAATTTTTATAAAATAATGTTCAAATGTTGCTCTTTAAGCTCGAAATTTCGAATAAAAAATTATATATATAAATAGAATAGAGAAGACATGTTTTTTTTTTTTTATTTTTTTTTTAAGCTTTGGGGAATCGGCAAACTTATGGTACTCATACATCTGCGGAGAGGATGGTTTCCCCACTTCAGTAATCTCAAGAGGTAATTTTTGTACAGATTATGGATAACATTGCTACGATGGATTTTACATGTACCACCCACCATTAATGTTTACGCGACAATCTCGGTACGGCCTGATTATTGAACCGGCAATCTTCCAATTACGAGTTGGGCGTTCTAACGGACAAACTACTGTGGCTCAATCTTTAAGTAAGATGTATAATAATATTACAACGAAAGCATGGCCAAATCTATATTAATAAAATCAGAGTTTTATCTGTAAATTTGTCGGAATCGAAAAATGTTGCGATATCTTCACGTTTCACACACCATGAAAGCCGAAAATGACTTCAGAAAATTTTGCCTGTGTGTGTGTGTGTGTGTGTGTGTGTGTGTGTGTGTGTGTGTGTGTGTGTGTGTGTGTGTGCGCGCGCGCGCGTGCGTGCGTGTGTGTGTGTCATCGTGCCTGTATGTCGCTTTTTTTGTCAGAGCATCACTTGAGAACGGCTGGGCGGAATTCAACGGCGCTTGGCAGGAATTTAGGTCTTCACCCAACTTAAAATTATATGTATCAACTTTTCAAAAATTCCCACCCGTTTCCCCCTGGGGGCAAAAGACAAAAACACGTTTGTCCGGGCATCACATGAGAACGGCTGGACTGAATTTAACAGCGCTTGGCAGAAACTTAGGTCTTTACCCAACTTAAAATTATATCTATCATGTTTTCAGAAATTCCCCCCCGTTCCCCCCTGGGGGGCAAAAGACAAAAACACGTTTGGCCGGGCATCACTTGAGAACGGCTGGACTGAATTCAACAGCGCTTGGCAGAAACTTAGGTCTTTATCCAACTTAAAATTATATCTCACAACTTTTTAGAAATTCTCCCCGTTCCCCCGTGGGGGGCAAAAGACAAAAACACGTTTGTCCGTGCATCACTTGAGAACGGCTGGACTCAATTCAACAGCGCTTGGCAGAAACTTAGATCTTTACACAACTTAAAATTATATCTATAACTTTTCAGAAATCCCCCCCCGTTCCCCCCTGCGGGGTAAAAGACAAAAACACGTTTGTCCGGGCATCACTTGAGAACGGCTGGACTGAATTCAACAGCGCTTGGCAGAAACTTATATCTTTATCCAACTTAAACTTATATCGATCGATTATTTTGCAGAAATTCCCCCGTTCCTCCCGGGGGGGGGGGAAAGAAAAAGCACGTTTGTCGGGGCATCACTTGAAAACGGTTGAACTGAATTCAACAGCGCTTGGCAGAAGCTTAGATCTTTATCCAACTTAAAATTATACCTATCAACTTTTCAGAAATTCCCCCCGTTCCCCCTTTGGGGGGCAAAAGACAAAAATACGTTTGTCCGGGTATCACTCGAGAACGGCGGGACGGAAATCAACAGCGCTTGGCAGAAACTTAGATCTTTATCCAACTTAAAATTATACCTATCAACTTTTCAGAAATTCCCCCCGTTCCCCCTTTGGAGGGCAAAAGACAAAAACACGTTTGTCCGGGTATCACTTGAGAACGGCTGGACGGAAATCAACAGCGCTTGGCAGAAACTTAGGTCTTTACTCAACTTAAAATTATATCTATCAACTTTTCCGAACTTCCCTCCCCCCCCCGTTTCCCCCTGCGGGAGAAAAAGACAAAAACACGTTTGTGAGCATAATTCGGCTCCTAATTACTGCCCAATAAAGAAATTCCACGTCGGGAGACTAAACATGAGTACAAATAAAGCATTATCTGCGATTTAGGAATTTTCGATTTTTAAAGGAAGGAAGGGAGAAAATCGAATTTTGGCGGGAAATTTTGAAAATTCCTGATTTGAGTCGAACTCTACCAAAAATGGAATAAAGATGTTGAAAAAAGGCTTTGCGACTTTATTAGGATATTTCCTAAAACACATTTTTGATTTTTTGTGATCTGCCACTTTTTTTTCTTTTGGGGGAGGGGGGGGGGGGGGGTATGTGTTACAAAGAGCAAATTCGAGACACCCTTTTTAGCGCTAAATTTGTCCTGGAAAATTTATGAGAGCTGCGGTCACGAAGTTTGGTGCTTGGATTTTTTATATGCAACCGGCACCTAAAGAAACGGGATTTATCGAAATACCCCATTCCCCCCAGCGGGACAGGAAGCAAAAAAAAAAAAAAAAAAAAAAAAAAAAAACGTTTGTAAGCATAACTCGGCCCCAAATTACATCACGGTGAAGAAATTGCACATGAGGAGACTAGACTTGAGTATAAATGAAACATTATGTGCGATTTCAGAATTCTTGATTCTTAAAGGAGGGGGAGGAATCGTTTTTCGAGGGGGAAATTTAAGAAATTCCGGATTTTTTAGTAGAGCTCTACTAAAGATATTACAAAGGTATTGAAAGTAGCCACGTGTCTTCTTTAGAATCTTTTCAAAAACACATTTTCGTTTTTTTGTGATTTTCAAGTTTTATTTATTTATTTATTTTTTGAGGGTGGGGGAGTTGCAAATTCAAGACCTTCCCCCCTTTAGCGCTAAATTTGTCTTGGGAAAGCTATGGGATCTGTGGTCACGAAATTTGGTGCGCAAATTATTTATATGTATCTGACACTTATTGTAACGAGATTTTACGAAATTCACCCACTTACCCCCTTGGGGTCGGGGGGGGGGGTGCAATAAACATTTGTAAAAACACGTTATTCTGTTTGAATTCGCTTTACATTATCTTAGAATGATGCGTTTTGGTGTGTGGATGTTGATTAGGTGTACGCATTATGTACTTTAGTGAGATTTCGCAAAACTTCTAACTTAGCCGCTGGGGAAGGGGGGGTAAGAAGCGGGTAAGTTGCTGCCGAATGCAGTGTGGACGCGGAATCCTCACGTTGCAAGCGGGAAAAACCTCTATGGAATACAGAGGAAACTTTTTCTTAGATTATTAATAATGTAATGGAATTTTGACAACTCATTTAAGTATAGTGCTCAGCGAAGCGGGCATAGCCTGCTAGTTTTAAATAAGGAAAAACGAAAAATGTTTTCCATTTATTTTATTGTGTCTTTTCTCCTGTACAAAAATGAATTTAATTTTCAATAGATTATAAAAAAAAAAAAGTAGTTTTTATGAGAACGAACAAAAATATATGGAATTATTATTATTATTATTTTTAATAATAAAGTTCTTTTTAACAAGATATTTGCAGTTGTTTTTAGTAGATGGGATTTAATTTTACGAGTAGTTTTGAATTGGATCAATCTTGATCGCAATCAGAGTATTTTACCATGTAACACTACGAATTTTCAATATCGATGATGTGAATATTATCAAGGAATGATATCCATCATGTTTAGTGTTACAATTTACATATATGTTCTGAAATGATCTGTGCTACTAAAGTAAACAGTAGCGAAACTGAAGCTTTGACGACGAACATAAATGATCTAAAAAGTTTTTTTTTTTTTTTTTTTTTTTTTTCTCGAAGACATCTTATGTTTTGTTGGAAACTTCTATAAAAACGGTATCATGATGCTAACTAAATATTTGAAATTATAATTTAACCACAATGAAATATAAAACCTAATTAGGTCTAAGCTCTTAAATTACTGTCTGTATTAATTTGATAAAGAAATTTCTTATTGAGCTTCTGTGAACGAAATTTAAGGGTCCTTTTCACTCACCGCTGCCGGAAACCGAAGCTAATGTTACTCTATGGGGAATTTTTCTTTACAAATATCTTATTAACTAATACATATTTTTAAATTCTGTTTTCACATTCTGAAAAATTCCAACTGTTAAATTGACGGACTTTTTTTAAAAAATTACTTTTTTAATTTTTTATATTTTATTTTGAAGCTGCAAAATACGAATTTTCAATATGTGAAATTTTTTCATTTTGCAATTTCAAAATAAAATATTAAAAATTAAAAAAATACATTTTTTTAAATGGTCCGTCAATTTAACAGTTGGGGATTTTCTGAATGTGAAAACAGAATTTAAAAACATGTACTAGTTAGTAAGTTATTTGTAAAGAAAATTTCTCCATAGAATAACATTGGCTCGGACTTCCGGCGACGGTAAGTGAAGAGGGCCGTTAACTGTAAGCATTGTTCCGAATGGGTATCTGTGTTACTTCTAATATTTGGCGAACGATCTGTATGTTACTATATAGGGAATTTTAAAATAATATTCGTGCTACCACCGATTTTGACAAATGGGGTGACGTTAAAAACGTTTTCACATCTGTAATGATAATATAATTAATCGTCAGAAATTAACCGCTATCGTGTAGAGCTGGATTATTTATCAATATATCCCCAAGTATCGATATTTTTTTAATATCCCGATAACAAAATAGTATTTTGTATAATAAAAAATTAAAATCTTAAGTAGGAGAAAAATAGTTGTCTTTTGCATAGGGCAAATGGGGATTTGATTCCTGATCATGTTTCAGCCGCCCGGAGTTTTTCGTGGTTTGTTCCGAAATTAACGTATTTCATTTCCAACTAAAATTACGAATTTTCTAGTTTAAAACAAATTATAAAAATAATTTTGTAAATTTCATTTTCTAAACGTATAACGAATAAATTGAGAAACGCTAGTTTTATTTCCTGTTCGAAATTAAAATTTTTCGGGGCTTTATAACTTTATTTCTAAAATGCGCTTTCTTAGCTTCAAATGAGAAAGAAAAAAATTGAAATTAAAAAATTATTATCGAAAATTTAACTGGCAGTGGTGCAAATTTTATTTATTTTTCTACTCTTTTATAAAATTATTGTATTTCTGTATAAATAAAATGTAATATATTTATACAGCCATTTAAAATAAGATAAAATAAAATAAATATATATATATAAATAAATAAAAAAGAGCTGAATTGAACTTCATAGCATTCAGAAAATAAATTATATAGCAATTTTCAGTTTATAGTGTATTTAAATAGAAATATTTTTATCATTAAAACAATACTTGCAATTTTAAAACCATTTTAAGACATAATTTTCTTTTTTTATTTGTTAATCACAGAGAAAATATAGTTTGAAATACAGCAATAAGCTACTGAAACCAGCTGATAAAATTTTTAATAAAGTTACAAATGTATACAGATGTTTTTAACTGTTATAAAACTCATGATAATAAATGATCAATAGGAAAGAAATTGAAAAAAAAAAAAAAAAAAAAAAAAAAAACCAGAAGTTTAGGAACATAAAGCTTACATTATTATTGTACCATTTATTCTATTTCAATGTAATCATGCTCGCTTCTTGCAAAGAAAAATTACATATATTATTAAGATATATTTTACATTAGTTAGTGTATTTCCAAAGTGCAAAATTTAGTTAGTTTTATTGTACCGTTTATAATTTTTGAGTGATGTTGAATTTCAGTAAGTGAAAATAAAATACAAATGATAAAGGATATGTTTTATCCAGAGAAAACATTTTCGTGAAGGTTTTCCGAAAACATCAGGAGAAAACATTTTCGTGATTAATACTTTTGAAGTAAAGATCAAAATCCAGAAGAATATATATATTTTTTATCACGCTTAGAAATGGAAACTATTTAGAGACTCGAAATACTTTTTAATGTATCTTTTCATTCTTCTCCTATGAAAGAAAAGCCAGGCAGTTTTGAAATGATTTATGAGCCTTATCTTTCAAACTCCTTTCTTCCCTTTAAAAAAAAAAAAAAAAAAAAAAAAAAAAAAATCTTTCTTGTATAAAGTATTACGTGATGAAGTTTCAGTGAACCATGTAATGTAATGCAATGAATGCAAAATGTTCATCTAGGATGGATTTATTTGATTTTTTAAGAGCTTCTTGAAATTTCTTTTTATATTCATCCAAAAATCTCATATAAATATTCAATTTTTAATAAACATTTATAATAAATATTACACTTAAAAGTCGTATGTAATATTAAAATATTTTATTTAAGTATATATATGCATTATATATGTATAATAATAAATGAAACTAATTAAGTACACCGATTTTTGAAAGTTAAGTAACAATCTATCTTCTTGCTTTATAATTTTCCGTATAACTCTTAAGGAAATGAGCACACAAACATTGCATTTAAATGAAACATTTTTTATAAAATTTTTAATCAAATTTTTTATATAGTTTGAAATGAGAATTTTCGGTAAGTGATATTTTGCATTTAAATGAAACATTTTTTATAAAATTTTTAATCAAATTTTTTATATAGTTTGAAATGAGAATTTTCGGTAAGTGATATTTTGCATTTTGCATTTTACAATTTTAAAATAAAGTATTAAATATAAAAAGAGAATCAATTTAACAGTTGTGAATATTCTGAATGCGAAAACGAAATTTTAAAATATGTATTAGTTAATGAGTTATGAGTTATGGTGGGGATTAATTCTCTATAGAATAACTTTGGATTTAGCTTCCGTTGACGATAAGTACAGAAATACGTTTTTGTAGATTTAAGTTAAACATTTTTAAGTCATTGATATACTTGAAAACAAAAAAGTAGATCACGTTACCCCTTAAACTTTTCTGTGGAATGCCTAAGATAAGTTTAGTGTCCAACTTTGGTTTTGATTGATTCAATATTTCGTAAAGTATTGTCATTGTAAAATTTCATGTGGTAACCATATTGAAATAACTTCTCTGAGATCCTGATATGCGCTGCATATAAATTGAAGCTTAAAAAACCTGTCTTAAACCCATTCTTCACGATGTGAGATTAAAATTTTCAAATTATCACTTTTTAAAAACAGAATGCCAGAGCACGTTGCCTAGCAAACTTACTTAAGATATTGATAAGAGGAGTGCACTGACTAGTTTTGGTTCAAATTAATTCAGTATTTCAGGAGTTGTCGTGATGACAAACATTCAAGTGGAAACCATTTTGAAACAAGATAGAGGACCAAATTCAACAATAAATTTGGTGCAGACTGTTATACGGGATATGTATACATGGAAACTTAACCAAATCTAGTCTAAAATACGTTTTTAAGGATATCAATTTTAAATTTTTAAGTGGTTAAAACTTTGAATAAAAATGGCGGAACAAGTTGCCCAGCGAGCTCTTCTATGATATTTCTAAGGTTGGTGCACTGTCCAACTTTGATTCCATTTGATTCATTGTATTATAAGTGATCGTGATGAGACATTTTCCATTACATACACGCACATACATACATACATACACCCATATATATATATACACACACTCTATGACCCCCCCCCCTCAAAAAAAAAAAAAAAAAAAAAAAAAAAAAAGATGCACCAAGAAGAAAAAATTCAAATTGAACACAAATTGATATGCATACAGGCTTTGACGGAAAATGGAAAGTTTGAATGTTTAGCTGCCATTGATTCCATGACATAAATTCTTTGAGAATTTCTACTCGGATAGACAGTAATTATGCTATGCATAGCATGCAGGTGTGTGAACAATGTGCGCTGATGTCAGCATTTGGGAGAGGAGTGTAGTTGGGTTCAAAGCAGTGTTGCCAGATTGGAGACATTTTTAATTCAAAACCACCACAAAATTTAAATTGTAACGGTTGCCTAATAACTTCAAAGATTAATCGTCTATTATTTATATTAAACATCACTTCTCAAAATTACTGGTGAGAGTTGAATAAAAAAAAGTACCCAATTTGGCAACACTGGTTCAAAGAAGCCGGTTGGTCTAATCGGCGAATCGTTTGACATTTGAATAACAGCGATGCCATTATTAGACGATGTTGGCAGGAATGAATGAACAATGGCCGTACACAGCGTCAAGAAGGAAACGGTCTGCCTAGAGAGAGTGCAGAACGTAAGAACCGATCAATCGTTAGAGCGGCATTGTCATCGATCCTACGTGCAACTGGTACTTCAAAGGCTTTAAAGGCCATTAAAAGGTGGATCAAAGAAAGGGGATTAAGCTCAAAGAGCCTCTTGCGCCAACTACTATTAAAGTCTGTACACCGACAAGCTCGTTTGCAGTAGTGTCGGGTAAGTTCGACCCTGGGATGCCACTGAATGAAGTAGAATTGTCTTCAGTGATAAGTCTCACTTCGAATTGAGCCCGATAACCAACGAAAACGTTTTTGGAGATAACATGGAAAACGGTGGGATACTAGTCTGATTGTCTCCCGCCATATGGCTCGACAACCAGAAATGATAATCGAGAGTTCCATTTCATTTCATAGTAGTGCTTCTATGGTAGTCACCTGCGGCATCCTTACAGTACAGCGGCACTTCGACGATATTGTACGCCACGTTGTGTTGCCCTTCATATCACGCCATCCTGGTCTTGCATTTCAGCAGGATAATACCTGCCCGCACACGGCGATTGTTTCTACTGCTTGTCTTCGTGCTTGCCCAACATTACCTTGACCAACACGATCTGCGGATCTCTCTCCCATTGAGAACGTGTGGAGTATATACAACAAGCTCAGGATTTTGCCGATATAACGCGCCAATTGGACAGAATTAGGCACAATATTCGCCAGGAGACACCCGCCAACTCTATCAATTAACTGCTTGCATAAGGCCTAGAGAAGGATCAACGCGGTCTTGAATTGCTCACTCTTTCTCTTAAAAAACATTATCTAATTTTTTTGATATTATAATTATTTGTCCCCCCCCCCCTATAAATACATTCCATCTACCAGTTTTTGTGCCATTCGGATAACTCCATCTTAGTGCGTTTTATTTTTATTTATTTATTTATTTTTAACTTTTTATTTTAAATTAGAGTGTATGCATTATTTGTTTGGATTTTGTCCTTCTTTTACATAGTTTTAAGTTCTTATATCGTATATAAAGAGGGGAATCGTAACTAAACTTGGCCTATTCAGAGCTCTCTGTAGCTGTAATTAAAATGTGGATTGAGTCGAAAATTTGTATATAGACAATCAATAGATGCGCTCAAAGATTCTGAAAATAATAATAATAATAATAGAATGCATTAATAAAAATTACTACACATTATTAGTTAGTATATGCATTAAAATCACTGAAGATTTTTATTAGCTTACTCACTGTTTATATAAAAATGCTCAGACATCAGTGCTTGGTAATAAAAGTATGCAGTTCGTAAAAAATTAAAAATCTTTTCGCATGAAGTTGCATTATAGAGAAAATACGCGTAATTTACAAAAATAAAAATACGTTATCAGAACGCATTTTCGCAAATTACAGAGAATTTCTGGCAGCAAATTGGACATATTTTTTACAGTGTATCTCTGGAGTTAGAGGTCTGCACGGGCCGGGCTTTCGGGCCGATTTTTTCAATTTGCTCTCGGGCCGGGCCGGGCTCGGGCTCAATATTTTTGTGTGTACTCGGGCCGGGCTGGGCCTGGAGGAAATATTAAGCCCCAGGCCGGCCCGGCCCGATTCTTTTTCTAAATTCCTCGTTAATCAACGAAAAATGAAAATGATAAAATACTTTTTCAGTCATTTATTTTACATAATTTTACAGTCTGGTATTTCACATAAAGTTTTATTTTGTTAAAATGTGCCTGTAACTACAATTTAATTGTCTATCAGCTTGACTGTTCGCGATCTGATTTTCCGCAAATATTTTAAACATGTCTCAAAAATAATATATTTTATTTAAAGTAATATTAGATGGTTTCTAATTTAAAATAATATGCATGTTTCTACCAGTTTGCGTACGTGTAACAAATAAAAGAAATTAGATACGTTACTGTATATAATGCTTTGTTTTCTATGGTCTGTAGTGTTTAGGTGGTATGAAGGCTATAAAAATCCTTCCGCTGTAACTTTTCCTCTAAGGCTTCTTTTTCTGTTCTCCGGGGCACTGGATGAAAGTAGCACCAATTTTAGCATGTGCAAAAGCATCTTTTCTATTGAATATGGTTGGATTAGCATTAAAGTTTTGTTTACCGGATGACATGAAAGATTTGGATACATTACGGTATATAACAGGAAGTGGTTGAAAGTGTATTTTTAATATTATTAACCATTTTAAATATCTTCCTATATTGTTTGAGGAATGTTAATATTTTCGATTTGACTTTCTGTCTGTCTTTGTGCCTTCTGTAAGTCTGTAATAATGAAATACCATTTATATATAAATATCTTGTAAACATTCAGCAGTTTTGTTAAAGAACATTCTATTGCTTAGCTATATAAAACCTCTGCAAAGTACATACTAAAAATCTTTTTCGTAAAAGGCATGTTTTTTTTTTTTTTTTTTTTTTTTTTTTTTTTTTTAATTTTACATATTTTTGAATCGGGCCGGGCCTGGAAAGAATTTTTCGATTTCATACCGGGCCGGGCCGGGTTCGGGCCTGAAAATTTCGGCCCGTGCAGACCTCTATCTGGAGTATACGTGCAAACAGCAATTTTTTATCGGATTTTGACACTTTGCAATACATTTTTAAGATGTGACGAGCTTTTGATATAGCCTGTATATGTACATGAACGTGCATATGTATGTGTACTTTTATATGTATGCATATTTCAGCATCTGTGCCTACATGCATGTGTTTCGTATCATAAGAAAAAAATAGTAATTCTATTATATATAAGTTACATTTTTAGATCGAATAGTACATGTGTTAGATAGTAGCAAACAATTGTTTAAAATCGTATTTCAGAACAATAGCTTAACAGTTTTCTAAATAATGGATGTTCTTATAAGAGTAACTCTGTTCATAACTGCCTAATACTAAAGCATAATGCAATTAACGATTCCGTTAAGAACATAATCAAAGCTCAATGGTCTCTGACGATGTCTTTAAACTAGTAGCATTAGTTTAAAAGTTTAATTAGGTCTCTACATCTCATTTGGTAAGTTGGAGACATTCTAGTGAATTCTTAAATTAATTCAAATGTTCGTGAAACCGTAACGTTTTAATGTTATCTGTGTAGTGATTTCTTTTTAATATTTATTCTTGACACACATTTGCTAAAATAATTAAATTCCTAACTTAAACAAGTATTTTCAAACCTCTATGAAAAAAGCAAAAATGAATACTATTATTTAATTTCTTTTTCTTTAATTAGATTTATTTTTTTATATTTTAATTCAAAATTAGGTAAAATGCTTCAATAAGTACTTTGCAATATCTAAAATCAGATTAAAAACAATATTTATAAATTTATAAAGAAAAGTATTTGGTGTGCCATGTAGTGACGAACCATTTATTGTAATAAAATCAGTATTAGAGAGAAATTGTTAATTTAAGACATTCTCCAAACTGTATCGTACATTGCGTTCCATACTTCGAAATTACACCCAAGTTCTTTAAATATTTTTAATGGGTCATAAAATTTATCTATTTATTAAGGAGATAATTTAAAATTAAAATAAGTTTTCCAAAATAAATAATTCCTTAATTAATAGATAGACAAAGAATTTCGTTAATGAGGTATTTTATTAAATATTTTTGTCTCTTATACAAAACTAATATTTTATTTAGTTCAAGTTTAATTTCATTCAAAACCGCTTTAGGTAGCACTCAGACATGTTTGAATAATAGAGAAAAAAGGTTGATAGTTACACAATAAAATATTTTCCCTTTTTTTTAGTCTATAAAATTTTGACTCAGCCAGATGCGCATTATAGAGGTTAGTCCAGCTTAGATGATTGTATGAGACTCCTCCATATCCTTCACCTTTATAATTACACACAAGCAACAAAAAAGGGCATTAAATTTCGTAATTTGAAGGCACTTAGATTCCGGAATTTGAAGTCACATCTGGATCCAGGAAGAGGGATCGCCACTATACACTCCATCAGGTAAATTATTCCCCCTAGAAGAATCATGGATGTTTTGGCAAATTCCTTTAGTTTCTCATGTCTTTAATATTTATAATTAAATACAATCAAATGCAGCTGATGCGGGAGGAAGCAGGATTTGTATATTTTGAGAACCACCGAGAGAATTCATCACCGTCTCGCCGAAAAGTAGTTGACCAAGAACCAGTTCTCGCACTTCTAAAAAATGCTCTTCGAAAGTCGTGGGTTGGAGAGAGTGTGTGTGGGTCGCTTATAGTTCCCCTAGCCTGGAGTTTTTCTTCGGATCCTCCATTCAAGTTTTATGACTCCTGTAAACTATCGCATTTCCTTTTTTGTTCTATAATGTCAACTGAGCAGCCAGTGAGTCTAAGAGATCCCTATCTCATTTCTTTCCCTTCTCCTTCAATTTTACAAGAAGCACTTATAAATCTATCTTATTCTTATTTAAAAGCAAAAAACTTTTTTTTTCCCAAATATTTACATACAGATTAATAACTACTTTCCATTATTCTACCACAAAAAATATTTACACATAAATAGCTATATACTTAAATGAAAAATCATTTATGTATCTATATACATATCTAAATGTGCAATTTTAATTACAACATTTATATCCCCCTTTCTACAATATATATATATATATATATATATATACTAGCTGACCCGACAAACGTTGTTTTGTCATATAAATTATTTCTAGAGAATATTTTGCTAGAAAAAAATAACTAACTTATTGTAAGTGTGTAAGGATGTGGTATATAAGTGGAAGATGTATGGAGCGCTGTGAACGGTGAAAGAATATAAAAATAACAAAACACCAATCATTTATTTTTTTTAATTTATTAAAATTGATTGTTTAAAATTATATACATATCGCTACTTATAACAATATTACTAAAAAACAATATCAATCCCTTAATGCAACAGAGTGTACAATATTTTTTGTTATCCCATCTTTCACCAATACAAACAAACTGGATGGTTTGCCCACTCGAGAGCCACGTATAATTGTCCGTGTGAAAAACATGATGTGCTCAAATCTAAGCCACAGACAGACATCGTTTGGCCCTGAGACTTATTGATAGTCATTGCAAATGCCAATCTAATTGGAAATTGAGGGCGTTTAAATTGAATTGGCACATCTGTGGGTATAATAGGGATTCGCAGTAGTAATATATTTTCACCTCGAAATTTGTCATTTAAAATGATGGCTTCGATAACATTTTTCATTAATTTTTTTATGACTAATCGCTTGCCGTTGCACAACCGCTGTGGGTTCAAATTACGAAGCAAAATAACCGGAGATCCAACCTTCAGTTGTAAAATATGCGGTGGCATGCCTGGTAGATCCAATGAGATTAAAAACTTTGTTGGATAATTTACAGCTTCGGTGGCATCGCAAACTGTATCATTAGATTTGTATGACACCAAGTCTCCTGGTAACAAATGTTGTATCTTGAGATTCAATTCGTTGACGTCCACATTTTTTGCTGCTAAAATTGCTCTTTCTGCCAGCCACTCATGATTTGTGTATCGTCTGTGTACATCGGGAAATATCTGGTCAATAAGAGCATCTTGAGAATAATGATTGTGCAGAAATCGGTCGGTAATTTTATGCATCCAGTTTCATCTGTAGTAACTTTTCCATCGCCGATATCTAACAATTGTTTTGGGAATGTTTCAGCGGATGTATCTTGAAGCTTTTGAACGCACAAATTTACTTTCAGTTGTACTTTTTCAACATTACGCCATAATGACGATGATTTTAAGCACGCGTTGATCTCATCAGCGTATGTTGAACGCGGAATAACGGGAAGTGCTTGTCTGAAATCACCTGAAAAGAGTAACAGAGTGCCGCCAAATAGTTTGTCGTTGTTTTTTACATCTTTCAAATGTCCTGTTCGACGCCTCAATCGAATGTTTGTGTGCCATAGTGCATTCATCCCAGATAAGAATTTTACTCTATTTCAGCACTGTGGCCATGGATGATTGTTTTTTTATGTTGCACACTGCGTCTGGGTTATTTTGAATATTTAGTGGCAGTTTAAATAATGAATGAGCTGTTCTGCCTCCATCCAATAAAGTTGCCGCAATGCCAGATGATGCAACAGCCAATGCGATGCCATTATTTGATCGTATTTCGGCGAGAATTAGCGAAATAATAATGTTTTGCCAATTCAACCTGGTACACCCAAAAAAAAAAAAAAAGAATCCACCTTGTCCTGCCAAAACTGCGAGCATGATGCGGTCGTAAATGGTTCTTTGTTCTTCATTCATTAGTGGGACACTGCGAGCAACAATCGCTGCCATTTCTACAGTATTGTATTGTAGTTCACGATTCAATTCAGTGCTTATTAAATCAGATGCATTTCGATTTGTTGAATGCATACCGAAATGACTGAGTGGTAAGTTGGCAATGATAATGCAAGATCTTCAATAGCAATCAATGCTTCATTGTACATAGCGTCACTGAATACTATCGTTAGATCGTTGCACCGTGAACGATGTTGATGCAATATATCATCAGTCATTGAATCTTTGTGATTATCCCATAATGTCTCTGCTCTGGCCGGGAAACATGTAGTCAACACTATAGCGAATAGTAGACGAATTTGTTTTGCTGTACAGTTCAGTCCTACTTCAGCAAGCATACACTCCCACTGGTTGTCGTCTTCCAGCAAGCCGAGTGCAAGGCATGCATCTTTATACGTTGGATACTGTTGTCCATTCACTTTACGTAAATCATGAAATGACAAAGGGCCAATGACATTAACCAAAAACAGTCGAAGATAAAAGCACTCAGTCTGCCTTGGATTGACTGTAAATACTCGTCCCAAGGTGTTTGATTTGAATAAACCAGGACATGCATCAATCGGCGTGCCTTGCTTGCGGGGCATCCATTTTTTTGTTGGAGCCCATGTGAAATAGCGTGGTACTTCTGAATAGAGTAATGTCCGTGCAAAAGCACCAAAAGCATCCGCACGATTACACAATTCAAAAAATTCGGTGAGTGTAGTTTTTGGTGGATTTATAGCACGATCAATCGCTGTCTCGCTCGTGAAATATACGCGCTGGCCATTTTCAAGATGGACGGCTAAATGAAGAACTACTGTATCCCGTTCATGAATTGGGGAACCAAAGATACGCCAAACAGCTTCATTGGAGCTGACGTACCGGCCAATTTGGTAAAGTGTTATTTCATCGTTGTTATTCACCGGAGGAGCATTCACATTGGTATTTTCAACTCGAAATACAGCCATATCACTGCCTTTATTCACATACTTGCAAATGTATTTGATGCTCTTCACTGAACTGCAGAACTGAACATTAATATGAGCACCAAAAATAAATTTAAAAAACTGGCGTACAGACAATAGCAAGAAATTCAAACTTCTTCACACACTATAAATTTTAAATCAGCACAACCGGTTTCGAAAGGATGTAGCCTTTCTTCATCAGGTGCAAACACGTGCAACTGCCTTGGAGGCAAAAGCAAGACTGAAAGCAGCACAAAATCCAGAGGGGGAGGAGCAACACAAACAACCAATAGGAAGCAACATGCAGGATAGGACCAATCAGAGAGGAACACACGTACACACACACCACAAAATGAGGAGGGAGGAAAGGAGTAAACAATTATTATTGTTTTTTTTTTTCAATAATATTAAACTAATAAGTAAATTTAATAAAATTTATCCATTAATTATTATTATTTTATTTAAATTAGATATATTTTATTATATCTAATATGATGTTATAAACATAATGAAGGAAATTATTTAATTGAATTAAACAAAGTGATAAAATTGTCAATGAAAAATCTGATTCCACTTTGCTGTTTACAGCCTGGAAAAATTTGTTTAATTCAATTAAATAATTTCTTTCATTATGTTTATAACATCATATTAGTTATAATAAAATAATTCTAATTTAAATAAAAATAATAATAATTAATGGATAAATTTTATTAAATTTGCTTATTAGTTTAATATTATTGAAAAAAAAAAAAAAATAATTGTTTACTCCTTTCCTCCCTCCTCATTGTGTGGTGTGTGTGTACGTGTGTTCCTCTCTGATTGGCCCTGTCCTGCATGTTGCTTCCTATTGGTTGTTTATGTTGCTCCTCCTCCTCTGGATTTTGTCCTGCTTTCAGTCTTGCTTTTGCCTCCAAGGCAGTTGCACGTGTTTGCACCTGATGAAGAAAGGCTACGTCCTTTCGAAACCGGTTGTGCTGATTTAAAATTTATGGTGTGTGAAGAAGTTTGAATTTCTTGCTATTAATATGAGCATTGAATGTTTTGCTCAGCAGAGGCGAATATGGGACCACCCAACGGTTATCAATGTCAATATCTATGTTATTGACATAGATGACCGCCATAAATGATAAGATTGTCCGCCAGTATCGGGATTTCTTCGACGATATATTGGATATCCGTCAACATTTGTGATCGTGAAATTTTTCGGAAAACTTTTAGTACATTTTCCATCTGCACAAATAATAATGGCCTAAAAATTCATTTTTCATTTTAACATAAAATAACTCCGTCGGATATTGACGAATTTTTTAAAAGCATATACCATTTTAAATAATTTTAACATTTTAACAATAACATTTTAACATTAACGTTGAAAAACATTTTAAACACTTACGGTTAAAAATTCATTTTTCATTTCATCATTAAATAAATTCTGACATCGTGTTTACGATTCTAAAATATTAACTTTGAAAAAATGTTTTAAACACTTCGTAAGATACGGTTAAAAATTCATTTTTCATTTCAACATTAAATAAATTCTGACATCGTGTTTACGACAACTCACGCCATCTAGGTGGAAAAGTTGTTGAAAGAGTTGGTTAAAAATTAATTAAGAAAGAACTAATTAAGTTACAACTTTCATTTGTAAATCTAAACCATTCTCGAATCTACCTGAAGACACACAAAAAATTTCATTAAACTCAGTCCAGCCGTTTAGGAGGAGTTCAGTGACATACACACGCACAAAAGAAATATATATATAAAGATATATATATCAAAAATCATATAAATCATATACATAAATTCTCTATTACACTAGGTCTATTTCCTGTGAATTTGTAAGCATTTGTTATATCATTCTGACCTATAAAATAAATATACAAAAAATAAACACAAACAAAATAATAATACTCATAATACTAAGATATGAAGAAAACAGAATAAATACTGTCCATTTTTTCAGTTTATCGTTTATAACCTCTTAGTATCAGTTTTTGAAAGTTTTCGAGTTTTTTTTTCTAAATAGTCCATTGAAATGTTTTTATCTTCACCTAAACATAAAAAATGTAGAACATACACAAAATATTGTCCATTCTGGTAAATTACAGTTCATAGCACTTTAAGTGTTTATTCCTATTGGATTTAGAATAATTTTTAATCAAAGAGTTTACTTCATGTTTTCTTTTGTTTATGTCTCTTTGTATATTACCATCGTATATTCTGTGAGTCTCATTTTGAACTCTAGTTCATTTTCCAGAATTCTGATTTTAAAAGTCTACACATATTTTTTGTAATTTTTATACATTTATATATTTGTCTGCTTCTGTTGAGCACATCTATTACTGATTATTGTTGGGTGAGTATACTCCCAAAAAAAAAAAAGGAAATATATATATATATATATATATATTTAACCAACGTTTTTCTTAAAAGTTTTTCCTCTTCCAAAAAATTTCAGAATCCAAAACAAAATAATTTTTTTACTAAAGATGAATGAAAAACTCCAGATACTCTCATATTCGTTTTTCCTTTTTTCTCTATTTTTCAATTCTCTGTAATGGCTGATTACAAATCTTTTTTTTGGCTTTAACAGTTTTTGCTCGATAACATGGGGATGATAGATCTATATATATTACTATATCTATGAAATATTACTGTACTACTACTTCGTATACATTAATATTGTACATTGTTACATTAAAAACTAGTTGGCATAGGTGGACTCTGCTCAGTTCACCATCATATATGTGTTATCATAAATTTCTAGTGCGAGACATATTATAATCATGTTAAAAGAAATGAATTTGACCAAAGCTTGATGCAGTGACAGAATGAAATCCCCGCCTAATAGGCTATCCATCGTTCACTTCGATATATTTATCTTATTCTAATCTATTAATTTATTTTATCATGGTCGATTCCGTTGTTTAAATTTCATGCTACTGTTTCCAATGCAATAATCCTCAAAATTCATATTTATATGAAAAAATTACAATTTCGCTATGTTGATAAAATCGTAAATTACGAATAATTTACGAAATTTTCCTATTAGAATATTTGTATTCAATCATGTCCAAACAAATATCATAAATGTAATTTTGAAGTTGTCTAATGTATTTATGATCCTCAAAATGGAAGTTTATGCTCAATTTTGCCTTATTCTGACATGTTAGGTAAATCGTAAATTCCAAATAACTTACGAATTTTTTAAACTGGAAAAATCATAGTCTATGATATTCATGCCAGTATCCTATATAATATTTCGAAAGTTGTTTGACATATTTTCGATGAAAATATCCCTCAAGATTGACGTTTATGTGAAATTTTGCTCTATTCTGCCATGTTAAGAAATTCGTAAATTTCCAATAACTTACGAAATTTTTATATTGGGAAATTCATAGTCATTAATATTCATGCCAGTGTCCTAAATAATATTTCAAAAGTAGTCTGACATCTTTACGATGAAATTGTCGTTCAAAATTGACGTTTATGTGAAATTTTGCCCTATACTGCCATGTTAAGAAATTCGTAAATTTCCAATAACTTGCGAAATTTTCAAAGTAGCATATTTTTAGTTACTAATGTTCATTCCGGCATCAAAACGGATATTTTAAAAATGGTCTAACATTTTTACAGGAATAAGTTTCCATTTAATGCACGTTTAAGTGAATTTTTGTCCTATTCTCCCATGTTAAGAAAATCGTAAATTTTTAATAACTTACGAAGTTTTTTAATTCGAATGTTCCAAATAGATAGGGTCCTTGCCAGTATCGAAAGTAATATTTTAAAACTAATCTGACTTCTCTGCGATTATTTGTTCGTGAGATATCGTGTAAAAAGACTAACAAACTAGCGGACTAACGGACTGACCCACTAACAGACACCCTACAGACAGACACCATACAAATTTTGTCATTTTCGGATTCCTCACACCTGAAAACGTATAAAAAAGTCAAAAAACCGAGGTCGAAATTTTTCACGATTACCTAAGTTCCCCATACCTATAGTATGATGGGGAACTAAAAAAATAATAATCTCATTAGATTATATTGAAAACACTTTAAAAACACGTAAATTTAAATTTAATTTAAAAGATGTTAAAAATTTTATCTGAAGCTTTTCGCTTTTAAATAGTAAAGTATCATCAGGGATTTTTTATTACCCTTTGCCAATGATGCTTTACTATTTAAAAGCGAAAAGCTTCGGATAAAATTTTTAACATCTTTTAAATAAAATTTAATTTTACGTGTTTTTACTTTTTCTTAACCCTTGAGCCGAGAAAGTATTGTTTTAAGGTCAAATTTTCGAATGTGAGTTTTTGTTATACTTACATTTTGTGAGGTCCCTTGAATACGAAAATCATTTTTTTAGTGAATGGTCTGTGTGTCTGTCTATGTGTCTGTCTGTGTGACTGTTATCAGCAAATCTCAAGAACAAATAGTAGCAGAAATTCCAAACTCGGCATTCTAAATGTGTATCATATAGGGATGCTACAGTAAGCTTTTCGTTAAGAGGAAACAAATGGTTCGTCTACAGAGACATTAAAAAGTATTCAGATATATTACGTCTATGGGGGGAATTCAAGGTACGTAGAGTTTAACATCTATAGACTGCACTAAATTAAATGAAACGAATATATATATTTTGTAATAGAGATAGTCAACTGGGATTTTTTTTTTTTTTTTTTTTTTGTGTGTGTATGTAGGAGTCTCGCCAGCCCCCCCTGGGGAGAAGTCCTCCCTCGAGGGGAGTAAATTTTCATGATGGGTATTTTTTAAAAGAGCTCGCCAATACCTTTAAAACGAATGGTTGAATCTCTGATCTGCGATAATTTAAAATAAAGTTATCAATTTTTTTCATTTTTAACAACAACAACAATTTTTCTTTTTTTTTAACTGTTATATTGAGAATAAATTCAACTTTTTTTTTTGGATATTTAGTGTTACACTACTTCTCTAATATGGAAATCGTCTGTATTATCATAAAAGATAATTTTTTTAAATAATAATTTTAATAAATTACTTTTTAAAAACAGAATTATTTTTTAATAACCGAATTAAATTCTATATAAATGTAGGTACATTAATGAAACGGGGTGTTGAAGGGGGCGTTAGCCCCCATCACACAGTACTAATTATTATATAAAACTCTTCCGAAGCCTAATTTGAATTGTTTAACAAAGGTTTACATAACAGTACTCGTTATCTTACCTCTTAATCTCCAACCTGTATTTATAGTATTAAATTTCAGGGTAAGAGAAAGTCGTGTGAGTAACACACCAGATTATTTAATGTGTTTTCAATATAATTAACAAATGACACGTGTTCAATTTAACTCTTTTTTTTTAGAGATTATTTATAATTTCATTAGACTAATGTCATCATTTTTTCTTATTATATCATTGAAGCAAGCTTAAATATTGTCCATTTATAAATATTATTTTATTTTTTATTTCATTTTGCACGTGCGCTTTTTAAATACTAATTGATAATTATGAAAAAAAAATTTTTCGATACTGTCCGTTTCGAAACTGATCATTTTCTTTTCCTTTTTTTTTTTTTTTTAAAAAAAAAAAGGATTTTGATGAAATTCTGGCAAAAGCAGAATTTAGTTTAGTACGGAGGACTATTAGTTTTTTTCAAATTAAAACACCGCTTTCAAATTATTCAATTATATTTGCGATAAATTTTCGATTTTGATAAATGTCCAACTATCGTAAAACTGATATTGTAAAAATCCGTAGATTGAGACTAATAGTCCTCAATTCTAAAAAAAAAAAAAAAAAAAGGTTTTGTTGAAATTTTGGGAAAAGCAGAATTTAGCTTAGACTATTAATTTTTTTTTTTTTTTTTTTTTTTTTTTAAATTATGACATCGCTTTCAAATTATTTAATTATATTTTCGATTTCTATAAATGTACAACTATCGTGAAACTGGTATTGTAGATTAAGACTAATAGTCCTCAATTCTAAAAAAAAAAAAAAAAAAAAAAAAAGATTTTGTTGAAATTCTGGGAAAAGCAGAATTTAGTTTAGTACGGACTATTATTATTATTATTTTTTTTTTTTTTTTCAAATTATGACATCGCTTTCAAATTATCTATATTAATAAAATCAGAGTTTTGTCTGTAAATTTGTCGGAATCGAAAAATTTTGCGATATCTTCACGTTTCACACCCCATAAAAGCCGAAAATGACTTCAGAAAATTTTGCCTCTGTGTGTGTGTGTGTGTGTGTGTGTGTCTGTGTGTGTGTCATCGTGTCCGAATGTCGCTTTTTTTGTCCGGGCATCACTTGAGAACGGCTGGACGGAATTCAACGAAGCTTGGCAGGAATTTAGGTCTTCACCCAACTTAAAATTATATCTATCAACCTTTCGGAAATTCCCCCCCCCGTTCCCCCCCTAGGGGGTAAAAGACTAAAACACGTTTGTCCGGGCATCACTTGAGAACGGCTGGACGGAATTCAACGACGCTTGGCAGGAATTTAGGTCTTCACCCAACTTAAAATTATATCTATCAACTTTTCGGAAATTCCCCCCCGTTCCCCCCTAGGGGTTAAAAGACTAAAACACGTTTGTCCGGGCATCACTCGAGAACGGCTGGACGGAATTCAACGGCGCTTGGCAGAAACTTAGGTCTTCACCCAACTTGAAATTATATCTATAGAAATTTTCAAAATTCTGATTAGTGTTTAAATTGTGGGTAAAAAACGCCTGCGCATGCGCCATAAATATTTTTTCACTAAAACGCTTTGAATGGAAAAATGAAATGCAAAAATAAATTTTTAAGATAAAGACTTTTTTCATTCGCGTGAATCGCACTACAAATTATGAAAAGATTTAAATGAAGTTTTGCCATCTGAGTTTCATACTTTAGTTAATTTTAAAACATCTAATTGTCGTATCG
Source organism: Salticus scenicus (assembly GCA_963930645.1). NCBI lineage: Eukaryota > Metazoa > Arthropoda > Arachnida > Araneae > Salticidae > Salticus > Salticus scenicus. Next base: position 365,029,835 of record OZ005652.1, on the reverse strand, counting down.
AAAAACTGTTTACACCCCAGGATTCAGAAAAATCATCTCTTTAATTTGGTACTGAATTTGTAACGATAGGTCTGATACTTCTAATTTATTTTCCCCTTTTTCCGTTTTTCCGTTGTCACTTAAATTTCATACTTTAGTTATTTGTTTAATATCTAATTGTCGCATCGAAAAACTGTTTGCACCCCTGGATTCAGAAAAATCGCCTCTTTCATTTGGTTCCAAATGTATAAATATAGGTCTGATATTTCTAATTTATTTTACCCTTTTTCCGTTTTCAACCTAGATTCGATATGGAACAGCTTTAGTATTGGATCCCTTTGGCAAAATTTGAAATTCGGAACCGAAGTAGCTCGGACGTTTCTCGCCAAGATCTTTGATTGCACAATTGAGATAGCCAATTCAGTTCATCGCAAAAATGGCTTAAAATATTTAAAGTCACCAAAGGGTTCCCATACTAAAGCTGTGCATTTTGTACTTATTTATTTATATTTTCTATTAAAGACTTCTGTGGTCACGAAATTTGGTGCGTAAATTGTTTGTTTGCATCCGGCACTTATTGTAACTGGATTTCACGAAATTCGAAATCTCCCCCCCCTTCTCCGAGTCGGAGGGCAATAAACGGTATAACTTCTGTATAACCCCACAGCTGAGTTTGGCGATTTTTCTTTGGCGTTGTTTTGAAGGATAACGATGTCGTTCTGGACTGTTTGCGATATAATATGGCAGCCTAATATTTTGTTTATTTTGGATTTATGATTTAGATTATGATTTTATCATTTATCATATATGATTTATGATTTTTAGATTTATGATTTAGCCATAATCGCCAACAAAAAAAAAATCGCCAAATATCGTTGTGGGTTTATACTGAAGTCGTTCCCAATAAACATGTGTAAAAACATGTTTTTCCGTTTGAATTCGCTTTGAATTATCTTAGAATGGCGAATTTTGGTGTGCGGATATTGATTAAGTGTACGCATTATGTACGTTAGTGGGATTTTGCAAAACTTCGAACTCACCCACTGAGGAAGGGGAAGTAACAAGTGGGTAAGTTGTGCCTAAGGCAGTGGGGACCCAGACTGTATATTGATTAAGTGTACGCATTATGTACATTAGTGTGATTTTGCAAAACTTCGAACTCACCCGCTGAGGAAGGGGAAGTAAGAAGTGGGTAAGTTGTGCCGAAGACAGTGGAGACCTAGACTCCTCACTTTGCGAGCGAGAAAACCTCTACCAATCACAGCGAGAACTTGGGTTATTAATAAAGATATGAGATTTTGACAACTCATTTAAGTTTAATGTCCAGCGAAGCGGGCAAAGCCTGCTAGTTTAATTATATTTTCGATTTCTATAAATGTCCAACTATCGTGAAACTGGTATCGTAAAAATCCGTAGATTAAGACTGCCTCAGTTCTAAAATAATAATAATAATAATAATAATTTAATAAATAAATATTTTCCGTTAAAAGTATCAAAATCCATAAAAATGTAACGAATCCAAACAAGCTACGAATTTCAATATACGTCTGTAGCGAAAGACGAGGAGGTACAATGAAGCAAAATTTCCTAATTAATTTTTCCTGGCTACAATTTTGCATGCGAAAAAATAGAATTAATGTATGCTTGTAATCTTGTGTTTCCCTCATCTAAATAAAATGTTATAAGTTTCTAAGCAATATCTTTATACTTGTAAAATAATAAAAAGTAAATATCTGACAGTGTTTCATTGTACCTCGTATGCCGGAATACAATGAAGCACATACCGGGGTACAATGAAATACTCCTAATAAAGGAAGAAAAAATGCAATTTTAACCAAATATAGAGTGTTTCATGAACATTTTACAATGCAGCAAGCTAAATAAGTAAGTAAATAAAAAAAAAAATTTGATTATAAAGTACAACAAAAGAACTTATAATTTTAATGTGAACTTCATAAAAAAAAAAAAGTACTTGATTAAAATACAAAAACCGAAATTGTTTTAAGATTATAGTTCTAGACGAAATGCAGAATACTATTATAATAAGAAATATTATTTCTTTTTATGTTAAACCGGTTCAAGTCAGATTAGGAAATTAACATTTTCGCTTTTCTTTCAGTAGTGCCTAAAGGTATACGAGTGGTAATTTCAACACAATTTAAGTTTTTTCAAAAATATGTTTTTCTGAAGAATGCGTAAGTTTGAAACTTGGTTGAAGTCCTTTTATATATAATACTTTTTATTCGATTTCATTTAAATTTATGATTTCTCCAACAAAATAAATTTCTTTATGTTTTTACTTAATCCTTTTTGATTAAAACATACCATTTATACAGATACAGTTTTTGTTGCTCTTGTTATTTGTTGATATCTCAGTTTTAAAGACTTCGATAATCAACTTTGGCTTAAAAATAATCTGTATCTGTATTATTTTCAGCGTCAAAGTGTGTAGGAGGTGGAGATTAATTTAAAAACAATCCCTTCCCACTTTACCCCACCCCTCTCCCTTTGTTTTTACTTTCTAATGGGCTCTTCCCACCTGACGTCAGAGGTCACATGATAGAGGAAAAACAAATAGCAGACGAAGTCTTGTTTATCTAGAGCGATTGCTAAAATAACATATTTTCTATTCTTATTTTTGATCAATCGTATTTAATCTGTGTTATTTTTTATACATCATCATTTTTAATCCATTTTATATCATTATTCATCATCTTTCGTTTACTGTATACATTTACAATCATCATTTAGTTTATACCTGTTATTGATGTTCATGAAGACCATGTTTAAATACTCTGATTTTTGGTACTTAAATCAGTGACAGTGCAATATCGTACTACGTAAATCCATTTAGACCAATAACTAAGTTAATTAACTTGTTGTAACACCTTTATGCAATTCAATTAAATGAAAACATTTTATAATCCGTAAACATTCCACAAGAACAAGCTATTATTTATTGCTAGATCAGTTAATGTTACAGTTACACTACAATATACAAAAATCGATTCTTATAAGTAAAAGTAAATAAACAGATAAAATGTTTTTTAAAAATTATTAAATTTACAAATACAATTATTCTACTGTTTACAAATGCACAATATTACTTTTATTTTATTTTATATTAAATATTAAAATTTTTGTTCTTAAGAACAATATTTAATTGAATTCGATTCTCAGAATTCGTTTATTCGTTTTCCTCTATCACGTGATTGAGCAGACGATGCTGGGAAGAGCCCATTGCTTAACCAGAATGTTTTTTATTGGTATGGCAATTACGTAGATTCCTTATAGAAAATCTACCTAATGCAATGGCCATGTCATCATGACACGACTTCTGGAAAATTTCTTCATATCTTCACCGATCATGACCCCTAGAACCCAAAACCACCCTCAGTTCGAAAATTTATATATATATATATATATATATATACAGCTCGGGATATGTTGTCAGAACAGTAAAAATCTCGATCGAGTTCGTAGATGTGGTATCCAGCTCAAAGGGGGTGGAAATTTTCATTTGCCCATAATATATTTAATATTGAAAATAGGAAAAAACTTCAAATCAGACGAATTACCGCCTTACTCTAAAGAACAATTTTTGTATTTAAACTTTTTCGATAGCTTCAATTATTTAAAAGTTACAAGTTGAAAAAGTTATTTTTCGTCAGTTGTGATGAGGCCGATATTTTTTATAGCTTTAATTGCTTAAATTTATAATCTGATGCTTACGTCACGTGCAAACGATAATAAAAAAGATCACTGTAAATATAAAAACCATGTTAACCGTTTTAATTAATCATTTAAAAATATAAATTTAAAATAATATGTTAGTCGTTAATCTTAACACAATATTCAAATATCGTTTGTGGTGAATAGTTTAGAATGCTGGTTTAGGCAAGAATTTAAAATTTACGATTGAAATTCAGAGTAATACGGTACAGCTTCCTTTGACTTTTTACCTTGTGGAAACAAGATATTGTTCTGTGAAGAGATATGATGTTTTCGCGTGAGAAGAAAATATAATGTCGCGAAAGCTGCCATTCCTCATCGCTAAGCTCGCCAAAATTTTGTCGTGAAATAACGAATTTCGTAGCCAAGTAAAAATTTCGTCGTCAGTTATCAAATTTTTCCGCCAACTTACAAATGTTATTGCTAAGTCGTAAGTTTTGCCAACAAAATCTCGCCAAATCATGCAATTTACCAAATTCGTAGCAATTAACACTGAAATTTAGTGGTGCCCAAATGGTCCAAAGTTAACTAATGTTAATGTTAATGTTCCAGCTTATAGGAACTAAAACAGTTTCTTTTCACAATTTTTACTCATCTGACAATAAGGATCCTAAAAACACAATACAAAACTTTCAATAACTCAATAAAAATTACAATGAAATAACTATCCAAAAACCGCTGCATCTTAGCTGTATTTGACTTCACCATAGCAACTCCAGGCTCACCAGTTCTTGACCATAGTACAGCGTCTAGAATAAACAGTGTGGAAAGCGGCGAATAAAATTGTACTAAAAAAATTAAGCCTGTCACCAGATGTCATTGTAATCGAAGCTAGTGTCACGACGACAAAACCGAGACTCTCTATTGGTTAATTATATGCTTAGATCACGTGATGAAACTGACGAAACTGGGAAAAGCCAATGAGGTCTTCGATTTGAGCAATAGCTTCGATCACAGCGACATCTGGGTAAGCTTAATTTTTGTAGCATCATTTTAACATCACGGTTATAGGCGATTGCCACACTGTTTATTCTAGACGCTGTAACCATAGTAAGGTCAAAAGTGCATTTTCACGTTTCTATTATTACTTCCTTATACAAAGTATAAGGAAGTATAGTAATCCCGATTTGCGAAATGGATTTTGTATTTCACATTCCTCGAAAACGAATGATCGCTGAATGTTGCCAATTTATACGTGTGACTGTCATGATGTCTATTTGTACACCTGCAAGTGTCGTCTTAACACGAACCAGAGCCTCCTTAAGTAGATGCCTAGCGAGTCGCTCGAAAACTTGGCAACAGTACAAGAAGAACATAGCCAGTAGATGGCGCTTGATACCGTGTCGTAAAGTTCTGTTTATTTCCCGCGATTCAATTGACTTTCAATTGAGTTCTTCATGGTTTATGTTTTGTTAATTTAATAAATGTCAGAGGTTTTTTCTTTATAATATGGTGTATTACGTCGTTCCATTTTGTAAATCGGACAGTCGCCGTGAAAATATATGTTTTCAAATGGCCTGCAAATATTTCAAGACAAGGTATGTAAACTGCATAAGTTTTTAATGCAAAATTACCAACCCTCCGGATTTTTGAATATCAATAATATTTTTCACAAAAAACATTATTTTTATTTATTATAGTAAATTCTATGATTAAGACGAAGATAAATTTAAAAGAAATTATGATATAAAAATTCGAAGGGTTGACACCTCTGTTAGTAAGTTAGATTTAACAAATGAAATAGTTATGCTTATTTCAAAATGAAATGAAATTTTTATTTATTGATGTAGGAATACAGAAAAATAACTTGTTCTTAGTTACTTTGAAGTAACTCAAAATTGGAGTATTTTATAGTTTTATTCATAAATTACATTAGTAACTTACGAATAAAACTATAAAATACTGCAATATAGGAACAAGATTGATTTATATTTTTTTAATACCACTGTTTTTTAAAGACTTGTGTAAATGCGTATAAAAATTTGATTATTTCAGTTAAATCGAAACAAAAGTGTTGGGAATCTTGAAAAGAAAAAATAGAAAATTTTTATTTCTACTTTTTTTTTTTTTTTTTTTTTTTTTTTAATATTAAGTTTTAAGATTCATAACATTACTTTTATTAACCTTTTACCACACAAATGGAATATGGAATTAAAAATTCATGTAAAAATTAAATATTATGATTACTGATTTGAAAAATTATCAGATATGACAGAAAGATGACTTGATTTTTTGAAATAGAAATTCTCCACATCCATACACTCACATATACACATACACACACATATACTGGCTAATTGCCAAAAACAACATTTTTTGGACTCATGAGACCTTAAAAATATAAATCAGGGAAAAACTCGATATCGAATTTTTGGACCGAACACAATACTTTCATTACGTACGGTAGTAGGGTAATGGAAGTAAAAATATTTCAAGGATGTTATTAATTTGTCCTTAAATTTGCCAATCTTTATCAAATTTTTCAAATTGAAACCTAATACGAGTTTTAAAATACAATTTTGAATTTCCTGCATTTGTTTGTTTTTGAGTTATTCTGATAATAAATATGCATATAAATCAATCACTAAAAACAAAAAAAAAAAAATGTTTTTTTGTATTCAGGGAACCCCAAAACGTGACTTTATTCAAAAACCTGAGTTGAAAATAGAACTTCAAAAAAAAAAAAAAAAAAAAAAAAAAAAAATACTTTGTTTATATTATAGGTTCAAAAAATTAATTTTCCTTCTTCAACAGTATTCGTCGACATAAAAAAAGTGTAGCAAAGCACTTCCGTCAATTACATTCTACAGAAAAGAACGTTTAGCTTAATTTTGGATAGCCTTGTATATTTTCAATAAATTATGTGCACATCAGATTGTGCATTTAAATTTAGTCTTATATGAAAAACACCTAACACAAAATAAAATACACTTTCAGCATTTTCCAAGTATATCCGAGATAGACAAACCGACGCGCACAGACCAGCCGCTAAAAACATTATTTTTCGTTTCAGGAGACCTCAAAACATGTAAACATAACGCAACTTTATTTCGAAACTGTCTATCAGTTTCGAAAGCATACCCTCTCGGAACTGGTAGAGCTAATAAAATCTTGAAAAAAAAAAAAAAAAAACTTCGTGCGAGAGAAAACTTATACTCAAGAAATCCTTAATTTTAAAAATTTAAATCTTAATGGTTATTTATTTATTTTTTGTGACGGACTAGACAACAGATTGTTTTCTTCTCCAATTTTTATTACTGAATGTTAACTTATCTCGTGAATGTGCTGGTCTATTTTTCTTATAAATAATATAAAATTCTCGATTTAAGAAAAATAATTCACACCTAATAAGGTAAAAATGTAACGTAAAGGACATGACCAAAAAAAAGAAAAAAAGACATGATTTTAATAATTTATCATTATAAATTATTCATTCTAAACTGAAACTCATTTAAAGTTCAGAGATTTTAATTTATATAAACGAAACTTTCATCTGATATCTAAATTAAAAAAAATTTTGAAATTTTTATTGAATAAATATATAAAAAATAATTTAATCGCGTGATAGACATGCCATGTTTTTCCTTATTTAATTTTAAATTTCGTTTTTTAATTTATAATATATTTTTAAAAAAAAGGTGTTATTTATTAGATACGCTGTAATTCAATTAGTTGAAAAGCTAAAATAGGTCTTGTCCACTTCCGAAGAAAATTAAACCCTATACTTTTTTAAATATAAATATTTGAATATTTTTTTGAAAATATTTACGATAAAGCACTTTCACATCATTTTTTCAAATTAAAAGAAAAAAAAAAATATATACAATTTTGGACTTTCAATTGAAATTAATAGCTAGATTTTTAGATGAAAAATATAACTTATCTATGAAAGAGAAGAAAATTGTTGCTCTGCGTAGGTGCTGTCACCTAGCGTTAGTTTTGTTTTTTAAATGTTGCCTAATTTAACATTGGGATTCGCTGCGCGTGGAAGGCATCTACTTAAGGAGGCTCTGCCCGTATGAATACAGTGCCGATAGTTTTGGTTCGCATATGGGGCAAAAGAAACAGTTTTCTGTATAGACTCCTTTGTTTATCATGCAGGTTTTTTTTGTTTTGTCTTTTTTTCAAATTCTTTTTGAAATGAGATAGATTTAGAAATTAAGTAATGGTTAAAAGCTGCTCAGCCTACGGCTGTACAAATCACTGGGGTAATGTGAAAAATATACAGTTTGACCAGTTAGTAAAATATATTTTGTTCGTTAATGCGTAATCGCACTGCAAGAATTTTTTTATGTGCACGAGCAGTGTTATCAAAGAACATAAAATGATTATTATTCTTTGGTATTACTGCGTGAATTATTAATTTTTCTGCCGATATATATTTTTTTATTTTCCTGTAGCACTATTTGTCATATATTTATTATTAGATTTAATAAAGTATTAATTAATAAAAGAAAACTAAACTGTAGTTGGTGCAAGGAAAAAATATATACCCATATTTTAAGATTTGTATTATAATTTTTTCTCGCTAAAGCATTATAAAAAATATATATATAAGAGAGTATAAATAAAATATTGAATTTATTTTAATAATAACTAAATAGTTTGTATATTGAATGAAATGTTAGGAATAACGAATGATGCATAAAAAAGTTTTATGCACGAAGATCTTTTCATATTGCCTAAAACTATTTTAATGGATTATATAATTCAAGCAAAAACGTTTCTATAACAATAAGATCCCCAAAAGCTTATATATTTGATTAAAAAAAAAAAAAAAAAAAAAAAAAAGAAGAAGAAAAAACTTGTCTTTCACAACAATTCACAATTTAAAGCATTCATTTTTGTTTAAATAAAACAAGTAAATTAGAATGTCTAGATATTTATACTCTAGTGGCTAGATTTGAAACATTTGACACTTATAATTATTGATGAAACGGATAGGGATTTTGCCGGATATCGGATATCCGGAGCTCTTTTGCCTGCCTGATACGAAAATCTGGAATCAGTTTTGTTTTTTGTTGTGTTGTATATCTCTTTTCTTTTTCTTTATTTTAAAGCAATAATATATATACATTTTTTTTTTCACATACTGTTCTTTTAAAAACATTTAGAACATAATTTAGTTAAATATATTTATTTAATATTCCATTTATTTGTGCAATATTGCCATGAAGAATAAAACTTCAAGCCTAACATACTCTTTCTTACTTGCAATTTGTGGTGAAAAGCATTGTCACAAAAAGATAGGTTTTGTTCAGTATTTCAAATCTAAAACTTATTATTTACATATTTTTTTACAATACTAGTATGAAAGTGAGAGAGAGAAAAAAAATAAAATAAATATGTATATATTACTAATATAATCGTAGCTGAAGGGTTATTCTTAATGAAAACTAATATATTGTGACCATCACAAAACTTTCTTGTATATCATTCTATATTACAGCACCACTAACTGTTTAAATTGTACAAAAGTTTCACTATAGTTTCTCACAATAAATATTTTACCTGTGGAGTTTTGTATAACTTTAATCAACAGATGCTCAGATATAGGCTTGAGAAAAATCATAATATCAGCTCCACCTGTCAGTTGAAATACACCTAAATAAGTTCGTTTTCATAATGGTTGCCTTGCATATCAAGTTTCATACACTTATGTCATAGAAGTTGAGATTTAGCCTATTCATGGGGTAAATTGCAGTGTAGGATTGCCACCTGTTGGACGATATACACTTAAATCATAATAGTATTTCGTAATGGCGAGCTCTCACGTACCAAGTTTTGTACAGTTATACACAACAGAATCTGATATATAGCCTTCCCTTTTTGGAGGCAAAATTTCCGTATAACAGCGCTACGTATCAGCCAACATACACCCATATTGAATCAGTATAATTTATCCAAGTTTCGTGTAAAGCCTAAAATTTAATTTTTTTCCCCACTTACATGTTAAATTTAAATGTGAATACTTATATAAGTTTTCTTTTTCCTTTTTCTTTTCTTTTAAAGATTTAATTAAACGAGATGACTGTAAACGGCAATTTTATTTTCATCTATTAATTTAATTTTTACTATCTGGCTTGCCCTTCGTTATAAATAAAATAACCCCTTTTGTTTTAGCAGTGAATGTGCGATATTAAATAATTTCTGTAATATATCAAAATCGGGGAAAAAAATAGAAAGAACGAAAAATACGGTTGAATAAAACTAAAAGTAATTGTGTTGATAAAGTAGTTTGGAACTCAAGATGTTAGCTTGAATTCAAAAAGATTCTTCGAATACAACACTGAGCTACAAATTGTTACAATGGGGCTCAGTGGAATATAAGCAATTCCATTTATAAGCAAGTTATATAAAATATATCTCCAGTAGCCATTAAACTAAATGCATATTAAAATAATCTGCTATTTAAAGTCGCAAATTCACTTTATTTATTAACAATATGTTGGAGAATAATGAAATGATAATAACAATCGATAATTCATACTGTCATACGCATAGTAAAACGGACTATTTTTTTTCTTTTTGCCCCGCATGCATTCATCAAGGCGTAATTCCTCTAGTATAGGCGACTGACCGCGAAGACAGCTCTCCTGTTACAAGAGCTCAGTGGTGTGAAGTGTGCTGACAAGGGAAGTATGAATCAGTAAAATTGCTATTGAAACCAAACCACGCTTAAATTAAAGAGCATGGTCGAAAACATTGGGTACCGTACAAATTTGCTGCAACAACTCCCAGGGGGGTGGGATATGCCCTCTATTAGTTTTAGTTATTTCTATAAAACCCAACAAAACACGCAGCGTAGTGTGAGCAGATGGTGCAGTGCTAGCGTGCTTGACTTCGGATACGTAGGTCATAGGATCGAGTCCCGCAAGGGCGTTTTGTATTTCATTTTTTTTATTTCAACTGAAATGTTTATTTTTGACATTTTTAATTATATTATTTATTAATGCTATTTTTTGCATGAAAAGTCCTGAATGATGAACAGCTGTTGCTTAACTATTCGACGTCGCATTAACTTTTATTTCAAATATTTCATTAAACAACTGTAAAGTTTCGTGGTGTCGGAAGGACTGACAGTAATATTGAACACAATGAAAATTTTTCTCAAAATGATTTTACTAATTTATAATTAATTTACATCTAAAAAAATTCAAAATCTGGGTAAATATGAATTTTACAAATCAAGTAATGTCGACGAAAATCCAAATATTTGACAAATGTTCGTGATAAACAATAATTGACGGTCAACAAAATTGAAATTCAAATAATTGTGATCAATCTTTTTATATTTCTCGTTCTAATTGTGAAAAATACTTAGGGTTCCATGATTTTTCTACTTTTAATCATAATTGTTATAGATTAGAAACTATATTCGTAGCTTTAAAAATGGTTTTCTTTTTTATAAATAAAAAAATGCATTTCTTAAATTCATTCTCAATACTTTAAGAATTAGAATACTCAAAAAAAAAAAAAAAAAAAAAAAATCTTAATGTATTAAATATTTTCTCTTAAATTAATAATTTAATTTAATTAAAAACGTAAAGAAAAAAAATTGAAAAAATTAAAAAGTAAAATACAAAACGCCCTTGCGGGGACTCGATCCCACGACCTACGTATCCGAGGTCAAGCACGCTAGCACTGCACCATCCGTTCACACAACGATGTGTGTTTTGTTGGCTTTTATAGAAATAACTAAAACTAATAGAGGGCATATTTCACCCCCATGGGAGTTGTTGCAGCAAATTTGTACGGTACCCAATGTTTTCGACCATGCTCTTTAATTTAAGCGTGGTTTGGTTTCAATAGCAATTTTACTGATTCATACTTCCCCTTGTGAGTGCTGTAAAAGATTCCTCGAAAGGGAAGTATGATCAAATATATTCGAAACAGAAACAAAAGAAAATCCATGTGTATGTGTATAATGGGGATACGGACAAAGCTCCGCCACACCGGACATAATCCCCAGGGACAAAAGACCTTTTTAGCGCGGACAAAAACCCTATGAGTGAGGGGATCACTTTGACCCTCTGGATCACTTTCCCTCTAGATCATTTCGACCGATCTCTGAGACATTTGGTCCACGAACGGTCGAAACCAGAGGCTGAACAATTCCGATCCCTTTATTGGATCAAAATCAGTGTTGCGATCTGTAGGATTAGTTTTAAATTAGCTATGAAATATTACAAATTTTAATTCAATAAAGAAAAATTGAATTCATTAATTAAAAATTTAATCATGAATAAAAAAAAAAAAAAAAAAAAAATGCGTATCTTTTTTTTTTTTTTTTTTTTTTTTTTTTTTCTGCATAGTTGCGTATATGTGCATTGAAATACAATAATGTTAATTGTATAATTTTTTTTAGAAAATTATTTAAATAATAAAATAGTAACAATAAAATTTTAATTTTAGAAATTTTTTCAGGAGAAAAAAAAATTCAATTATTTCCCTCGGTTATATAGGGTGTCCCAAAATTAACGCAAGATTTGAACTAAATAAAAAAAAACATAGTTTTTTTTTTTCTTTAAATATTATTATTATTTATTGAATTGTGAAGTACACAGGTTAGGGTTGTGTTAGAGCCCCTTAAATAAAATTTATAGGCCGGCGCATCGCCGCCATTTTTTTTGCCTCAGAAGAGGACAGCATTGCCGTTTGGCGTCGTTATCGCTTTCCTGTGATTTTAAGAAACCTTGATCTGAAGCTACTGTCGGTCAATAAAAGCAATAAGCAACAATAATGTTCCTAACAACACATTTTTTTCACCTTACATTATCAGGATATCCTATGGATGAATTCGAAATAAGATGTGATATTAGGGCTGTTTTTGTTTCGCAGATAAAATGTCGCCAAAACTCAAATACACAGTAATGAAAGGTCTCCGTAAATTGATTTATCAATACTTATATAAATAATATGATTAAAATAACACATTTTTCTGTATTTTTACATTAACACATATCAGAAATATAAAAGAAAAACATAAGTAATATTGCTTTTTTCTTCTTAAATTATCGTATAAAGGTCTGAACATTTTATATTCTTTTCTTGAGGGATTATAGCAGTTTATCTACAAACAAATTCCCATATCGTACTTTACTTAGTTAAAATTATGAAATATAATAGAAGGAGTAACTTCCCACATAAGACATACGTTCAAATTATGTTCATATTTCATCTATTGCTTCCAAGTTAAGTCTATAGACGAGTTCTAAAAGTAGATTTCCAGCTCCAGTATGTTCAGAATATGTGAAATTTCAGACACAGACGTATTCGTATCTACGAAAAACGTACAAAATATGGACGTTAGTTTAGGTACATAAATTGAATGAAAATTGAACTAATCCAGTTTACGTAAATACTTGAGCTAAAACTGCACCTGTATTCCGCCATTTAATTAATACGGATGTTGTTATCAAATATGAGAAAGTTTTATCTTCTACAAAATTTTTGCTATTGAAATTAAATTAACTTTATTTCTTTTTTATCTCATTTATTGTTCAGACTGCTGCTTTCTCAACTTTCTCTAGCTGCTTCTGCCTATATTTACGTTTGTATCGTTTTTTAGTTTTTCGTCTGTATAGAGCATTTCCTCGTGACGTCAATAATTAACGGGCACCCTGGTGGATGGCAAAAGAGCTCGACTTTCCCGCGCCCACCATTGTTTTCAATTGACGATCCTAGTTTTATCATATGCTATTATTTTCGCTATATTTGTGGTTTTTTAAATCATTCGCCTTATTTCAAAAAAATTAATAATACTTCTTCGTTATTTTTTCCTATCAATTCATTTTTTTATAGTAAATATGGTTACAAACTGATACACAATCGGGTGTACTTACTATCATGCTACACACAGACGTTGAAATAATTTCAAAGTATGCAACGATAAAAAATATATGGATCAACGCCATTATAGAGAGAAATTACACTGTTGCACCTTAAAAGTGTGGATAACATCTTTAGATTGGTAAGAATTTTTTACTTACGTACTACATTTTTGCATCTATTTTTAATTTCTTGTGTGACTCGTTTACTTATCACGCAAGGCTTAATAATCATTTGTTGTGTTTATTTCATACGAAGTTTTATTTAAGTTGATTTCGTTATTTAAAATAAAAGTTGAGTAATATAGTATTTAGAAACAGAGCAGTGTTAAAAATTTCAGTAGTTCTTACAGTTTACATAATTATTAATTTTTATTTTTAATAGTGTACGTACATATGTTTGACAAAAACTTGGTTTGGTTTCTCTCTCTCTGCATAATTTTTATACTGTTCTGGGTGTAAAAAAAAAAAAAAAAAAAAAAAAAAAAAAAAAACAGCAAAAAAAAAAAAAACATATTAACCATGCTTATATGTTAATTTATTGTTGCTTCATGTACTCGAAATTTTGAACCTTATTTAAGTTATAATTAAAGAAAAACATATTCATGTCTTTTTATTAAAAATGAAAAAGGGGGAAATATCCAAATTTAGCAGATAACTCTTAATGAGCGTTATATGAAAACAGTGAAATGGAAATAAAAATATCAAATGAAAGAAATAAACAGATTAAATAATAAAATATATAATCGATGACACTGCTGAAATTTGTGACACTTTTTAAAAATTGATTGCTTATAAACTAATGCAGAAGAGAGTTAAAAGTTACATTAAAATTTAAGTAAATATATTAGCACCATCAGTGTATGTTACCATAGAAAAGTAAAATTAATCAATTTAAATTTCTTTCACTAAAATAAGTACTGATTAATTTGCATTTGTAAAACTTATAAAAAGCATTTTGATATTGTGTTTCATATGAGAAAAATATGTTGCATAAATATTTAAGTAAAAATAATCACTATTTGGTTTTATCATTTTATTTCCACTCTGCCACAGAAAACTAAAACATTAACTAAAGTTTCCTTTGTTAAAATATTTATAGCTATAGATTCATTTAAAATAAATCTTGTAAAAATATTTATAAGTTATCTTTCATGTGGTTATACTAAATTACTTAAAAAAAAAATAAATAAACAAATAAGTTATTTTAGTGCAGTTAGAATTTTTTTTTTTTTTTTTTTTTTTTTTTTTTAACTATCATTTACCATAGATAAACTAAACATTACTGTGATTTGCTATTGCTAAAATAATTAATTTTTCAAAATAGTTCTTGTAAATGAAATAACACATATCTTTTGTATAAAATAATAAATCATTATTATAATTTAGAGAAACTATAATTTTTCTTTACTGTTATAAACAAAACTACGGAAGAATTTGCCATTGCTAAAATAGTCATTTAAAGTGTCTTATGATTATTTAAAAACACTTTATTTTTGATATTTAATTATTATACGTGATATATTTTGTTGTATAACTGATAGTTGAAAGAAAATACTGTATAATAAATATCTTTAATATATGTTTATCTTATTTTTTTTATATGTGTGTGGAGGGGGAGGATAAGATAAAGCTATTTAATATTTTTTTGTAGTTCAATCCAAAATATTACTTATAAAGGTGAAGCAATCCTTAGAGTGGCTAGCTTTATGGCTCTATAGTAGTCTATATTTTCAAATAAGTCACTTTTCTATATATATGTATATATATTTTAATTTCCTCCTGCTTTTTTATTTATTTTTACTCATATTTCAAGTACTTAATTCTTTAACATTCATTGGTTTCTCTCTCCTCACTTTCAAATAAGTCACTTTCAAAAGAGCGAAAGAAAAGATGAAGTTTCTCTCTTCTCAATTCAACCATGAACTCTGAAAGTCCACACTGAGGCAGCTCTCCTGCAGAACTCTGAATGACCACCCTCTAAGGCACCCCTTCTGCAGAGGACAGTGTAACTAAAGTCAAAAGCCTGGTGAGTGTCTAAATTGTGCGGTGTGTATTAAAAAGCTGCACGATTGAGGCACTTCTCCCTGGCAATAAATGAGTGGACATCGATCACATCTAAGAAACGCTATATACAGGTAATTTTATATTTTCTTTTTCACTTAAGTTTAAATTGATTTTTTTTTTTTTTCTTTTTAACTGAAATTAATTTTTACTTGATTTTATGTTGTTGCTTTAAATTATTTTTTATTAAATATTAATTGTCGTAAAAATGTTATTTTATTAACTTTTTGTCTTTTGTGTGTGAATTTGTTCAATCAGCTAATCAAATAAAACGTAATTGAATACTAAATCATAAAATCATTTCTTTTTTACAAATTGAAGATTATAAAATACTAGTATCGCCCAGTGGTCGAAACTCGACCATTTTTTTTGCAAATCAAAGTTATTGCCTTGTCCTAAACGGAATGCAATTGCAACACAGCTGCGGCAATTGTTTGCCGATATTCACTCTAACTGAATCAGCAGAGTTTTACTTAATATAACTATTTCTCTCTGTAGATGTTAGCCTTTCCTGAAATGAGAGAAAATCGCAACGTGAAAACGCCCCTTGTTGTGTGATACAGCCCAGAAGCTAATAGGTACCATGTCAAACCAAGGCCCAACCAAGTATCAAATTCTGTTAAATTAATTCGATTGGTTCATAAAGTACAGTGTTTGAACAAAAAAAAAAAAAAAAAGATATTTTTCAAAAATGGTCGAATTGAGTTTGTGAAATTTCAAAACGTGTAACTTTATCGAAAACCGAAAATCTAAAACTTTTCTGAATCTTATATTTTCTACTTATATATGCAGAGGAAAGAATAATAAATCCACTTTTTAAAAAATAAAAATAAGTAGTCAATTTCACTTAATTAAAATGCAAGGAAATCTCAAAACGTGTAAATTCATCGAAAACCGGAAATCAAAAGTTTTTATGTATCTTCTACTTGCTTCTTCTACCCACAAAAGCTAGCAATAGACACTTTTTTAAGAAATAAGTAGCCAATTTCAGTTAATTGAAACGTAAAGAAAGCTCAAAACATGTAAATTCAGCAAAAAACGGAATTTTTTCCGTATCGTCTACTTATACATGCAGCAGTTAGTAACAAATCCATTTTCCTTTTATTTAGTATATTAGTTGAATATTTATTGTTTAAATATCACCCTTTGAAATAAAATGTTTATGTTTACATTCGAAACTGGAAGTTTGCCATTTTTTTTTTTTTTTTTTTTTTTTTTTTCTGGAGTTTTGTGATTTTAAATTAAAATTTTATCAATTTCACAGAAAAAATAACTCAATCAAACACATGTAGACAGTAACTTATATATAACTATACCCAAATATCGGAATTAAAATTCGGAATAATTTCCGTTATTTTTTAATAATTTTTTACAAAAAATCCAATGGACGATTAACATAGAAAAACTTTTTCATGGCTCCATGGACAGACAGTGACGTCATCACTTCGCTTGCATATAGTGATGCTACATTATACAAATTACAATAACAGTTCAATGTATAAATATTTACACAATATTAAAAATGCCAATGTAAAAAATATTAAGAGCAAACTGCAGTTTTCGTACCATATACATAGCATACTGCACTAAATACGTTGGCATTTTCAATGTTATATTTCTGTTTAATATCAAGTCTTATTACATATTCTAACAGTTCAATGTGCTAAAAATCTGTTGTTCAAATTTAATAAATAAACTTTGTCAGCAGATACGATAAATTAAAAAAAAAAAAAAAAAAAAAAAAATTCATCTTACAAGGAAACATTTAAAAGTAGTTGTCTTCAAAAAATATTGAAAAAAAATGTATGTGATTCTACTTTTCCTAAAACACCAGAATAGGAAAACATTATCGGCTGAAATAAATTACAGTGACCACAAAAAATTATCAAAATTAAGCATATTTGGCGATTGATTTTGAGTACTCAGTGAAGAAACAAAACACGGTTCTGTTTGTACATGGCAATGTCGGTGCTAGCAAACTGAACGCCTAACAGCGCTAAATCGCGTTACGCCTTCTATTTACGCCTAACAGCGCTAAATCGCGCTGTGGTCGCTGAAATGAATTACAGCGACCACAAAGGTCGCTGTAATTCATTTCAGCCGATATTTTTTTCACTTCCTGGTGTTTTATGAAAAGTAGAATCACATATTTTTTTCAATATTTTTTGAAGACGACACCTTTTGAATGTTTCCTTGTTAGGTAAACATAATAGCCTTAACCCTTCATCAGGCAAGAAAAAAAAGTTATGCAAGAGTGCATGAAAATGCCATTTATGTCTACTTTTTTGCCTGATGATATGTTGTACTATTATTTTTATCTAAAACAGTTGGAGCATTTTTTATTTCATAATTTGTGTTTCATTACAAAGTTTTTCATGTACGTAAAAATTAACACACTTCAAAAGACAATCCTTTAAAATTTTATACTTTTACAAGTGCTGCACCAAGAACTCAGTATGTGCTCGGTGTCGGTGAATACTGAGTAGGTATAAGAATTTCATTTTTAAGCCTTCTGGAAGACAGATCTTTATTAATAAATCAAACTATTAAGCAAAAAGCTTCTAGAACGGTGTTAGGTAAAACCACTCCAAAAAAAATTTCTGGACGGTGATTTATTTTGATAAATTGCAGGATGTGTTATATTAGATTCTATTTCGTTATACAAAGTAAACAGTTCACTGATCTCTACAAAAATTGGTTCATTTATTAACCAGACAAAAATCTTATCTAGCGCTGTAACTTTTAAATCAATAGGATAATTAGTTTGCAAGATATTAAATAAAAACCCCATTTTCACTTCAAAATTAAAAAAGAAAAAAAAAACTTCCTTACACATGAACATTAAATTTAAACCTGTTCACACAAAAATATCTGATAAAACTAATGTCATAATAGCTTTAAAATTTTATTTATTTATTTTTAAAATATTCATTTAAATTAATCGAATTGTCTTATAGGTTTTCCCCTTGATTTTACATCCACTAACTAAAGTAGGCACAATTTTATTAAAGAATCCCCTTGGCGACTTTTATTATCTTTTGCCAGTTTGGTGATGAATTAAAATGGTTATTGCAATTGAATAAAAAAAAAACTTTGCAAAAATCGCCCGAGCAACTTAGGAGCCAGTTTTCAAATTTCGTTAAGTGGTCCTATACTAAAGCTGTTCCTTAATGTCAATGCATTTTTAGTCTATTCAATTCCTATTATTAGTTCATACTTTCCCTATATATTGTACAAATCTTGCAATCGATTTTTAACTAACTTCCCGACTAGCTAGAAATTTGAAACTTTCAGGATTGCTCAGAACACGGTGACAACACAATACTTCGAAGTTCGATTAGTTTTCTTACAATTAATTAAAATATGAAAATAATAACATCTTAATAGCGTTTCAATAACCATTAAAATATTAGCTATAATTTAATTGTTGCCAAAAAAAAAAAAATTACGAGTTAATTTTTTTTCGACATAAAAATAAATACATTTAATTAAACGTGAACATTAAAAAATTATAAAAAGTTAAATTATGCATATCACAAAAATTGACGTCATTATCACTTTAAAAATTTTATGCACATTGATAAGACCTCTATGATTCATCAGAAAATTTAAAACATGGTATATAAAAAGTTTTTTTTTTTTTTTAATCTTATAATTATTTTTATTTAATTTTTCACACGCACTTTTTATTTCCTAATTCAAAATTGTTTAAAAAAATTTTTTTTCGATAGTGTTTGTATGTAGGAATTGACTTAAAAAATTTTCTTTTTATATTCCTTGTTTTAAAGTAACCGTGTTTCTAATCAACATAATGAACCTCAAATAGTTGAATGTAATTTATATTTTCTTAACAGCTGTATATGATGGTACTTAACCATGACTTTCATTTGCTGAAAATAGGGCATAACTTTAGTATGAGACTCTCTTGGCGAAATTTGTGATTTTTTTTCTTTCCCATTTTTTATTCAATCTTCCAAATAAAGAATAAATTTTTATTTCTTTATTTCAATAAAGTGTTTTAGCAATGATAACAGTTTACAGTGTTACTTTTCGGGCACTTGTTTTATTAGGCTTATTAATAAAGAAAATAAGCTTTTAAAAGATTAGCTTATTATTAAGAAGCTGTTTATAAGATTAAAAAAAAAAAAAAAAATGAATAAATAAACAATTATGCTTATGTTGTTGCAAGTTGTGAATTTTTCAATGATTTTTACTCTAACTTACATTTTACAGAGAGCCAAAAATTAATCTTATAGAGAGGAATACAGCTTTCAGATTGTTTTTGTTTTTTGTTCATGATCAATTATAACTCGAGAGTGATTCATAATTTCATCTATTGTAGTTAATAATTTTGAATCCATTAAATGTGGGGTTCGAACTCAGGACTAGCTTGTCAGCCTGGCAGTTCAGAGATTTTTCTGAAACTTACATGAATGTGAGCTAGGACTCTTTATAAAGAGACCCACGGAAAGGCCGCCACCCAGGCTTAGGGTCCTCTCATAGTCAATTTATGTTAAACAACACAACACCCTCCATTATATGTGATATGTGTGTATGTGGGGGGGGGGGGGGTGTGATCTTTTAAGGATTTTCTTTAATGAAATCTTGTGTACAAATGCGAGTAATTCAGAAAATTGTGAAGTTTAAATTGACATGAACAACCAGTATAATATCCAATAATGGTAAAGGGCAAAACTGGATCGTGTTGTGTAGGTTGGGACTGATTGACTATGCAAGGGTTCTAGGCCATGTTTATGCAAGTTTCAGGGAAAACCCTGTAAAACTCCAAACAGCTAAGATGAATGTGACTTAGAATCGAACCCAGCATCTTCTCCCTTATGGCCATATCACATGAGGGATTTCGCTCAGCTTTTTTACTAAACACAGCATAATAAATTTTTCTGAAAGACAGTCTAAAAAGTTGATGACACACTGACCTCGAATCTTTTAAAAACCATTAATACACATTTCACTAACAGCCTTAAGAAAAAAAAAAAAAAAACAAGAAAATTTAATTTTTTCTTCCGACAGTGCTAATGCTTAATATTTAATAGTCTAAATTAATGTTTTGAAACAACAAATTAGAGGTGAAATTGATAGTAAATTGAGGTAGAAGAGTGTATGTATGGGAGGGGGATTTATTTTTTTCTCCTCACAAGTACAGAACTTCAGCACATCTAACACACACACACACACACAGTCAGTTTCTGAATGGTCAAATCATGTTTAGAACATCTTTAACCCCTTGAACTGCAATTTATTTTCAGTCAGCACTGCTCATGCAGACAATTTAATTTTCTTAGTTTTAATAAGTGGGATTCATATAGAAACTTACGGTTTTGTTGCTCAAATAATTTGTTATTATTAAAAATAATATTTGTTTCACACATTTATATGAATGTTTATTGTTATATATACTATATACATATAAGAACTAGAACATAATTAGTGTTACAAAATTCATGACGAGCTGGACTCATTATTTAAGTTCAAGGGGTTAAATATGCAATCCATTGAAGACTAGAAGTTGAAAGATTTTACGAATCCAATACTTTCTTTTATGAATATTGCAGAAAGTAAAAATATGTTTTAAAACAATATTTCTTATGGACTTTCATATATTTTGATAGATTCTTGTAAAAAAGGCTAGAAAATATTTTTAATTTAGGATGCATAAGGTTTAACTTTCGACTGGAAAAATTACAATTAAAATTAAAATATTTTTCAGCTCAATTTTCAATGAATAATTAAGACATTAAAAAAATTCTTTCAAATACAAGTTTCATGACAAATTAACTAAAACTTCTGATGAAGAAATTACTTGAATGTAAAATTGTATAAAAAAAAAAAAAAAAATAAGCTAATCGTTATATTAATAATTTAACCAGTCACCATATTTAAAAAGGTATAAATTTCAAAACATTCAATTGACTAACTAATTCAGTCCTAAATAATAGTAATAAAATAAAAAAAGATTTAATTCTAGAATTATAAAAATTTCCTGTTAAATTTTAACATTTTGAGGTAAATAATTGACAAAATTCATAAATTAAATACTTAATAAAAATGGAAAACTTATTAATAAAAGAATAATTCGACAACAGAAAGGTATTATTAAGTATGACAAAAATCTCGTAACATGACATGTGCCAAATGCAATGCTATACAGCAACTACTGTATTCGAATAATATTCATGTTTTAGTTATAAAGTAATAGAATCCATAAGTATTATGGATACATTATTAAATAAATCACGTCGTGAATAAATCTTATGAAAATTTGATTACATTAATCATCCCATTTTTCCCCAACAAATTGCCTTCGATGGAACACTGATTGGCCTAACGGCCGATCGCTTTTTTTTCCTAAGAAATATTAATCTGTATGATATTATATCCTTTTATATGGGCTTCGTCGAGCTTAATTTTTAAATGTATTTTTTATTTCAAACACATTCTGAAACATCTGCATAAGTAGAACGAAATATAAACGATTTAAATATCTCTGTGAGCAAAAACAGCCATAGTCGTCAATGGTGGGGATGAGTGCTTTCTGCCAACCACTCCCGAGAGTTGAGATGTTTGTTTACAAACAAGGAACTGCCCTATAGAGTTCTAACAGACGATATTTGTTTGCTGAGGGACAGTTGACCCTGCTGACCAATTGTTTATCATTGAGGAATAGTGTTACAAATTTATTGTAACACAGTGTTGCAAATGTATTTGTAAAAGCATGAAAAAATTCGACTATTCCAAAATTCGACTCTTTCCAAAGCCATGGAAAAATTAGCGTTGTCCTTCAGCAAAGTACGGTTGCTAAGAAGAAAGTCACATGGTTGTTAGAACTCTGTGTTGCGTTTTTCGTTTGTATTTTGTTATTTCTGTAATTATCTTCATAATCTTCTGATTTTTTTTTTTTTTTTTTTTTTTTTCACAGTCGTCTAACTATGAAAATATGTATATACATCGTGACGAAATAGCAAGTTGTTTTTAATGTATTAATATGTTTTTTCTGTATTTGTGAAAATGTTAGACCTTGCAATAATACGTACAAAACTTAAAATAAACATTATAATATTATTATTGTTAAGCCTTTATTCTTAGATTAAAATAAAAAGTAGATTATTTTCAAACACATTGAACAATAAAAATATATTTACTTTTGATTTGATCGTTATTAAGTTATTATTCTAATGTTTATGTTTTTTTCTTTATTAATAAGTTATAAACTGTATTTACACATATATCTGTTTAACAAATACTTGTTTTTCTTTTATTTTTTCCGCACTGAGTAATTGTAATAAGTGTAGAAAATGTAAACATGCATCAAACATCTTGTAAATTAACTTTTTAAAAAGTTGTCAGTTGAGAAAATTATATTTTTTTACATAGTTTAACAGCTAACTAAAAATTCCTATTTACATTCCCTAATATATTGGTAAATTTTATCAAATTGACTGTGCCACTTTAAATACAGGTATTTCAAAATTCTGCATGAATATATGTGGATAAATTTTTAGGAGTTTTTAAAATGTGGTTTAAATATGAATTTCTTTATTTTTAAACTTATTACAGAACTTGCAATATGTATAATTATAAAAAATTTAAGTTTAGACCTTTTTTATTATTATTATTTTAGAATTATTTTAACAGGGCTGAAACAATCCTGCAATAATTCTCAGGATTTTTTATAAAGTATCACAATTCCCCCTGCAATTGTATCTAGCTACCTTTTCTTTCTTTCTTTTTTTTCTTTTTTTTTTTCTTTCCATTATTATCAGTATCCTTTATCATAAAAAAAAAAAAAAAAAAAAAAAACCTCAATATTTTCTTTCAGTTTAAATTAACTAACTTTGCTCTTAAAACTCAGTAAATACATTATAAATGAAAAAGGTCTGTCTGATACTTAAATAAAATATTTTATGGCAAATGCATATCATATTGCATTTGCTTTTCTGTTTTTTTTTTTTTTTTTTTTCTTTCACTTTTACAAAAGTCTCAAATGTTTTTAACTTTTCATTACAGTTTGTCACTTTCTTCCTTTCCTTCTATATATAGCAATATCGCGTCATACGCAAATACAGATCCTGGGTATTTACCCTTAAAAATAAATACCTGGATATTTGACATCACTATTCATAAATACATCTTTTATGTGAATTAGCACTATATCAATGCGTATAAAATTTTTAAAGTGATAGTGACGTCAATTTTTGTGAAATGTATAATTTAACTTTTTATAGTATTTTAATGTTCACGTTTAATTAAATATATTTATTTTTATGTCGAAAGAAAATAAACTCGCAATTTTTTTGGCAACAATTAAATTATAGTTAATATTTAAATGACCAATTTTAAAGCTATTAGGAGGTTATTATTTTCATATTTTTATTAATTAAAAGAAAACAAATCTAAATTCGAAAATGAGGCTTCGAAGTATTGAGTTATCATCTAGTTCTGAGCTATTCTAAAAGTTTCAAATGTCTAGCTAGTCGGAAAGTTCATTCAAAATTGATTGCAATATTTGTACTGGAAAAACAAACATACAAGAAAGCGAGTTAATAAAAAACATGGTAAAATACAGCATTAGCCATATTTTTCCCTTATTAATAAGAGTATCAATTTTTGAAAAAATCTAGAAATTCGGACATATACAATATGATAAACTTTCAGCTTTATATATTTTAAATAAAAACAAAAATGTTTGCATGTTCATTCAAAGTGAAAAGTAAAAATAAGCGACAGCAGAAAATCGCTGACTGAAAGAAATAGTACGTAACAGTAGAAATAGTAAGTAAAACAAATAGTAAGTTATAGTACACCCTGTCGTACTAATAAAATGCCCTTTATAAAAGGCAAAATGTTTGTTCTTAGATAACAGTAAGAATTTAATAATAATACTGAGAAATATATCATTAATAGAAACTTGCAAGGGGATATTAAGTGTTGTGCAACCAATATACTTTTGACGAACATTATCAAATTCACTCAAAAAAATAAAAAGCTTCTATAAATAATAAGCTTCTATAATAACATTCTATTTATACTTCTTCATAACTTCTATTTATTTGACAAGTGTTTTCTGTGTGAGGGCAGGCTACCGTCCCTCTCAACCCCCATTTCATTATATAGTACTTACATTTATATGGAATTCAAATCTGTTATTAAATTCAAAAGTTCATTTGAAATTATTCAGGCAACTTTCAGACGCAACAATCCTTGAAACTTATCAACCTTGATCAAACTTGTCTAGTAACAAACGTATTAACTTCAAAATACAACATTTGAATCGCCTGAAATTATTTGTTTTTAACTTAATCTAAGAGACACAGACAAAGATCAAACGTTAAAAACTTGACTTCGGTATTCAGAAAGCCTCAAAACGTGTAAATATAAGAAAAAACAAGTAATGAATATTTAGCTTTAAGAAAAAAAAAAAAAAAAAACATTATTTACTATATGGCTATGAGGAATTAATTTCAATTCCTGAGCAAATTTCCTTGACGTGGTAAAATATTATAGAGTATAGTACTTCCACTAATAAAAAAAATATTATGGCTTAAATATTGGCAGCCCTGTATATCTTCTGAACGTTATGTACTCACCATATCGTGCACATAAATATAATCCTATATTAATAACACACGGCACAACTTGAAATACACTTCCATCAATTTTCAAGTATTGTCGCACTTTAATCTAGTTCTTTTATGTAGCCCTGTAAACGAACAGTGAATGATTTCCATACCATATTCTACATGAAACATGTTTTTAAGCATATAAAAAATACATATTCGTTTCATTTGGTTTGGTGCAGTCTACAGATGTTAAACTCAAATTACATGCAATTTCCCCCATAGACGTATTTCAATTCTTTTGGGTGTCCTTGTATACGTACCATTTGATTGGTCTCAACGTAAAGTTCACTGTATCATCACTATATGATACACATTTAGAATCCCAAGTTTGGACTTTCTGCTATTATTTGTTCTTGAGATATATGCTGAAAACAGATAGACACACACAGACACACAGATCAACCGCTAAAAACATGTTTTTGGATTCAGGGGACCTTAAACATGTAAATATAACAAAAACTCAATTTCGAAAATTTGACCCAAAAAAGTACTTTCTCTACCATATATATAGGTAAGAGAAAGTAAAAAAAAAGAAAGAGAGTATAAAATTTCAGTAACTGTAGTTAACAATAAATTTTGTTTCAAGAGAAACTTGTTAATTCACGGATTGAATGAAAATTACAATAATGCTATATACGTGCATAGACACTTATATAGATATTCTTACGAATTTGTAAATAATAGTCGTTATTTTTATGTAATTTTATCTAAAAATGACTTAGTCAGATTACAAATGTTAATTTCCTGCATTTCGACCTTGTTTTGGCATTAAAATATCTTATTTTTCCTTAAAAACAGGTTAAAAAGCTTCATTAGAGCAAATAACAGAGTTGCCAACTCCAAAAAAATTAAGCCCCTAAATTCAAGTTGAAAATCCCCTAAAAGTCCCTAAATTTTTTGTAAAAATCCCCTGAAAAAGTCCCCAAATTTTTAGCTCTAATTTAAGGCGACCAAATTTTTCGAAAGGCAAAGTGCGGTCAAATTAGTGGGGTGTGTCTAATTTCAAATTAAGAAATGGAGACCAAAGCAATATTTTAAACGAGTGACAATCATCGCAATACATTATAAATTTCGACAAAAGCTTTACATAGAAATCTAGTTCATGTGGGAGGGGGGGGGGGGGGGAACTACCAAAAGTGGGGACTATCCCCACAAATGGGAACATTTGGTCGCCTTGCTCTAATTTTAGTCTTCTTTTAACACTGCATGTATCGAAAATCTAAAAACGTATCTCCAAATTATTCTGCTTAACTCTTAAAAAAAATAAAATAAAATAAAATAAATAAATAAATAAAAAACATGAAAATCTGACATTGACAGATTTTAATTTAGTGCCAGAGGCCTACTGCTAAACTTGTTAATATCGACAAATTCTTCTTTAGTTAATTCGTGAAGATCTAAATTCCATGATAAAGTTTTCATTAAATCAAACCAATGTGTTTCAGCTGCAGATACTGTAACAAATAACGTTGGAAGTCCAAACTGTCTTATAGCCGCAAAACAACGTTTTTTCTCTTTTTCCCAATGAGGGGGAGGTGTGCCTTGGGGGGGACACATGTCAAAGGTGTGCCATGGGGGGGGACTCATGTCAAAGTTGTACCTTGGGGGGGACTCATGTCAAAGTTGGGCCTTGGGGGGACTCATGTCAAAGTTGGGCCTGGGGGGGACTCATGTCAAAGTTGGGCCTTGGGGGCACTCATGTCAAAGTTGTACCTTGAGGGGGACTCATGTCAAAGTTGGGCCTGGGGGGGGACTCATGTCAAAGTTGGGCCTTGGGGGGACTTCATTCAATAAATCCCCATTCAATAAACGACTGAAATAGGCCCTTAGCACTAATTAAGAGTGACCTATAAAAATTCGACAACGCTGTACCGACTGAAATAGGGGTACCTTGGGGGGGACTCATGTCAAAGTTGTGCCTGGGGGGGACTCATGTCAAAGTTGTGCCTTGGGGGGACTTCATTCAATAAATCCCCATTCAATAAACCGACTGAAATAGGCCCTTAGCACTAATTAAGAGTGACCTATAAAAATTCGACAACGCTGTACCGACTGAAATAGGGGTACCTTGGGGGGGACGCATGTCAAAGTTGGGCCTGGGGGGGGGACTCATGTCAAAGTTGTGCCTTGGGGGGACCTCATTCAATAAATCCCCATTCAATAAACCGACTGAAATAGGCCCTTAGCACTAATTAAGAGTGACGTATAAAAATTCGACAACGCTGTACCGACTGAAATAGGGGTACCTGGGGGGGACTCATGTCAAAGTTGGGCCTGGGGGGGACTCATGTCAAAGTTGTGCCTTGGGGGGACCTCATTCAATAAATCCCCATTCAATAAACCGACTGAAATAGGCCTCTAGCACTAATTAAGAGTGTCCAATAAAAATTCGACAACTGTACCGACTGAAATAGGCCTCTAGCACTAAAAAATGCAGAAATAGTTTACTAACTTATTCATTTTAGTTAGCCAATAGAAATTTTAGTTTCCACATTTAAATTTTAAGTGAAATAAATTAAAATCATTATGATACAATGAAATCATTTGCGTACGTTAAAAATCATTACGCACATAATTTCAAAATTATTGATTGTGCCGTATAATTTGAAGATTTTTGTCTTTCCTCCAATGTTAGAAGTCAAGTTAGGCCTATGAATCAGTGAACGTATTTTATCATAAATACTTAATTTTAAATTTGAAGTAATTTTTATAACCGTAACAAATATAAAATACGCATGCTTATGTGTATGATATAGTCAATCGGAAAAAGTTAAACACACAAACTCCGAACCAAAAATTTATGCAGTGAGTCAAAGTAAAAACCGAACAGGTGACATATATGAATACATTTATTCATGTCAATCAAATTAATTATGCTAATTAATTCATTATAGCTACAAATTCAAAACAGAGGGCTCCTTTTTATCAAAATCCATTGATGTAAATTGTAAAATAATTTTATTTTATATTTTAAAGCACTGAGAAAAAAAATTAACCTTTGTTTATGTTTTCTAAGCATTAGATATAAAATTCTACACAAAATACAATTTAATTTAGTACGACAGGACTTATTTTAAACTATTCTTCCATGTAAAAGCATGCAGTAACCGTGTTTTATTCCTTAGCATCGGTTACTATATCCATTTGTTAAAATTTATTTGGTAAAATTTTAGCATAGAAGGTCTTTGGTAGCTTTTAAATTTTTGTTATCATTTTGACAATGACAGCAAACAAAAGATGATGAATAATGATATAAAATGGATTAAAAATGATGCTGTATAAAAAAATAACACAGATTAAATACGATTGATTCAAAATAAGAATAGAAAATACGTTATTTCAGCAATCGCAATAGATAAACAAGTCTGCTATTTGTTTTTCCTCTATCATGTGACCTCTGACGTCAGGTGGGCAGGGCCCGACTTAGACTACCTGGAGCCCCGGGGCAAGCTTATTCTGGGGGGGGGCCCTTGCCAGGCATAAGAGGTCTTTAGGTTGCAATATTTCTGCTTATGCCTGTTGGGGGGCCCCTTCAAAAAGCGGGGCCCAGGACAACTGCCCCGCATGCCCTGGTGTTAATCAGGGCCTGCAGGTGGGAAGAGCCCATTGATTTTAATTCCTGAGCCGTTATCCTGAACATGGTAAAATATTGTGGCAAAGCACTTCCACTAATTACATTCAATAAAAAAGAATGTTTTCGTTTAATTATTGGCAGCCCTGTATATTTTCTAATATATTTTGAAAAAATTATAAAAGTTTCTGAAAAAAAAAATCCTTTAGATGGCAAATTACAATAAAAATGCTTGAATAATGTGTAAAAAATAACTGTAATCTATTTTAACATTTTTAAATGTTACGTCATTTAAAACTTATTTTCACATTTTATAGCATTATGACAATACAAAGAATGATAATTGGGTAATCTAAGTGAATAACATGTTACTACTAAATATAATATGACTGATATAAAATAACATATTACTGGCTGTCACTAATAAAAATAAAACATTTTTACTAAAAGAGAAATTGGCAAAATTCAGATTGTTCAATTACTGTTCACTCATTGTGCTCTATTTCTATGCTTGCAGGAAATGCATTTCTGTTCAAGAGATAAAACCCTGCTCCCCAAGGCTGGTCAAAGAAAAGAAGGAAAAATAGGGGGGGGGGGGGGAATCCCTTTTCGGCAAGTTTAAAGGCAAAGGTAGATTCCCTTTACGCTAATGTTACAAAAGTAAAGAAATATTACATATGCATTAACACATGCTTAGCCAATGGTATTGTTCCAACATATTGCATTATTTACGTTGTTATTCTGTTTTCAAGCAATTTAATTTTCAACAGAAAAGGGGTTTTATTCATTCTACTTAAAATTGTAGGCTAGATTTATTGGTCAGTAAATGTTTCTTTTTTTTTTAATTCAAGCCCATAATCATTCAACAAATAGAGATCATAAAAATATACAAACCCCCCAATGGTGAATCTGGGAGGAGGCTATTGGGCTACAGCCCCTCTCCACCCAAGCTGAATCAAAATTATAAAATTTATTTAAATCCATATAATTGTTTTTTCAGTATCTGTCTTTTAAAGAAAAAAAAATCTGATGTGGGCACCACATGACTTCCTTATACACTTTTAGAAATATACATAATGTTAAAAAACATTGACATTGGATCCGAAACAGTTGGCTAAAAATATTTTAAAAAATGAATTATCACCGTTTTCTGAGCTTTTCTGAAAGTTATTTAAAAACCGATCGCAAGATTTGTACTGGTAACGCTGACGAAGGCAGCAGGGACCCGAAACAGTTGGCTAAAGGTATGAAAAAGATGCATTTTTACCGTGTTCTGAACTATTCTGAAAGTTTCAAATGTCTAGCTAGTCGGGAAGTTAGTTAAATAATTTTTCTGTTGAACAATATAAACGCTGCCGAAGGCAGAAGTGACCCGAAACAGTTGGCTTAAAATATTTGAAAAATGCATTGTCCCCGTGTTTTGAGCTTTTCCTGAAGTTTTAAATGTCTAGCTAGTCGGGAAGTTAGTTAAAACTCGATTGCAAGATTTGTACTGGTAACGCTGCCGAAGGCAGCAGGGACCCTAAACAGTTGGCTAAAAGTATTAAAAAAATGCATTTTCATCGTGTTCTGATCTAGTCTGAAAGTTTCAAATGTCTAGCTAGTCGGGAAGTTAGTTAAATAAATTTTCTGTTCAATCACATAAACGCCGCTGAAGGCAGCAGGTATCGGAAACAGTTGGCTAAAAATATTTTAAAAAATGCATTGTCAACGTGTTCTGAAAGTTTCAAATGTCTAGCTAGTCGGGAAGTTAGTTAAATTGCAAGATTTGTCCAAACCGCTTTTGAGTTATCACCGTTTTTTGATACATTATGGCCAAAACCTATGTATTTTTTGTCATTATGAACCTAATTTTCTAAATATCTCCAAAACGGAAAATCATACAAAGTCCAAAAAGAGAGGTGCACAACTAGATGTTATAACACACCTCTGTACCAATTCGCAACGTTCTACGTCCAACCGTTTTTGAGTTATGCGACATACGGACACACACACAGACACACATACATACAGACGTCACGAAAAATCGTGTAAAATCCCTTATATCTCTAAAACGGGAGTTCGTGTCAGAGCCTCCTTAAGTAGATGCCTTCCACGCGCAGCGAATCCCAATGTTAAATTAGGCAACATTTAAAAAACAAAACTAACGCTAGGTGACAGCACCTACGCAGAGCAACAATTTTCTTCTCTTTCATAGATAAGTTATATTTTTCATCTAAAAATCTAGCTATTAATTTCAATTGAAAGTCCAAAATTGTATATATTTTTTTTTCTTTTAATTTGAAAAAATGATGTAAAAGTGCTTTATCGTAAATATTTTCAAAAAAATATTCAAATATTTATATTTAAAAAAGTATAGGGTTTAATTTTCTGGAAAAATAAAATTTCAATAAATATGATTTTCTTCCACAGTTAATTGTGTGATTTTAATAAAAAAAAATTGTATTTCTCTCCCATTGTTTAATGGTGTTTTTCCTTTACCTGCGGCTTATTTTCTGTTGAGCTATCTAAATGATAGACCAGAGATGTTTCTGCCTATAAGGTTGTCTGAGTGAGTAATGCAGACCGGGATGCCGGCCTGGATAGCTCAGTGGTAGAGCATTGACCTTGTAAGTCAAAGTTCCGGGGTTCGATTCCCGGTCCAGGCATTATTTTCACTCAGTCGGAAAAATAAAATTTCAATAAATATGATTTTCTTCCACAGTTAATTGTGTGATTTTAATAAAAAAAAAAAAAAAGACCTATTTTAGCTTTTCAACTAATTGAATTACAGCGTATCTAATAAATAACACCTTTTTTTAAAAATATATTATAAATTAAAAAACGAAATTTAAAATTAAATAAGGAAAAACATGGCATGTCTATCACCCGATTAAATTATTTTTTATATATTTATTCAATAAAAATTTCAAATTTTTTAAAATTTAGATATCAGATGAAAGTTTCGTTTATATAAATTAAAATCTCTGAACTTTAAATGAGTTTCAGTTTAGAATGAATAATTTATAATGATAAATTATTAAAATCATGTCTTTTTTTCTTTTTTTTGGTCATGTCCTTTACGTTACATTTTTACCTTATTAGGTGTGAATTATTTTTCTTAAATCGAGAATTTTATATTATTTATAAGAAAAATAGACCAGCACATTCACGAGATAAGTTAACATTCAGTAATAAAAATTGGAGAAGAAAACAATTTGTTGTCTAGTCCGTCACAAAAAATAAATAAATAACCATTAAGATTTAAATTTTTAAAATTAAGGATTTCTTGAGTATAAGTTTTCTCTCGCACGAAGTTTTTTTTTTTTTTTTTTCAAGATTTTATTAGCTCTACCAGTTCCGAGAGGGTATGCTTTCGAAACTGATAGACAGTTTCGAAATAAAGTTGTGTTATGTTTACATGTTTTGAGGTCTCCTGAAACGAAAAATAATGTTTTTAGCGGCTGGTCTGTGCGCGTCGGTTTGTCTATCTCGGATATACTTGGAAAATGCTGAAAGTGTATTTTATTTTGTGTTAGGTGTTTTTCATATAAGACTAAATTTAAATGCACAATCTGATGTGCACATAATTTATTGAAAATATACAAGGCTATCCAAAATTAAGCTAAACGTTCTTTTCTGTAGAATGTAATTGACGGAAGTGCTTTGCTACACTTTTTTTATGTCGACGAATACTGTTGAAGAAGGAAAATTAATTTTTTGAACCTATAATATAAACAAAGTATTTTTTTTTTTTTTTGAAGTTCTATTTTCAACTCAGGTTTTTGAATAAAGTCACGTTTTGGGGTTCCCTGAATACAAAAAAACATTTTTTTTTTTTTTTTTAGTGATTGATTTATATGCATATTTATTATCAGAATAACTCAAAAACAAACAAATGCAGGAAATTCAAAATTGTATTTTAAAACTCGTATTAGGTTTCAATTTGAAAAATTTGATAAAGATTGGCAAATTTAAGGACAAATTAATAACATCCTTGAAATATTTTTACTTCCATTACCCTACTACCGTACGTAATGAAAGTATTGTGTTCGGTCCAAAAATTCGATATCGAGTTTTTCCCTGATTTATATTTTTAAGGTCTCATGAGTCCAAAAAAAGTAGTTTTTGGCAATTAGCCAGTATGTGTGTGTGTGTGTGTGTATATGTGAGTGTATGGATGTGGAGAATTTCTATTTCAAAAAATCAAGTCATCTTTCTGTCATATCTGATAATTTTTCAAATCAGTAATCATGATATTTAATTTTTACATGAATTTTTAATTCCATATTCCATTTGTGTGGTAAAAGGTTAATAAAAGTAATGTTATGAATCTTAAAACTTAATATTAAAAAAAAAAAAAAAAAAAAAAAAAAAGTAGAAATAAAAATTTTCTATTTTTTCTTTTCAAGATTCCCAACACTTTTGTTTCGATTTAACTGAAATAATCAAATTTTTATACGCATTTACACAAGTCTTTAAAAAACAGTGGTATTAAAAAAATATAAATCAATCTTGTTCCTATATTGCAGTATTTTATAGTTTTATTCGTAAGTTACTAATGTAATTTATGAATAAAACTATAAAATACTCCAATTTTGAGTTACTTCAAAGTAACTAAGAACAAGTTATTTTTCTGTATTCCTACATCAATAAATAAAAATTTCATTTCATTTTGAAATAAGCATAACTATTTCATTTGTTAAATCTAACTTACTAACAGAGGTGTCAACCCTTCGAATTTTTATATCATAATTTCTTTTAAATTTATCTTCGTCTTAATCATAGAATTTACGATAATAAATAAAAATAATGTTTTTTGTGAAAAATATTATTGATATTCAAAAATCCGGAGGGTTGGTAATTTTGCATTAATTACTTATGCAGTTTACATACCTTGTCTTGAAATATTTGCAGGCCATTTGAAAACATATATTTTCACGGCGACAGTTCGATTTACAAAATGGAACGACGTAATACACCATATTATAAAGAAAAAACCTCTCACATTTATTAAATTAATAAAACATAAACCATGAAGAACTCAATTGAAAGTCAATTGAATCGCGGGAAATAAACAGAACTTTACGACACGGTATCAAGCGCCATCTACTGGCTATGTTCTTCTTGTACTGTTGCCAAGTTTTCGAGCGACTCGCTAGGCATCTACTTAAGGAGGCTCTGATACGGGCTGACCGCGCTAGATAACACTAGCGTCTGTGGATGCAATGTGGTAGTATGGAGCTGAATGGAGCCGAACCAATCAAAATCCTTCTTACATTTCCACTGTATATTCTCTTATAACAGAATGTTTGATTGGTTTAGACAAATGATTGCCACTCTCTAACTATGTTGGCAAAAATGCGCTTCTTGGCGATAGGGAAGAAGTCTTAGGAGAAAAATGGGGGATCCAGGAATTGATTTTTTTTTTTTACAAAACAATAAAAAAAAAACGAAATAGAAGGGGTGTATGTCAAATATATTTGTAATGGTAGTGGGGGAGAGAAAAAGATAAAGGAAACTGTACAAAAAAGTAAGAGACAGATTAATATTTATTAGCATATAATTATTTTAAGGCTTCATTAAAGGAAAATTCTTTTCTTAGTGAAGAAAAAAAAAATCGGTGATGAATCTAAGTATAATTGATAGCACACATATATTATCTTTTTTTTTTTTTTTTTTTTAATTATTATTTATGGACTGTAAAAGAAGTTCCTTTAACGAAACCTTGATTTAGCTGCATGCTATATTTATTTATTCAATGTACTCACCTCCCCCTCGTTTTTATTATTATTATTATTATTATTAACCAAATCTAATCTTCGTTTTGCTTCTAACAAAGCACTTTTTAAAACATATTTTTACATATTTTTACCCATTTTTATTTCTGTTACATTAATCAAGACTTAAAACTGTTTTTGTTTTGATAAGGACTTGATGACTAAGAAACTAGCATTCAAAACAGACTGCACCACAGTGGATACCCAAATGAAATGTGAAACTTTTTTTTTAGGGGGGGGGGGGGAGACTGGGTGTGTTGAAAGTATAACAGAAGTGTAAAGGCTTTGGTTAGCCAAGTTCGTCTCTGATGTATTGAATTGAAATAAAAAAATTTCTGTTCTGATTTACAAAATCATGAAAATAAGTTTAGGGTTTGTGTGAGTGTTCTCACACATGTGTCCTTTAAAAGCTTATTTATTTATCCAAATTTATTATATAACAAAAAGGAGGGATTAATATAGATTATATAAAATAAATCTTTTTAAATTTATCTAATTCAAATAATTAATTATAGAGAATTTCCCGTTTTATTTTTAAATCAAAATTTTCATTTCTTTGTTCTTCTATCGTTAAAAACACATTGATCTAGGAATAAAATAAAGCAATTTTTATATTGGGGTTTGTAAAAATAGTATGTGTATACATTTTCCCCGAATGGATTAAATCAATTTAGCTATAATTATTTATTTTGGAGAGGGTAATTTAAAATTCGTATCAACCTACTTATAACACAAGTAGCTATTAATAAAATAATAACTGTCATTTCAATTTATATTTATCACGCTAGTGTTTACATTAAATCTATTTAGCCATAATTATTTATTTTCAGAGGGTAATTTAAAAAGCCGTTATCAACATATTTATACTATATACAGCTATTAATAAAATAAAACAAGCATTTGATTTCATATTTATTACCCTTGAATGTTTATGTTAAAAAAACCATTATTATTGCAAGAGGGTCATTATAGTTCTAAAAATAGATTTATAATGATGTTCGATAGTCTGGGCGTCGCCTTCTTTGTTCATTGAGAGTTGAAGGTCATTTGGCATGGCTTCTCAATGTCAAATCGATTTAATATTTGTAACGAACTTTTTATATTCAAAATTTAGTATGAATATCTTAGAAGAACAAAGAAACAGTTTGGCATTCTTTTGGCTGCATTTCAAAGATGCCATTCTCCGGGGTTGCGATTTTAAGCTATCTGTGGCTAGCAGATTTAGTGGATTCTTTTCGCTGTTGTTCAAGTCCTAAGAAGACGTAATTTTTTTGAGGTCCTCCTCCCTCTCTGTATAGTTGATGGGGATAGAATATTTATTTTTTGCTTACGAATATAGGAGTGAAATGTAAAGTTATTAGTAACTGCAAACTGAATATTATATTGCTGCATTAATAAATCACAGTACTAAAAATGATGTATCCTGATTATTTCGAAGTAAAGACTTCTACTGTATATTTTTAGCTTTCTTCGATCCGGCTTTTGTGCGAAACGAACCTGAATATACTAGACAATAGTATATATTAATTGGTGCGTGTCCAGCTTCCCCGATCTTCAAAAATGGAGGGGGAGGAGGAACCCGACGGCAGCATAATGGATTTTCTATAAATGAAATTCTGGTTTTTCTTTCGAGTGGAAGGAAGGGAATGCATCGAACATTTTATTAAGATTTGCATGCCCAAAAGGACCTTGTTAAGAGTCATGGACAGGGAAAATATTGACTCTAAATTTTGGTGGATGAATCTCCTTTTTACGCGCATTGAACTTGTTTGTGGTTACGATCAAATGCTTGCTTGAATCGGTGACTGTAAGCATAGCCCGTTAATATCAATACTCAGAAATTTTTTTTTCGTGCTTATGGCTTCAAGAAAAGAAAAAAAAAGGAAAAGTAAAAGGATTTCTTGGAGTGTCATTGTGTTGATGGATTTCTTTTGATGCAAATAAGTGGCCGAGAGTAGGGCCTGAATATTTCGCTGGTCATCGGTGCTCAACTAAGCGGCCGAGAGTGGGGCCTGAATATTTTGCTGGTCATCTGTGCTCAACTAAGCGGCCGAGAGTGGGGCCTGAAATTGGACTGGTCAAGGGTTTTTCTTCATAGTTTGCCCAGAAAAATTTTCTTTCCGTTCGACACCTGCACCTCTACAGAATAGACAACTTCGGGTTTCCGAATCATGTGTTTTTGTTCAAAGGTCATGATCAGTTTTTGATCAGAATTAGTTGTTTTCCAATTCACGGTCGAAAATTCGGTGTTGTGCAAAGTTGATTGCAAAAAAATTTTTTTTATTCAAGCAAATTGGAAGAGAGAGGAAAGAAAATGAAAAAAAAAATATACCATTTTTGGAACAAAGTAATAAAATTAATTGAAATATTAATAAAGTAAACGATAATTTTTTTTTGTTTACAGAATATTTTTTTTGACCAAGTTATGTCCAAGAATTGGTAAGTCTAAATTTATCTTGTGTTTTAGATATTTGAATGGAAGTTTTTTTTTGTTTCATTAAATAAAATATATAATATACATTTTTGTTTATCAAAAATATTGGATATAAATATTTCCTACTTTTGAGATTTTGCTTTACCTTATTTTCATTTTTATTTTATTTTTGATTTTAAGTGTTTATGAATACAATTTTCAAGTAGCGGAAATATTTAATTTTGCATAATAAAGTATTTCATTTGATATAAATATATTTTTTTGTTTTTCATAATAATTGGTATTTTTCTATACTTATAAAGCTTAAAGTGATTTACTTTAATTTTAGAACATTTTGAAATATATAAATATGTTTACATAATATTTTGGTTAGGTATTTTATCATTTGCATTTTCTGTGAGTAACATAAGAAAAAAATGCATAGTATTTTAGGCTCATAGATCTTAACGCAATTTATTCTTTTTGCTCGGACAATTTTGAAATATATATTTTTAATGGGTTTCACAGTATTTTGTTGGGATTTTATTTTTCTTTCATGATGATTAATACTGTTATGAGCATATTATAATTTATTTTTTTAAGTGATTTATTACAATTACTGCTGCAAATTTCTACAATTCCTTATGATTTATTTATTTTTTTTTCGAATATTTTAAGATATATATGTATAATTTTTGACATTTTTAATGAGGTATTTTATCTGATGCAGTTGCCGTAAGCATAAAAAAAAAAGCGTAATTTTTGTGCTCATTTAATTTAATATATTATATATTTTTTTTACTCGAGTATTTCTGAGATATATTAGTTTTTATTTGACCCAACATAAATAATTAAGATGGCCACTAAAAAGAACATTAATATTAACATTTTAAATTTTGACGGGGACTCATCCTTACTTGAATTTTTTTTCGATCAGATTGAGTCATATGCAAAATTAAATAGATTAAATTCAGAAGAGGCTGTGGCAATTTTAAAAGGTAAATTAACTGGCCCTGCGTTAAAATTCATGACTCAATCTCCCTTATTATACAAATCGACAGATTTAAAATTTATCAAGGATGAATTCCAGAATTTTTTTGCTCCAATGAGCAGTACTCAGGCTCTTGTGGAATTTAACAATTTAATACTCTTACCACAAGAATCAATTAGAAATTTTTCCCACAGGCTTAATATTTTAGCCGATGTAGTATATTCGCAGATTAATGATGCTAATGCTTTAAATTCCATTAAATTTACTAAATTCATTTCAACCATTCCCTCAAACATTAGAGTTAAGATTCAAGAAGAGGGAATCTCTGAGTACCAACAGGCGGTCAACCGAGCACAGAAATTACAGGACATTAACGCTAATGAAACATTATTACAATTAAGCTTAAATAACCCAGTTATTAATACACTATCTGAAAAGTTAGTCGAACTGACAGATAGAATGAATAATCTGTCATTCGCTCAGAAATCGGATGAGGTTAATCATACACACGAATCCCCAGTGCAAGATAGGCAAAGAAACTATAATAGACAAAGTGAATTAAGATATAATTATAAAAGTAGAAATCAAAATTTCAGGGGTAAACAAAATTTCAGGGGTAATCAAAATAAGAACAGATATCATTCTTCTCCTATTTGCCACTTGTGCAGTAAAAGAGGACATGTTGCTACTAGGTGCTTTAGATGGCAAAGAAATCAGACTAGGGGTAAAAATTATGACAGAAATAATTATAGTAAAAATCCAGGTAATTTAAACGAGCGCAGAGATGTAGTTTAGCTGATGCAAGTACATCTCAGGAATTGAATAGAGCATCAGCACAAAATTTTTCTCTGGACATTGATAATAACGTTAATCTACCCAAATTGTCTAGTGACAGATTGGTGAATTCTACTGCGTCTCAGACACAACAAATCTTGAAAATTTCTGATTCTAAATGTACTCAAACAAATAACGATAAAAGGGAGAACATTTTTAATGTCCATGTAAATTCTCCAAAGTTACCTCTTATTAAAATTTTGCTAGATAAACAAAAGGTAAACACACTTATTGACACTGGTAGTTCTGTTAGTCTGTTAGCTGAAAGTACATTTAATAAATTAAAACATAGTTTGAAATATAGACATTTATCTTCCCATGTGACAATCAAAACCGTGAACTCGAATGTACAGTTTTCATCTTGTATACAAACCACTTTCAAAATTCAAAATCAATTTTTTTCACAAAAATTCTTCATAGTGGACATACCTGAAGGTTCAGCATTTAGGGTTATTTTGGGTTACGATTTTATTCAACAATATCATGTAATATTAGATATGCAGAGGTCCTTGTTAAAAATAAAAGACATAAGTATTCCCATAACAAACACATATAGCGACCATGAAGAAAATCTTAATATGCATACTCAATGTAAGAAACTTTCAGTAAAAACGGGACAAAAACTCATTTTACAACCCAAAGAAGAATCTTCTATTACGGTTTATTGTCCCAAAGTTTCTTCGGGTGATTATTTATTTCAGAGTAAAAAGAGTTCTTCCAAATTAATTTTTTTGGATTCAATAGTTAATATTGAGCATTCTCAGAAACAAAATTGTAATAGTAAATATGATAGAGTAAAATTTCAATTATATGTTAAGAATAACACTAATAGAAATATGCATGTAAACAAACATTCAAATATTGGTACAATTAAAGAAATCGAACAAATTATAGACTATAGTTCAAAACAAAATGATAATGTTGATATTTCAGAGGATTCACAATTTATTAATTATATTCAACCTTCTAGTGATGTATTAAAAATGAGAAAACAAGATTTAACACCCACGGACTTTGATGTTAAACATCTCAATGGGTCTCATGCAACAAAATTAAAACAAATTTTATTAAGTAATTTCGCAGCATTTTCTAAAAATATGAAAACCCTTGGACATACTGACAAGGTAGTACCAGATTTAAAATTTTTAAGTGACTATCCAATTAAGACTTTGCCCTTTCCCATTCCTCAGGCTTTACAACAGGAAGCTAGAGATCAAATTAACCAATTGGTAGAGGCTGGGATTATTGAGCGAAACTGCTCAGAATGGGCTTGCCCAATTTTACTGGTAAAGAAAAAACAAGATGGATCTGGTAAACAGAAATTTCGCCTCGCGTTAGATTTAAGAATGTTAAATTCTATTATCCAAGGTTCTTCTTATCCGTTACCTAAAATTCAAAATATAATAGCTGATTTATCTGCGTATAAATTTTTCACTTGTCTTGATTTCCAACAAGCGTATCATCAAATTGATTTACCGGAACATTTACAAGATAAAATTACTTTCACATCAATGTTTGGCAGTTTCAAATTTAAAAGACTATGTTTTGGTCTTAAAAACGCGGCTTCTCAGTATCAAGCACTCATGGATTCTTTAATTGATGAAATTAATATAGATGGAATTTACGCGTATCAGGATGATTTAATATTTGGTGCAAATAGTTTTGAAGAGACATGTGTCAAACTTGAAAGAATTCTTAAGATTTTAATTAAATATAATTTAACCTTAGCTCCTAGTAAATGTACATTTCATAAGAGTGCTGTAAATTATTTGGGATTTCACATAGAGAATAATTCAATTTCTCCAATTGAGTCAAATATCATTAAAATAAACTCTTTCCCTACACCTACAACAAAAAGACAATTAAAACGCTTTATAGGAGTTGTAACCTTTTATAAGTCTCTTATTCATAATTTTTCTAAATTAATTCAACCACTTATTGAATTGACTAAACCGAAAACAAAATTTGTTTGGAATAAACATCATCAGGATATTTTTAAGAAATTTCAAGATATATTTTTAAATTCACCTATGGTAAGATTACCGGATTGGAACAAGACTTTCTTTCTCAACACTGATGCATCAAATATTTCTATTGCAGGAGTTTTGATGCAGAAATATGACAATCAATTATTACCTGTCGCCTTTTTCTCTAAATCACTTAAACCGTCTGAAAAAAGATATCCGGCTATCAAACTTGAATTAATGGCCATTTATAAATCTGTAATTGCTTTCAAATATTACTTATACAATAGAAAGTTTATCATTTTGTCGGACAGTGCTCCTTTAAAAACATATAGAAAAACAAATAGTCCTGCTGATTTAACTACTAAATGGCTGCTAGAGTTATCAGAATACTCATTTGAATTTGAACATATTCCTGGCACTACAAATGTTTTAGCGGATTATTTATCAAGATCAGACTTCTCAAATAATCAACAAAATTTAAAAACAAATCCAGAATTAATATTCAGTTCTCAACCTCTTCCTATCGTACAAGATGACACACATTCAATTAATCAAATTTCCACTTCTACTCAGTCAGTACCACAAAATCAATTCAACAATTTTCTAGTTTCTGGTAATATTCAAAATAAAGATCCCCTTTTGGAAATTTCAAATAATACATTTATATATGAGCAAAAGAATGATCCAAAATTGTCAATTATTTACAGGCAAATTTTGAGAAAAGGTTTTTCAAAAAATAATGATAATTTTTTTATTCATCCAGATTCTAAAGTTTTGATGTACAAGAAACAAAATTTGCATGATAATACTTTTTCATATCTCATTGTTGTACCACATTCTTTAAAATCTAAAGTTTTAACCATTTCACACCTTTCTCACTTTGGGTTAACAAAAACATACGAATTTTTATCAAATAGATATTATTGGAAAGGTATGTACACAGACACTTTAAATTTTGTTGCTTCGTGTACTTTATGTTTACAAAATAAACATCATAACATACCACCAGCTCCTCTACAACCCACCTATACTCCAACACATCCAGGGCATACTATTAGTGTCGACTTGGTTGGTCCTTTTATAGATGGACATTCAGTTTTAACTGTGATTGACCATTTTTCGCGACACATTGAATTATTTCAATTAAAAGACACTTCTTCATCAAAAATAGTTAAATGTTTATTTAATTACATTACAACATTTGGTAGACCATCAGTAATATTATCGGATTTAGGCAAACAGTTTACATCAACTATTTATAATATTTTTAATGATAAACTTGGCATAAAAATCTTACATTCATCTCTTGCTCATCCTCAAAGCAACTCTATTTCTGAGAGGATAAATAAATCTATAAAGTACTCAATTAACACTTTAATTTCTGAGGGGCATTCTTTTGAAAATTCACTAGCTATACATAAATCACTTTACAATGGTTCAACACATTCATCCACATTGTTTTCACCTAACCTACTACATTTTGGTAGGGAACTGTCTTTAATATTTGATACATTTGATCAATTTATAAATCAGCCATTTTTGGATAAAAATGTAGACATATATAAATTATTACACGACTTAGATAACATCTATAGCAAAGCATATTCTAACATTAAGGAAAATCAAGACAAAAGATATCAAAATTTTCAAAAGCGTGCAAAACTGAGGCCTGTTGCTGTTCATGATGTTGTATACTTGAAATCAATAGATAAATTTAAACCCAAGTATTCTGGGCCATTTATTGTTGTACAAAAGCACTCGCCAGTTTCC
The DNA here is from genome assembly GCA_963930645.1 of Salticus scenicus. Lineage (NCBI taxonomy): Eukaryota > Metazoa > Arthropoda > Arachnida > Araneae > Salticidae > Salticus > Salticus scenicus. Next base: position 364,987,287 of record OZ005652.1, on the reverse strand, counting down.
TTTTCCATTAAGAGATTACATGCACCTGATAATAAAGCTTTCAGAGTCCATATTGATAGACTCCTTATTGCTCCACCTCGACGTAATTATTTGTTTACTGAACCCAACTCCAATGTAACACCTAATATTGGCAATAATTCTACACATCCTTATAACTTAAGAAATCGCAATTAATTTTTTTCACAAAAAAAGTTTGAATATTTTGATTCACAAATGCATTTTCCAATGGCCAAGGGAGTGTATTTGTTTGCTGTGCAGGAACTCGTCTTTATTTATTTTATTATTTTTATTTTTAGATGGCTGGTCCACTGTTTTTTTATATTTTTCTTTGGATGTAAAGACTATTTCTTGCATTGCAGTGTTGTTGAATATATATAATATTTATAAATAAGATGCATAAAAAAAAAAATGATTCTAATGATAACATAAATGCTTGTAGATCATATTTTGAATTTCTAAATTAGTAATCAAGGTGTTATTTTTGTATTTAATGTTTACTATGTCTATTTTTATTGGGTGAAGGTTAAACAAAAATAAGATAATTGAAATATATTTAATAGAGATATTTCATTGGAATACAGACTAAGTTCATAGGAAATTAATTATTAATGATAATAGTGCTAACAATATACATACAGCTAAATTTTATAAGTTTCCAATTGATTTTTGGTGTACAACATGTGTTTGGTTTGTTCAATATCCAATCTAAATTTTTTTTATTATTTTGGCACTCCCTCTCATCACTCAAAATTTTGTCAATTCGTTTTCTTTTACTTATTTATTACCCTATCCTAGATATATGTTGTCTCGTTCAAAATTTTCTCCCAGGAGAGCAACATTGGATATGTGATGAGAATCTATATTATTGTTGACATTAATTTTTCAACATTTATGACACTTAATTAATCGGTTTCGTGAAGTGTCCCTACAGGGGTCTGTGGATTCTGCTGGGGGACGGAGGCCTGTGCCTAACAGTGCAGGTCTTTCAACACGCCCTGTCCCGCTAGGATGTTAGCCTTAAGTTAACATCATTACACTTACATTTTTGTAAGGATTAAGGGAAGATTATTTTTTTTTGACTGCCAATGGCGTCCTTTTTAAAATCTTTCCTGTGTGGTATACACGAAAACTTTTCTGTTTCTTTACTTTTTTTGTACATAATTTTGTTTAACGTTGACCAATATGTGTAACCAAGGTGTTAGACAAATAAATATTACAATAATATGCTGAAACCTTTAGTATTACAACAATATATATGAATATATGTAATTTATATATATATATTTTCTTTTTCTCTATTTCACCGTACATATTAGTGTGAAAATTTAATATTTTGTGTGTAAAAATCTAACGTTAGTAACTGTTACTGTGGCATTATTTGCTAAGTTCATCAAAAAAGAGACTCTTTCATAAAAAAAAAACATTTCAGCTGAAATTTTTGGTGGCATATAAAAAAACTATTTTGAACTGCATTTGAAATTACTTATAGAAGCCACATTTTTGCGCCTGTCATGACAAGGTGTTTCTCTTAAAGTTTTTTTGGTTATACTGATATTTTTGAGATATGTGTATTTTGTATTTTTGAATTAGTGTTTATATTTCATATATATTTTGTTTGTTCAATATTAAGCATTCATATAATTTTTACTTATGATGTAATATCATTTTTTTAAGTGTGCGTCTTTGGTAAGTGCTTTTGAATATTATTGTTTGTATGTGCAGTTCTATACAGGAGGCGAGGAGGAGTTACTTGTTTTTTTTTTTTTGCTAGTCGAAGGGGAGATATATGTGTGAGTGTTCTCACACATGTGTCCTTTAAAAGCTTATTTATTTATCCAAATTTATTATATAACAAAAAGGAGGGATTAATATAGATTATATAAAATAAATCTTTTTAAATTTATCTAATTCAAATAATTAATTATAGAGAATTTCCCGTTTTATTTTTAAATCAAAATTTTCATTTCTTTGTTCTTCTATCGTTAAAAACACATTGATCTAGGAATAAAATAAAGCAATTTTTATATTGGGGTTTGTAAAAATAGTATGTGTATACATTTTCCCCGAATGGATTAAATCAATTTAGCTATAATTATTTATTTTGGAGAGGGTAATTTAAAATTCGTATCAACCTACTTATAACACAAGTAGCTATTAATAAAATAATAACTGTCATTTCAATTTATATTTATCACGCTAGTGTTTACATTAAATCTATTTAGCCATAATTATTTATTTTCAGAGGGTAATTTAAAAAGCCGTTATCAACATATTTATACTATATACAGCTATTAATAAAATAAAACAAGCATTTGATTTCATATTTATTACCCTTGAATGTTTATGTTAAAAAAACCATTATTATTGCAAGAGGGTCATTATAGTTCTAAAAATAGATTTATAATGATGTTCGATAGTCTGGGCGTCGCCTTCTTTGTTCATTGAGAGTTGAAGGTCATTTGGCATGGCTTCTCAATGTCAAATCGATTTAATATTTGTAACGAACTTTTTATATTCAAAATTTAGTATGAATATCTTAGAAGAACAAAGAAACAGTTTGGCATTCTTTTGGCTGCATTTCAAAGATGCCATTCTCCGGGGTTGCGATTTTAAGCTATCTGTGGCTAGCAGATTTAGTGGATTCTTTTCGCTGTTGTTCAAGTCCTAAGAAGACGTAATTTTTTTGAGGTCCTCCTCCCTCTCTGTATAGTTGATGGGGATAGAATATTTATTTTTTGCTTACGAATATAGGAGTGAAATGTAAAGTTATTAGTAACTGCAAACTGAATATTATATTGCTGCATTAATAAATCACAGTACTAAAAATGATGTATCCTGATTATTTCGAAGTAAAGACTTCTACTGTATATTTTTAGCTTTCTTCGATCCGGCTTTTGTGCGAAACGAACCTGAATATACTAGACAATAGTATAGGGTTTAATTAACAAAGTTCAGACAACAATTAAAAAAAAAAAAAAAAACTTGATTTATTTTTCAATACTGAAGACTGTTTTATATTAGTTAGGAGATAAGCCTCGGACACAAAAAGTAAACTGAGGTAGCAAATTATTTTTAGACTGCTGAGCTATGTAACATATAATCAATGTCTTTCAGAAATCCCACTATATTCCTTAAATACGTCAGAATTTCTGATAACTTAACCATCTGACCGTTTTTAGATAGGTCAAAATTGTAATGTATACATATATGCTGAGTGTTACAATGGTACTAAATAATTCAAATTATATATATAATATTTATTTATTTTTCAATGTGCTAAATTATTACTTATTTCAATTTGGTATTTAAAAAGTAACTATGCACATTATTACAATCCTAACAGCAAATATTTCATTATCATAATCATCAGTTTCAGCTTTTATCAATCCACTGCAGGATGAATACCTCTCCTAAGTGATTCCAACCTGTTCAATTTTCTGCAATTCTGCTTTTCTAAACTTTAAAATTTTATTTCTCTACTGACATAATAATCTCTTCCTCAGTCTTTTCTTATCTCTTGGTATCCAAAATAGGATTTCAATGGTCCATCTATCATCATTTCTTCTCACAAGGTGCCCAGCTTAGCTGTGATTAAACACTTATTTTAACAATTTGAGAGAAAACACATGATTTAATTAAGAAAATTAAAGCTGGGGCGATACGTGGCACATAGGGCTGTAGCAAACAAATTTTGAGGGGGGGGGGGGGGAATCACAAAAGAGGACCCAACAGTGCTTTAAACCAGACTAATGTTAGCACTTAATATATATATATATATTATGATTAAAAAGAAAAAAATGAGAACGAAGAAGAGACAATCCTATAAATTACCACAGAAACATACAGATGCCAACAAAATAAAAAATATTCAATGAGATTTCATTTTTGCTTTCATTATCCGACTATGATAAATAATAGAAATATTGTTTTTGGTTAAATATTTTGAATTTTAATCATATTAGGACTGAGGACTATTAGTCTTAATCTGCGTTTCTTTTTTTTTGCATTTTTCCATAGTTGAACATTTATCGAAATCTAAAATCTATCGAAAATCTAATTGAATAATTTGAAAGAGATGCTATAATTAAAAAAAAAAAAAAAAACAACTAATAGTTCTCAGTCCTAAGATAAATTCTGTTTTTGCCAGAATTTCATCTTTTTTTTTTTTTTTTTTTTCGAGTATGTGTGTGTGTTTGGGGGTAGGGTGGGGGATGGTAAAGAAAGCAAAATGAAAAATCGAAAAATTAAATTTGTGAATCAGAAACTGATAATAAGAAAAAATAAGGAACTTTTTCAGTATATTGATAAAGTTATGTTTCATTTTATTTATTTATTTATTAATTTTAATGTTTAGCAAACAATCACAAATTTAATAGTTGTAAATTTTTGGAATGGGAAAATGGGATTTAAAAATATCAATTATCTAATATGTAATTCAATCGACAATTTTCCCCACTAAATAAAATGAGCTTTGACTGACTGACCTTGGTGATCTGTGAGATATCTCTTTAAATAAATAAATACAGATTATCTTTGTTATTTTTTTAAAATATATTTTAAGGTCATGTCATTTCGCCCCCCCCCATATATATATATATATATATATATTTTAAATCGATCAGTGCTTGTGTTAATGAGTGTGTGGTGGTGTGTGTGTGTGTGGGGGGGGGGGGGGGTATGACAAACATATTCAAAATGAAAAAAAGATAAAACAACGAAAATTTGAAATTAAGACAGACCCAATATACAGATGAATTTGTCCACTTTTAAATTGAAAAACTGAAAGAATAATCCAATTTTAATTAAAGTCAGTATTTCAGAAACAACTTAAATGATTTTCTTCAAATTTGCTATGTAAATCTATTTTTAGATGTTCTTCTGCATGTATTAGTTGATTATAGTAGAAAAAGTTTAACGGTGTTCCGATTTAGTAGATCAATCTTAGGTTGGTTGTTGGTTGTAGGATTTAAGGCCGATTGACTCCTGATATGTCCTAGGCCTAGGGGGGAATGCCCTCCGTGGGGGTCTTTCTAAGGGGTCCTAGCCCGTATTTACGCGAGTTTCGGAGGAAACCACGGAAAACTCCGAACGGATAGGTCGATGAGCGCGACCTGGGATCGAACCCGGCACCTCCCATCTACCAGCTTTGAGCGCAGAACCGCTCGGCCGCTGGTGGGCCAGATCAATCTTAGGTCTGGGGAATTAGTGTTTTAAAAACAGCTCTAACTATTTTCTTCAACTTTGTCACAGCAACTCTTTTTTAAATAGCTTTTCGCATGTATTACAGAAAAAAGAAGAAAAGAAAATGGATTATAAATCTATAAGTCAATTAGTGTATTTTTATTGAGTTTTGTAGTCAATAAAAGGGTAAAAATAAAATTTCTTGGCAGCTGAATTTTTTTCCCCATCAGCTTACAGGTGCCAGGATCGAATCCCGGTAGAGGCATGGATCTTCTTTACATTGATTAGGAATTGAATTTTAATCATAGACTACTGTTTAATGAGCCTTAATATGCAGAGAAAAAGAAAAGTAGAGCGAGCGATACTCCAAACCAAAATCAAAGCAGCTTCTTATTTATAGCCCCTGTCCTGACCCCCCTAAAAATTTTACACATTCGAAAATATCCCCATTAGAGTTGTAGGTCCCCAAAACCTATATATACTAATTTTGAACAGTCTGACTCAATTTCTATTTTTTTTTGTCCCCCTGCCCCCCTTATTGCCCCCTAATAATTTTACATTTTCAAAAATATCCTCATTCGACTCGTAAGTCCCCAAAACATATTTATACCAATTTTGAACAGCATAACTCAATTTCTAATTTTTTTGCCCCCTTATTGTCCCCTAATAATTTTACCCTTTCGAAAATATCCTCATTTGACTCGTACGCCCTCACAACCTATATATACCAGTTTTGAGCGGTCTAACTCAATTTTACTGTTTGTCCCCCCCCCTCCTATACATTTCACACTTTCGAAAATATCCGCATTCAACTCGTACGCCCCCAAAACCATTATATCTACAAATTTTGAACAATGTAACTCAATTTCTAATTTTTTTGTCCCCCCGCCCCCTTTATTGCCCCCTAATAATTTTACACTTTCAAAAATACCCTCATTCGACTCGTAGGTCCCCAAAACCTATTTATACCAATTTTGAACAGCATAACTCAATTTTTAATTTTTTTGCCCCCTAATAATTTTACACTTTCGAAAATATCCTCATTTGACTCGTAAGCCCTCACAACCTATATATACCAGTTTTGAGCGGTCTAACTCAACTTCTATTTTTTGCCCCTCCCCCTATACATTTTACACTTTCGAAAATATCCGCATTCAACTCGTACACTCCCAAAACCATTATAGACAAATTTTGAACAACCTAACTCAATTTCTAATTTTTTTGTCCCCCTGCCCCCCCTTATTGCCCCCTAATAGTTTTACCATTTCGAAAATATCCTCATTTGACTCGTACGCCCTCACAACCTATATATACCAGTTGTGAGCGGTCTAACTCAATTTCTATATTTTGCCCCCCCCCCTATACATTTCACACTTTCGAAAATATCCGCATTCAACTCGTACGCCCCCAAAACCATTATATAAAATTTTGAACAATCTAACTCAATTTGTAATTTTTTTGTCCCCCCTGCCCCCCTTATTGCCCCCTAATAATTTCACACTTTCAAAAATATTCTCATTTGACTCGTAGGTCCCCAAAACCTATTTATACCAATTTTGAACAGCATAACTCAATTTCTAATTTTTTTGCCCCCTAATAATTTTAAACTTTCGAAAATATCCTCATTTGACTTCTACGTCCTCACAACGTATATATACCAGTTTTGAGCGGTCTAACTCAATTTCTATTCCCCCCCCCTATAAATTTTACACTTTCGAAAATATCCGCATTCAACTCGTACGCCCCCAAAACCATTATATACCAATTTTGAACAGCATAACTCAATTTCTAATTTTTTTGCCCCACCCCCCCTTATTGCCCCCTAATAATTTTACCATTTCGAAAATATCCTCATTTGACTCGTACGCCCTCACAACCTATATATACCAGTTTTGAGCGGTCTAAATCAATTTCTATATTTTGCCCCCCCCCCCTATACATTTCACACTTTCGAAAATATCCGCATTCAACTCGTATCCCCCAAAACCATTATATAAAATTTTGAACAATCTAACTCAATTTGTAATTTTTTTGTCCCCCCTACCCCCTTATTGCCCCCTAATAATTTTAGACTTTCAAAAATATTCTCATTTGACTCGTAGGTCCCCAAAACCTATTTATACCAATTTTGAACAGCATAACTCATTTTCTAATTTTTTGCCCCACCCCCCCCCTTATTGCTCCCTAATAATTTTACCATTTCGAAAATATCCTCATTTGACTCATACACCCTCACAACCTATATATACCAGTTTTGAGCGGTCTAACTCAATTTCTATATTTTGCCACCCCCCCCCATACATTTCACACTTTCGAAAATATCTGCATTCAACTCGTACGCCCCCAAAACCATTATATACAAATTTTGAACAATCTAACTCAATTTTTAATTTTTTTTGTCCTCCTGCCCCCTTATTGCCCCCTAATAATTTTACACTTTCAAAAATATCCTCATTTGACTCATAGGTCCCCAAAACCTATTTATACCAATTTTGAACAGCATAACTCACTTTCTAATTTTTTTGCCCCCTAATAATTTTACACTTTCGAAAATATCCTCATTTGACTCATATGTCCTCACAACCTATATATACCAGTTTTGAGCGGTCTAACTCAATTTCTGTTTTTTGCCCCCCCCCCCCCATAAATTTTACACTTTCGAAAATATCCGCATTCAACTCGTATGCCCCCAAAACCATTATATACAAATTTTGAACAATCTAACTCAATTTCTAATTTTTTTTTCCCCCTGCCCCCCTTATTGTCCCTAACAATTTTACACTTTCAAAAATATCCTCATTCGACTCGTAGGTCCCCAAAACCTATTTATACCAATTTTGAACAGCATAACTCAATTTCTAATTTTTTTGCCCCCTAATAATTTTACACTTTCGAAAATATCTTCATTCGACTTGTACGCCCTCACAACCTATATATACCTGTTTTGAGCGGTCTAACTCAATTTCTATTTTTGCCCTCCCCCCCCCCTTATACATTTTACATTTTCGAAAATATCTGCATTCAACTTGTATGCCCCCAGAACCATTATATACAAATTTTGAACAATCTAACTCAATGTCTAATTTTTTGTCCCCATTGCGCCCGTCCTGTCCTCCCTAATAATTTTACACTTTCGAAAACATCCTCATTCAACTCGTAGGTCCCCAAAATCTATTTATACCAATTTGAACAGCATAACTCAATCTCTAATTTTTTCCCCCTAATAACTTTACACTTTCGAAAATATCCTCATTTGATTTGTATGCCCTCACAACCTATATATACCAGTTTTGAGCGGTCTAACTCAATTTCTATTTTTTGCCCCCCCTGCCCTTTTTTTGCCCCCCGTATACATTTTACACTTTCAAAAATATCCTTATTCAACTTGTAGGTCCCCAAAATCTATTTATACCAATTTGAGCAGCATAACACAATTTCTAATTTTTTTGCCCCCTGATAATTTTACACTTTCGAAAATATCCTCATTTGACTCGTACGCCCTCACAACGTATATATACCAGTTTTGAGCCATCTAACTCAATTTCTGTTTTTTGCCCCCCCCCCCCTATACATTTTACACTTTCGAAAATATCCGCATTCGAGTCCTATGCCCCCAAAACCATTATATACAAATTTTGAAGAGTGTAACTCAATTTTTAATTTTTTGCCCCTCCCCCCCTAATCATTTAACATTTTCAAAAATATTGTCATTCGACACATAGGTCCCCGAAACATTTATACCAATTTTGAACAGTCTTTCAATTTCTAATTTTTTTTCCCCTCCCTGCCCCACCTATTAATTCTACACTTTCTAAGATATCCTCATTCGACTCGTAGACCCCGAAAACCTATATATACCAATTTTGAACGGTCTAAATAAATTCCTAAATTTTTGCTCCCCTTTGCCCCTCCCCCCCAATAGTCTGCCTAGCTGTTTGGAGTATTCCGTGGTTTTCTCCAAAACTTGTATAAATACGGGCTAGGACACCTTAGAAAGATCTCCGCGGAAGGGCCTAGGATGCAAGAGTAGTCAATCGGCCTTATTCCGCAACACTAACACTGTAACTTTTCGAGAAAAGGCAACGTGGGGGGTAAGACCCTTCCCCTTCCACCGGTGTAATCTTGGTTATACTAAAACTAAACCAACCCCAAATTTAAAATTTCGTAAAGCTTGGAAGATAATTTTTCAAGATAAGGCACTATGGGGGGTAAGAGAGGTGGTGCGCTAGTGCGCCCTATCACCAACTGTCCCAGATACAGTGGGTATCCATACAGTCCCGTCAGTGACATCCCAACATTGTGCAAGTACTAACCTCCACGACAGCAGGCAGTGGCCCAGGCATGGCCGGTAGTCAGGATTACAAGGCCATTATTGTCACCTTTGGACAAACCTGAGTAAGTCAATATCGGAACTCGGGCCCTCGATCCTGGCCGAGCCACGGTTTGGCGGCCAAAAGGACCCTTAAACCTTCTGAGGACGACACAAGGCCATCCAAAATACCGCACTCCCAACAGCATTCACCACACTAGCCGATTCGCACTGACATGCCAACTAAGACACAATTCCCTTCCAATGTTGCACTCTGTTATAATAACACAAAATCAACTCCAAGTTTAAAATTTCGTAAAGTTAGGACCATAACTTTCCAACATAAGGGACTGAGTGGGATAAGATCCACCCCCTTTCCAATGGTGCAATTTTTGTTATACTAACACCTAACCAACACCAAATTTAAAATTTCAAAAAGTTAGAGCTGTAAGTTTCCGAGATAAGACACCGTGGGGGTAAGAACCGCCCCTTCCAACGGTGCAGTCTTTCTTATACTAACTCTCTAACAAATCCAAATTTAAAATTTAGTAAAGTTCGCACCATTACTTTATGAAAAAAGGCCCCTTGTGTGTGGGGGGGGCTTAAGAACCTCCCCTTCCAACAGTACAGCATTTACCATACTAACGCTGAACATCCCGAAATTTAAAATTTCGTAAAATTTGTATGCTAATTTTGGTGAGGGGGATGGGGGATAAATTTTGAGTACATACCTACATATTTTATAAATAACAAACTCAATATACTATTTGCATAATTTATTGAGAGAATTCTTTTTTTTTTTTTTTTTTTAATCAATACATGTGCGGTAAGAGTTTTAGAATGATATATTTGCTGCTTAGGTTGCTAATGACTTTCTAGGTAACTAAACGTAACATTTTGTCTGCTTTACTAAGCATATACACACACACTTTTTTTTTTTCTCAAACTAATTTTGCTTTTTTGTTATAGAAATGGAATGATTACAGAAATTATTATTGCAGTATAATGGGAAAAAAGTAAATAAACCTCCTATTGTGCTTTATTTCAAATCTTAAGTATTTATCATCATTAACACAAGTAAGAAGCAAAAGATATGTGAAGTATTAATAGCAAAAGTACAGTATCAATTAGTATCCCATTCTGCATAAAAAGCTACAACCAAAATAATAAACAATTAAGCCTAATATGCATGATTTTATTAATAACTGTTCCATCTCAAATTACTTATATATAACAGCAGTAGTTTATTTAAGGAGGAAATTGCTCTATGCTTAAAATCCTTCAATTTATAAGTATATTAAAATAAAAAAGGAAAAGAAAATGGACTTCAGTTACTGCATAATATATCACGAGTGAAACAAAATCACCTATAATACTGAAAAAGTTAAAACTATTACTATGAAAAGTACATAATTTTTTTTATTTACTTTTTTTGTATCCTTCTAAAATGTCTCCTATTATTTTTAAGGTGAATAATTAAACCTGTCAAATTGTCAATTGCAAAACAGAAACTTGCTGAACACTGTTTTAACAATAACAATCTAACAAGTATCTGAGCGAAACACTGGAATGTGGGTTTTCAATATTCTTTAATGGAAGTATGACATCCGTAACACTGAAAACAAAACATAAAACAGTCATTACCAAATGTATATAATTTCATCAATATATTCCTTTGTATTTAAAATGAACAGTTAACAATCAAATTCTCTTTTCGAGACAGGAATTCACTTAACACTGTTTAAACGTTAAAAATGTCAACAGTTTCAGAGAAAAACGTTAGTAGTATTAATATTATACTGTAATCATGTAGTATATGGTGCAAACGGAAAGCAAAAGCAAGCCATTCATTTCATCGCCAATTCGCTAACAGGTTGCTAAAATAACTGACAATCAATCAACGACGGTGTTATAAATTTTCAGTCTAACTTGAATTTTGATTGGTTTGGCTCCATTCTACCACATTGCATCCACAGACGCTAGTCTAGATAACGTTAGGGGATAGGAAGTCAGCTCTCCTGTTAGATTGGAGCTCAGTGATACATGGCTCTTCTCCTGTCCCAGATAGCAGAATATCGACCAATGTCCTACCAATGTTGGCCGATATTTTGAATGTCACTACTGAATGTCAAACATCAAACTTACGATGGATATTGACAGACATAATTTGAAGTCCATACTATAAAAAAGCATTTAAAAGAATTATTTTCATTAATTAAAAAAATCATGATATGAAAATAATATTTTGAAAATTAATTTTTATAAATTAATATTTTTTTAAGAAATATAATTTTCTAATGGCTTATTTTTAACATTTGTTAATATTAGCTAATGTCGTAAAAATGATATTTTAACAAAAATTTGCGATATCTGTCGGCATGCGACAGGCAATATCAATTTTTGGATATTGGGATGGATGGATAGTTGGGTTTTACGTCGCATTAGTGCTGCACAGATGGGCAATTGGCAACAGTCCGGAGACATGCCATCACAATTTTGATCCTCCACAGAAGGGATGGCTCTCCCGCATCGGTGACCCCCAGAGGTATAATTTTTGATGGGAACATGGAGGACATTGCGGCCACAACAGATTTTACGTGCACCAGTCACCATTAGTGTACACAACGGTCTTTGGCCAGATCAAGTACCAAACCCGCAATCTTCAAATTACGAGGCCGGCGCTCTACCACGGCCTTTGGATATTGTGACATATCTACCTACATTATAAAAAGAATCAATGTGGTTTTTGAGCATGCTTAACGTCTGAAATGTCAACAAGCGATATTTATTGATATCAGGAAATATTGTCAATATTACCAGATATTAGAAAAAATATATATAAATATTTTTTAGAGAGGGTTCATTTTATATTTCCCAATATCATATTTTTATATTGGCCAATATCTTTGTGCTGCCTGGGGTGTGCACGTGTTAGCAACATTTTTTCAAAAAACCTAGGCTTTTCTTCTGTATGGATGCTTAGATATCTATTTACAGAGATCTTTTCTGTTGAGACACGGACGAGATTAGAAAGAAAACAAAAATGCTGAAACTGTACACAAAGGCAAAACATTGAATTGAAATAATTTAATTTTTTATGACAAAATTTAACGTATTATTTATTTTAAATAAATGTTTTTAAATTCATAAAATAAGAACAAATGATCATGCTGTATTATTCAATCAGGTTTTATTCCTAGATTAGCTTAAGTAACAAATGCACAGCAGAAACGCAAAAATCTGAAAACTCTCATCGCTCTTGAGAACAAAATTCGTAAACATATGACTTTTCTCCTGTACGAGCACGCAGATGTTTCCTTAGATTTATTTTTATATAAAACCTTTTAGAACACACGTCATACACATACGGCTTTCCTTCTGTTATGGATACATAGATGTGTTCGTAGATGTTCTTTATTCGAAAATATTTTAGAACATATTTCAAATACGTATGATTTCTCCTTTGTATGGGTGCCTAGATGATTCTTCAGATTACTCTTTACAGAAAATCTTTTAGAAATTTCTTCAAACATGTATAGCCTCTCTTTCATATGGACGCGTAAATGATTGTTCAGACTAGTCTTTACAGAAATCAATATTTAGATCTCCCTTTTGAGAAAATCCTTTAGAATATATTTCAAACAAGTATGGCTTTTCTTTTGTGTGGGTGCGTAGATGCTCATTTAGATGACCCTTTTCAGAAAATCCTCTACAACACACTTCAAACACGTATGGATTTTCTTTTGTATCGGTTCGTAGATGCGTATTTTGATGAACCTTTACTGAAAATCCTTTAGCACATACATCACACACGTATGGCTCAGTGGCGGATCCAGAACTTAACTTTTTGGGGGAGGGGGGAGGGGCTAAGACTTTGCAAAATGTTATTCTAGACCAATAAAAAATTTACAACTGCAATATTCAATTGTGAATGTCAGTGTTTTGGGGGGGGCTTCAGCCCCCTAGCCCCCCACATTAAATTCGCCACTGGTATGGCTTCTCTTTTGTATGGGTGTGTAGATGATTGTTAAGATAACCCTTTCTAGAAAATTCTTTAGAACATATTTCACACACGTAGGGCTTTTCTTTTGTATGGAAGCGTTGGTGAATGTTTAGATATTCCTTTTGGGAAAATCCTTTATAACATATTTCACACATGTTTAGCTTCTCTTTTGTATGGGTGCGTAGATGCTTATTTAGATGACTCTTTTCAGAAAATCCTCTAAAACACAGTTCACACACGTATGGCTTTTCTTTTGTATGGGTGCGTAGATGAATATTCAAAACTCCCTTTTGGGAAAATCCTTTAGAACATATTTCACATACGTATGGCTTTTCTTTTGTATGGGTGCCTAGATGCCTATTTAGATTACCCTGTACAGAAAATCCTTTAGCACATACATCACACACGTATGGCTTCTCTTTTGTGTGGGTGGTTAGATGATCGTTCAGATAAGTCTTTCTAGAAAATCCTTTAGAACATATTTCACACACGTATGGCTTTTCTTTTGTATGGGTGCGTAGATGATCGTTCAGATTACTCTTTGTAGAAAATCCTTTAGAACATATTTCACAAACATGTGGCTTTTCGTTTGTATGGGCGCGTAGATGTCTATTTAGCGTAAATTTTTCAGAAAATCCTCTAGAACACAATTCACACACGAATGGCTTTTCCTCTGCATGGGCGCGTAGATGTCTATTTAGCGTAAATTTTTCAGAAAATCCTCTAGAACACAATTTACACACGAATGGCTTTTCCTCTGTATGGCTGCGTAGATGTCTTTTTAAATTTCCCTTTTGGGAAAATCCTTTAGAACACATTTCACAGACGTATTTCTTTTCCATTTTGTATTGTTATACAGATGTGTGTTCAGTCTTTCTTTAATTTTAGCCAAGAGGCCGAGAAGCGATTTCAGTCTTTCTTCTCTTTTCAGAACAGGACAATTTTACGCGCCTGAGAAACCATTAAGGCAGTGTTGCCAGATGGTCGACAGTCAATTTCACCCAAACAGGCTTTCAAATTTCTTCAACTCAAAAAAAAAAAAAAAAAAAAAAAAATCCCCAACTAAATTACTACTAAAAAAGTAAATTAAAATAATAATAATAACAACAATAAAAAAAAAAAATAATAATTTGAAAATTTCCATAATTATAGGGCAGTTGCAAACAGCTGATAACAGCATGGCAACGTGGACAGCGTGCCCTCCATCAATGGTTGCTATGCGCGGTTGCCATGGTGCTGTGAGCTGTTTTCAACTGCCATTTGCTTACTGTTCTAAAAATGGCGTCTATTTATTTTCACGTGGAGTTGATAGCCCTCCATCTACGTCACTATGACGTCATATGAAACTGCTCTATTTCCGAAATAAAAAAAATGATATTTGCAATCTTTTGACTATCCGCGATTGTAATGAAATGCTCGCCCTCTGGTGGGCTATGGTGAAATTACAATAAACATGCTTTAATTCGGCTTCCATCAAGCCACCATTGCATGCCGATGTTTAGTTTCACATATATTTATTGAATAAAAATGAATAAATCCAGTAAAAAAGATAACACATACTGTTGTGTGCTCCAGTGTAACTCCAAAGAACCAAGAAATCCAGAATTAAGTTTCCATTTATTTCCAAATGACAAATTTAAAATTTCAGTTGCTTCGGCTAATGGAAGTAAAGAATTAATCAGATGATTTGAAACTAATATTTGTTCAACTTCAGTTAAAAATCTACTTCCGATCGAACTGCGAATAAACTGAAATATTTTTTTCCAAAAGCAATCAATTTTCCATGATGTAATGCGGAGAAATTATAGTACGAATATTAAGTAGAATAACAAAAAGAACAATAATAAATACACGTGGCTATAATATTTACTAACAATAAAAGCTGAAAGAGCGCCATCTATAGATCATTACAAACGCGGATAAAATTTATCCAGTGTTCACGGATCCGTGCCAGTGTTGCTAGATTTGGGGATTTTTCTCCATTTTGGGAAGTTTCGAAGGTCCAGGGGAAATTTTTGGGGACAGACAGGGCCGTGCCTACACTTTTAGCCGCCCTGGGCGAAAGATTTTAGCCGCCCTCCTAGGCAAAAGATTTTAGCCACCATACTAGGCACTAAAATTATTTCCCTCCTTCTGCTTCTGAAAACTATCCTTTAAAGCCAAAAACTGCCAGGTTGCCACAGATGAAAAGTTATCAAGTTTTTTTTTTCCTCTGTTTTAAAAATAAGCCTCCAGCGGCTGAGTGGTTATGCGCTCAAAGCTGGTAAACATGAGGTGCCGGGTTCAATCCAAGTTGCGCTTGTCGGCCTAGCCGATCGTTGTTTTCCGTGGTTTTCTCCGAAACGCGTAAATACGGGCTAGGACCCCTTAGAAAAACCCCCACGGAGGGCACTCCCCCTCAGGTCTAGGACCTACAGCAGTCAATCGGCCTTATTCTCAAATCCAATCCAATCCTGTTTTTAAAAAAATCTAACAATTTTAATAAACCTAATTTTTAGCTGAAACTTTGTCATTTTTAGCCGCCCCTAGCTGTTAGCCGCCCTGGGCGACCGCCCCGGTCGCCCCCCCCTAAGCACGGCCCTGGGGACAGAGATCTAGTTGGAAACAGTTTGGGAAAATTAAAAATTTTCGGGGAAAATATGGGGTTTTTCTAAAGTTGGTAAAAGATACTTTTTCCTAAAATTCCATTAAAAAAAAATAAATAATAAATAAATAAATCTACATATATAAAAGAGTAAACTCACTGATCATTGATCATTGATCACTGACTCAACACGGCCGTGGTGGCGAATTTGGAAAATGCCCACTCCTCAGAACCACGGAGTAATATTAAACTAGCGTCTAGCCGGCGACGAGCAACTCTCACACTTTCCTTCAGATTTCGCGCATGCGTCGTATGTCGGTGCTGAATTTTATTTATGTTTATTCGATGAGTTTATTTCTCATTTTCAGCCAAGACCTTCTTTGGTAGTGCTGCCATCTGATGGTCAATATAACTGTTTGAATTATTTTCTATGTCAAATCAAACAAGATTTTAAATTTTCAACCTTCTAAGATTTCAACAGGAATTCTGGGAATCATTGTCATTAGCGTTATAAAATCATTATAACGTTATAATTTTTATATCTCGTTGGGTATTCGTGTAATTAATTTTTAAATTAAAAAATAAAATAATTATAACATTATTGTTTGGTTTGTGTAGACTTAAATTCCCAAGTTCTATCAGACATAGAGGGCTGTTTGAGACCTCATTTTAAAGAAAATTTCATGGAGTTTATTTTAACACGGAGCTTACCTATACTTGTTATTATTTTTCTTTTTTAGCTTACATATTTATACTAAGTTGTTTTCTTTTCTTTTCTTTTTCTTTTTTTTTTTTTTTTTTAAAGCTTCAAAAATGTCTTTTATTATATCATTAGCTACACATTTTAAAATTTGTAGAGTGGAATACATTGGATTACTGCAAAAATTCCATTATTTTTTAATAGTTGCAATAAGGTTTTTACTATAACTCCTGATCTCACTGTTATCCTTTTTACTTCCTTTTGCAAAGTATAAGGAAGTATTGTAATGTTATTATAATAGTAATGATATTTAAAAAAATTTAAACAGCAACATCTTTTTTTTTTTTTTTTTTTTTTTATGGAATGATTTTTACATCGTTTCATGTTAAATAAACTAATTATTCATCTTGGCCATTTTTTAGATTTCAACATGAATTTCAGTATTTATTCTCCTTAACAATAAAAAATGATTATAAAAAACATTGTTATTATATCTGGTTAAGGTTTCAGGTAATAATTTTTTTTAATCTTGAAAAAATCTTTTTTTTTTTTAAATTTATTATTATTATTATTATTTTTAATAAAACTTTTATAAGGGCTACACAACTGAATTATTTTCAATTTGAAAATTGATTATCTAATTAACACTCAAATCGCCATGATGCACAATCAGTAGAAAACTAGTAGCATTTAGATTAGCCATAGGGAAAATATAGTTATTATTTATAGATTAAGTTACATGTCAATTAAATAATTTATGCATCGCAGAATAGGAGACATTTTGTAGTAGAATAAATATCTTTTTAAAAACTTTTAACATATGATTTTACCTGGGGCATTTGAAATCAACAAGGACATTTTCTAAACATAGAATGTTTTCTGTCAAGCACACATAACGAGGAGCAAAGTGGGCAGTAGCGGCTCGTGAGATTCCTTTACAGGGGGGCTGCATAGCTGCATGTCTACGTAAGATTTGAGAAAAAAGCGAAAATGATTTTCTAAATAATCTGTTTTAATCGGGGTCTTCGGGTTTTATATGCGCAGACTGAGCAAGAAACAGAGCAATACAGGATACAGCATAGATTTAAAATTTTATATTATTGGACATTCATTACAAAGAAAAAAAAAATAATCTGGATATTTTATTTTGTTAACTTTATTTATTAATGATAATTAATTTTCCCCAAACAAAATATTTTTCATCTGCATGCTATTATTTTCTCCAAGATGGTACGAAGTATACATAAATTTTGCTCATTAAAAAGATACACACAATCATTTATATAAAAATAATAATAAATAGTTTGATTACATACTTATGTAGATCTGTACAGTTCTTGCGATAATAACTGCAAATAATTCGAATCTATAGTCCACAATGATAAATAATTTCTTTTTGTGTCTCTGTACAAAAATGTATAAGTCCTGTACTCATCAAAATTATACAAATTGCGTGACGATTACCTGTAACCTACCTACCAATTTTTAGTTCAGTTGGATAAAACATTTAGGCGCAATCGCACTTCATAAATTTAAGTCCATTAATCAAAATGATAAGGAATTTTTCTTTGTGTCCTTGTAACAGATCTATAAGTCTCTCATCCATCAAATTCTATACAGCTCGTTTGATGGTGACCTTTCACATACCTACCAGCTTTCAGTTCAATCGAACCAAGCATTTAGATGTTATGATATTCACTCTCATATATACACTTACTCACACCATACATATAACACTGTAAAAATAGCAAAAATGAGCTCAGGAGACCTCAAAACATTATAGTAATGTAATGCTCGTATCTTAAAAGTGCAATTATAATGATGCGTTTCATTAATTTATTTAGAACATCCTTTGAAATATTAATTAAAAGAGTTAACATTGACGTAAAATCTTGCACATCACATAGATTATGAAATGCTTGTCTAACATTACGAATATTTTATTGTTATTTTTTTTAATGCGAACTTTACACACATGTACAGTAAACTAAAATTTCATTTAATTATGAAACCTTTGTATAATTAAAAATGAATTTCCAAAATTTGCTGCACATCTTCTGTATTGCCGTGCATTAAAAGAAAAAAATCTATAAATGTTAAAACACCATTTTCTTTAGAGATATTTAAAAAGGCTTGAATAGTATGTATCAGTTTAATTTGGTTTGAAATATTATCCAAGCCAGCAGTGCATTCTGGATGTTTTGTGTGTCCTCGTAAAAGAAGTATATAGGTAAAATAGTGTGGCCAATCTAAAGAACGGATATTAAAATGCTTAAATTTCCGAGCATATTTCTGAAAGTTCTCACTCAAATATAAAGAGAGATGAAACGAAGTTATAAATGCTTTCCAACTTCGTTGTATGAAAATGTCAGAAATTAAAAATTTAGTAATCTCGTGTTTTTAAGAAAGGTTCGACTGCTAATATTTCTCATCAAAATAGAAAAAAAATTAGTGACTAAAATACAAGTGAAAAAAAACAAAAAAAAACATAATTATAATTATAATAATAACCTTATCAACAAAGCGATTAAACACTTGATAAATTTTAAATATTATGTTTAAGGCAAAATTTATATAAAAATTGAGATTCTGTCTATTCAGTTTCAATGTTTCTGCCATTGGCAAACCAAGAAACCGAAAAACCGTTCGAAATTTCCATGTAATATAAAATAAAAATCTGCTTGAAAAATAAATAAAAATGACTTATATTTTCTCATATAATCGTGAATAACCTTCATGCTAAATTTTTTTACCTCTCATACATAAATAATCATCAAACACAGCGATTACCGCATTAAAAACTGTGAAGAAAAAACGTAGATTACAAAGGGAATTTGTTCTTTTCCAGCATTACCGAAATCCCTAATCAGGTCGGTGCTGCAGCGGATGCAGCTCCAACCAAATGGTCGAAACTGGTAGGGAAACGAGTAGGGGCGGTTGTAACTGTTCTTTCCCTAAAGAAATCCCTTTTTTCGGGAGCTGCATGGATGAGCAGTCCCTTTACGAATTTTCGAGGTGCTATTACGTTTAAAAATGGTTAACTTTTCTCAGCTTTTTAATAATTATTCATGATAACGATGTAATCTGCTTTTCTATATGCATAATACTATACAATATAATAATATTTATTTTCAAAATATTTTGAAAGTTGATAAAATAGTTTTTTCGAATATTTCTGGGGGGGCTGCAGCTCTGCAGCTCCTGCCACGAGCCGCCACTGAAAGTGGGGGAGGTATTTTCTCACTTTTTATATTATTAATGGCAAGTTTGTTTAATGCTCCTCCCTGGGAAAAATTCAAAAATTATAGGCAATATTTTATGATAAAGACAAAATATTAAAATTAGATTTTTTAAACAGGGTATCAACAGGGTAACTCAAACAGGAGAATGAAATTTCCTGACTTTTCCAGAAATATTCTAAAAAAATTCCAATCTAACCATATATTGGGCATTGGCTGTGTCAAGGGCAAAATCATTATGGTACCACTTGGAAAAACAAAAGTTACATATGATAAAAGTTGCATATAGTGATAGCATCTGTTGCTTATAAGCGAGATAAGAAATTTCTTTCATGAGCGGAAAAGAAGGGTGGGAGTGTTTAAAACAAATGGCAGAAGCTAAAAAAGGAAAAATGACCCTACGTTGGCAGAAAAATTGTTTATGTTATGGTAATTATCATATGAAATTCCCTGACTTTTCCAGATTCTGGATAAAATATTCATATTCCCTGACTTTTATAGCCAGTTTTTGAATTCCCTGACTTTTCCAGGTAGCGTTGCAATCCTATTTAAAACTTGCCATACTGTTATTTAAGGGGGGTAGGGGGGGGATAAATTAGAAGAGAAAAACTATTTCTTATGCAATAAGCGGAAAAGTTTGCAGTAATAATAATAAGAATATTGGGAAGACAATTTATTTCAGAGAAATTAATGAAAGGTAAAAATTGTATAACTGAAAACGTTGCTCTCATTATTTTCAGTTTTTTTTTTTTCAAAACTGAACCAAGTGATCTTTAAAAACTAGACATGTGCTATGACATGGTAATTAAAATTTATAACAGCCCATTTTCTTATCTATATACTAAATCCAAAAGCGAGGTATCCTGATTTTGAATTACCAAATAAAAAAAAGCAGCCTTTGAATATACCCAGGCATTTTTTTTTTTTTTTAACAATTTATTATTTTTGATTTACAAATTTCATGCAAAATGTTCCCTCCATTGAAGGATTGTGAATTAATTTATTAAGGTGCAAAAGTGCTAGAATGTTTATAAAATCAAGAAGACATTAAAAATTTTAATATCTGAATATTAAAAAATGTTGAAATAATTCTAATAGTGAGAGTATGCTTTCTTTTTATGAGGTTGTACGATTAAAAGTTTGTAGCAAGTTTAGTTTGGAAAAAGCTATAACACTTCTAATACTATTTAAAATATTAGTATAAATTCTATAATTAATTATACTTAATTAAAAATTATACTCTGAATTGTAATATTCCATTACATAATAATAAAGTATAATTTTTTTCTTAAGTCTCTTCATATAAATATTTTTCACTGCTAGTACGTCAGATCACACTATTTCTTTCAGATAGCAATTTTGGTTGTCACCATTTATTGTATTACTAAATGAATGTGCAAATATTTTTATTTAAAACATATAACACTGAAAGTTTGTTATTGTATCTGACCAGAATTATTAGATTTTATCAAAAATTAGTGATTCCAGTTCCATTTCGTTTTGAAATTCGTTATCCATTGCTCCGGTTCAGGTCGTCAACGGTTGAAAAAGAAACTGTTGGTCCTGAAAAGGGCCGTTTTGCTACATGCATAGCAGAAAACATAAACAGAACTCGAAGTGAGGCAAAAAAACAACAGCGAATCTTGAAAATAAACATAAACAGAATTCAGAGCCGGCATATGACGCATGCGCGGAATCTGCAGGAAAGTGTGCTAGTTGCTCGTCGCTGGCTAGATGCTAGTTAATATTAATAGGAGTTGAAGGTCCAATGGGAGAAAGCTACGAAACTGTGATGTAAATTTTTGGTAAATATTGAGGGCGCCACTTGTCATTACTCCCTACCTCGGCGCGGATATAGTGTTGTTTTCAATAGAATTTTGCTGGAGTACATTTTAAATTTTTTAATTTAAGCAATTTAATTTTTTTGTAAGTTCTTAAAACTGCATAATTCAGATGTTTCAAATAAATGCTTCGTTCCTAGTTCTAAAACAGGCTATGATAGTGGTAAGAAAAGAAAAAAAAAAGCCCCAGGAGAGAAATAATGTCCGAGTTCGTGTTTTCTGCACCTAAAGTAAGTTTATCTTTTTTCTTTACAAAATTTCATCCATTCTCCTTCCTCCCAATTTTTTGTTTTAGCTAGCTTCGGTTCATAAAGATCGTCATTTTTTAAAAGCTCTCTTTCAAAGTAAAATTAGTATAAAATGGCTCTTAAAAAAATCATGTTGGTTAGAATACTCTATTTAATGAAATTTGCTTTCAATCGAACTTTTTTCAGCTTGATATTATTTAAAAAAAAATAATTAAAATGAGACATTTCCCCATTGAATAACATTGCAGAAGCTGGAGAGAAGGAAGTATTGTACGCTGGCGCCATCTGTAAACATTATAAAACAACATCACAAAATTTCAGCATTACCTTCTTCTCCTGTCCTTTTACTCCGTGCTCAGAACCTTGGCGAAAAAACATAATCGGGCTTTGGCGAGCGCGAGTCATGATTGTTGTGTTTTGAGTGCTCGCGCATAAGCGGCGCGCGTCTCGAGTCTCGTCCATGCAGCGCATGTCAAGAGACTATAAAAAGGGAACGTTATATTTCATGTCACGGCAGTTGCGTGTCATTATGTTTTGATTTCACCCTTCCTGAGTTGTTATATATTTTACTTACATTACATTATGTGTTTTTCTTTTACCTTTTATCATGTTTCATTAAGTGCTATTTTCCGGAAATAAAGCATGTTTCAAGTAACTATAGTTCTAGCATTCATTGACATTAGCCACCTTCCATTCAAACCAACCTTTACAAAACTGGCGACGAGGATGGGACGTTGACGTTGACTCCACGGCGCGAGTGGGCGTTCCTAGTTCAGGTATGAGAATTTTCTCCTCTCTTTTTTCTCTCACTGCTCTCTTGTTGATAAGAGGCGGGTGATTTATCACGGAGTTGTTCAGCGCGGTAAGCAAGCTGCGTTTCTTTTTTTTTAATTATTTCTGAACCCCGTTCCTTGTGATGGCTGCTGTCGGCTCAATTTCGGAGTTCGACGTTTCAAGTCCTAGTTCGTGGGATTTATACTCTGAACAGCTCACATATTATTTAGAAGCAAATAATATCACTACCGCTGAACGGAAACGAGCGACTTTAGTTGCCGTTTGCGGTATCAAAACAGGGGTATTATTAGGTCTTTAATAGCGCCGTCTGCTATTTCTGAAAATACTTTTGATGATATTATGACTGTTTTAAAAACTCATTTTAGCCCCAAACCTTCTGTTATTTTTTCTCGTTTTAAATTCCACAAGTGAACTCAAAATTTAAACGAAGGTATTAGCGATTACGTTGCCAAGTTACGGCGACTTGCCGAAGCGTGCGATTTTGATGCAACTTTGACGGAGAGGCTTCGCGACCAGCTCGTATGTGGCTTACGAGATGAGGGGGTACAAAGACGGCTGTTATCGGAAACAAGTTTAACTTTCGAGGATGCCGTATCTAAAGCTTTAGCTTGTGAATCCACGGCGTCTCAGGTTAAAAGCATGCACTCTTTAAATTCGGGTCGTGTTGCAGGCTCAGAGTTCATTGATTATGTGAAGGCTGGAAAAGGAAAAAACGAGCGTAGACGAAGATTCGAGATCGATAAAAACACAAAATTTTCGGCTAAAAATGTTTGTTTTGGATGTGGGGAACAGCACGAACGTAAGAATTGCAGGTTTAGAGATGCTAATTGCAGGGGTGTGGTAAAAAAGGCCACATAGAGCGTGTCTGTCGTGCAAAACGTGATAAGTACAAAAATTCAAATTCTCAGAAATTACATGACATTGAAGTGGTTAGTCCTTTGGAAAATGAGTACTGTTTGAATTCTGTACAGTGCAATTCCCTTAAAGAGCATGTTGTGATTAAATTAGAAGGGCATGAAATTAAAATGGAGGTAGATTCAGGATCCTACTATTCCATAATCTGCTTAAATACTTTTAAACAAATATTTGGAGCTCAAGAGCCAAAATTAAATAGTACTTCAGTAAAGGTGCGAGATTTTCAAAAAAACAATATAAACCTTGTTGGGAAATGTACTGTAAGAGTACAATTTAAAGAGTTTAACCCAGAATTGGAACTTTTGGTTGCAAAATTTAATTGTACAAATATTCTGGGGTAATCATGGTTTGAGCCTTTGGGTATATCTATAAATAGAATACATTCTATTTCCGACCCTGTTCAAGAGGTTGTGAATAAATTTTCTGAAGTTTTTAGTGAGGGATTGGGGACTTATACTGGTCCAGCAGTTAAGCTTCCAATAGACCCCAAAATTCCACCTATTAGGTGTAAGGCTAGAAATGTACCTTTAGCACTCAGACCTAAAATTGAGATGGCATTAAAAGAGCTTCTTGAAGAGGGAGTTATTGAGCCTTATGATAATCCCAAGTGGGCTACTCCAGTAGTTCCACTGTTAAAGCCATCGGGGAAGGTGAGACTCTGTGGGGATTATAAAACTACACTTAATAAGGCTATGTCTGCTTTTCCTTATCCTATACCAGCAATCAATAATTTATTATCTAATTTGAAAGGGGGTGGATTCTATGCGAAAATTGATCTAGCCCAGGCTTATTTACAACTGCGCGTAGATAAGGAATCTGCAGAAGCTTAGACCATAATAACTCATAAGGGGGCTTTCAAAGTAAACAGACTCCAATTTGGAGTAAATGTAGCTCCAGAGCTTTTTCAGAGCTTAATGGAAGAACTTTTTGCAGGTTTAGAGGGAGTAATACCTTATTTTGATGATGTCCTAGTCCGTGCAGAGGCACGTGAGGAGTTAGCATTCCGTTTATCTGAAGTTTTGAGTCAGCTTAAAAAGGCAGGCTTGAGAGCGAAAAGGGAAAAATGCCTTTTCGGCGTAAAAGAAGTAGATTTTCTTGGGTATCGTGTCAATAAGGAGGGTATACACCCATCTAAATCCAAGGTTGAAGCAATCCATGCTGTACCAATTCCTACTGACAAACAACAGTTACGTGCTTTCCTTGGGTTAATTAATTTTTATCATGGATTTCTAGAGAATAAGGACACAATTGCTGAGCCTTTACATAGGTTGTTGGACAGTAATGCTGAGTTTAAGTGGACACAAATTCATACAGATGGCTTTTAATGGCTTAAAGATTTAATTTCTTCCTCTAAAGTGCTTGTACCTTTTGATGCATCATTCATTACCAATAATTCTCACATGTGATGCGTCTCCTTATGGAGTGGGGGCCGTATTAAGCCATCGAATGCAGGATGGTCGTGAGGCGCCAGTAGCATTTTCATCTAGGACTCTGACATCAGCTGAGCGTAATTACGCTCAGATTGATAAGGAGGCGCTTGCCATAGTTCCGGCTATTAAGAAATTTCACCATTTTCTTTATGGGCATGTTTTTACAGTCATTACAGACCATCAGCCATTGTTGGGGTTATTTAACCGAACTAAAGCGACTCCTGAAATTATTTCCCCCCGTATGCTACGCTGGTCTCTCATGTTAAACGCATATAATTTTTCCCTTGAGCATAGACCAGGGAAGAAAATAGGGAATGCAGATGCTTTAAGTAGAATTCCAAAACCGGTGCCTGATTCTGAGGTTCCTCCCCCATATGAAGTTCTTTTTATGGACGATCTGGAATGTCCTCCTTTAAGTGCAAGGGAAATTGCTAAATTTACATGTAGGGATCCTGTATTATCGAGAGTTCTAAATTTTGTGTTAAAGGGATAGCCGGAACAAGAGCTGGGTTCAGAATTTCATACATATTATGTTAAACGAAATGAGTTGTCTGCTCATAAAAAATGTCTCCATTGGGGTAATAGGATAGTCATACCTGAAAGAGGACGTCAGCTCGTGTTGCAGGAGCTGCATCTGGCTCATCCAGGAATTGAGCGCATGAAAGCTCTAGCTCGAAGCTATGTGTGGTGGCCACGTATCGACACTGATATTCAAAGTCATGTAGCAGGTTGTATGTCATGCCAAGAAACTAGGCATGCACCACCACGAGCTCCCGTACACCCATGGGAGATAACTACAATTCCATGGTCCCGGCTCCATGTTGATTTTGCTGGTCCGTTCCAAGGACACAAGTTCCTGATAGTAGTAGATTCTTTTTCAAAGTATGTTGAGGTGAAGGAAATGTCCTCAACAACTGCAACATCCACCATTGATGTTCTAAGAGACATTTTTGCAACTCACGGAGTTCCAGACGTTGTGGTCTCTGATAATGGTCCACCATTTCAATCAAAAGAGTATGAAAAATTCCTAGAGGGCAATGTCATTCGTAGGGTGTTGATTGCTCCTCGACGGCCAGCTGGAAATGGTCAGGCAGAACGAGTTGTCCAGAGTGTTAAAGACTCTTTGAAACGTATTGTGAAGGGAACATGGAGGAAACGTCTTTCTTAGTTCCTTTTACATCAACATATTACACCTTCTACAGTCACAGGCCTTAGCCCAGGTGAGCTGTTGATGGGAAGACGACTACGAAGTTGCCTAGACCGTTTGCACCCATATTTTCTTAAAGACCAAAGAGAGAAGCAAGAGCTAACTTTTGAAAAAGACACCAGACCACTGCGACAATTCAAGGTCGATGATCCTGTGATGATTTGGAATTTTTCTCCTGGGGCAGAGTGGATTCCAGCTGTGGTTACTGAATCGACGGGTCCTGTGTCCTATAGAGCAACTACTGCGTCTGGGGAAATACTGCGTCGTTATGTTGATCAAATGATAAAACGTACACCACCTTCTGTTGGTCCACCGTTCAGTGAGTCATTGCAGGAGTCTGAACCTATTGAGCCAGCGATGGTTCACGAGCAGCTTCATGAAAGACTTCCAGTTTCCACAACACAACAGGCTCCAGGTGTTCCACCTGAGAGTGCTGTGCCTTTACCAATACCTGATAATCTACCATCCCGTCCAAGACGAGTAATTAAAAAACCAGAGAGATACAGAGATTTTGTGCCACATTAACTAGGAGGGAGGAGTGTTGTGTTTTGAGTGCTCGCGCATAAGCGGCGCGCGTCTCGTCCATGCAGCGCATGTCAAGAGACTATAAAAAGGGAACGTTATATTTCATGTCATGGCAGTTGCGTGTCATTATGTTTTGCTTTTACCCTTCCTGGGTTGTTATATATTTTACTTACATTACATTATGTGTTTTTCTTTTACCTTTTATCATGTTTCATTAAGTGCTATTTTCCGGAAATAAAGCATGTTTCAAGTAGCTATAGTTCTAGCACTCATTGACATTAGCCACCTTCCATTCAAACCAGCCTTTACAATAATGATGATAGACGGTAGGGTTGCTCGCATGTCTGATGACAAGCGGACGTCAGAATTCGTGTTAGCAATAACAATAGAAATTTGTTCAATAATTTTAAATAATTTAAAATGATTTTTTAAAAAGGTAAAAACATTAAAAAACCGTTAAAAATTACCTTTCGCTTCTTTGTATATGTTTTTCATGTAGTTTTCTAGTTCATATGACGGGCTTTCTCTTTTATTTACTATGGGTCTAAATTTTGGTGGATTTTTATGGTCCTTAAATTTTCCAAACATTCTGGCTGTGTTGGGTGCAAAATCAGTTATTTTTGGTTTGTTATTGTTTGGCCATTTTCCTTCTTTTATAATTTTATTTATTTTTTCTGTTAGTTTTTTATTGGGATCTTTTTCGAGGGGGGTAACTCCTATTTCATCTATTGCATTTTCCATTTTTTCGTTATATTCGGTGCGGTTAAAGATGGCTATTTTATTAGTTTTATCAGTGAGTACGCATGCTATGTTATTGTTTTCTTTAAGTGCTTTTAAGGCTTTTCTGTCTTCACAGTCGTTACTATTGTATTTAATTTTTTCAGTAATACTGTTTTGCGCGATATTTCGTAGATTATTTTGATGGTTTTTAGGGATGTGTTGAAGACAGAAAAGCCTTAAAAGCACTTAAAGAAAACAATAACATAGCATGCGTACTCGCTGATAAAACTAATAAAATAGCCATCTTTAACCGCACCGAATATAACGAAAAAATGGAAAATGCAATAGATGAAATAGGAGTTACCCCCCTCGAAAAAGATCCCAATAAAAAACTAACAGAAAAAATAAATAAAATTATAAAAGAAGGAAAATGGCCAAACAATAACAAACCAAAATTAACTAATTTTGTACCCAACACAGCCAGAATGTTTGGAAAATTTAAGGACCATAAAAATCCACCAAAATTTAGACCCATAGTAAATAAAAGAGAAAGCCCGTCATATGAACTAGAAAACTACATGAAAAACATATACAAAGAATAAACCAAGAAGAAAAAATAGAAATAGATTTTAAAAATTATAAAAAATTAGCTAACTACAACAATTATTTCTATGCCACAAAACGCGAAATTTTAGCGAATAAGGGATCATGCAATACCGACCAAACAGAAATCGACGCAAGGTGGCGCGATGTCTTGGAGAGAGGAAGAGAGAAGAAGATATACGGCCGCCAAGCATGCGATGGTTCACAAGAGCGTAAACGCATGAAGAAGGCTGCGTGAAGCAGCAGAAAGCGCTAGCGAAAGGTAATTTTTAACGGGTTTTTAATGTTTTTAAAGTTTTAATTTTAAATAAATTTTTGGTGCTTTTGTCTCCTGAATTAGATACTTTGAAGTATGATTTAAAACATTCATTTTGTAATTGAATTTATTTTTATTTTCTAAATAAGTTTCTAAACGTTCATAGCTTATTGGAAACATCCTACATGTAAACAAATTGTCGTGTTTATATTATGTCTAGATAAACTTGAAAAGAGATTGACGTATATTTATTTTATATTTTGCGTATGTATGAGTTATTATTTCACATATGCATTTAAGTGAATTAGTAATTAATAATGCTGGAATCCAAATGTTTATTTTGTGTATGTGTGAAGAACTTATTGCAAGGTATGTTCACAACATTCAATGGTTTTATAATTATTAGTTTAATGTCTGTAAGTTGTATAAGTGCCTAGAATTAACATTTCTTTTATTTTTTTAATTAAAAGATAATATTTTGTACGTTATTGCTATAACATATTGAAATATTAGTATCTGATATTATATCCTGATGACTCATATCAGGTAATTTGTTTAGACATTTGAAAACAAATTTGACTTAAAATTATGATATAATTGTGATCAATCTCATTTTAATTAGAATATTAGTTAGATGTTTATTTTGTTAAATATCACCGTTTGAAATAAAATTGGTCGAACTGATGATAACATGTAATTATCAGTTCAATCATTTTTATAATGATAATATCGATGAATATATTTATTACACACTACATTTTGAATATTATAGTGAGATATATTTACATAGAATAGATTGCATTATGTAGACTGCTGATTAAGTAGTACACATACATTCAGGGTGAAGTTAATTTGAATTTATAAAAACAAGAATTAATTTTTGTTAATTTTGAATAAATAATACAGTTTATGGTATGACTTAGCGTGTTTTTAATAAATCAATAATTTGGCACAATTTTGCTATTATCCTTGGAATTTACAAACCTTTAGGAAAGGAAAGTTTATCAAAGAATGCCGTACTCAAAATGGCAGAAAATGAAATTGCATCAAAATACATAAAAAAAAAAAAAAATTAAATTTAAAAAATGTATAAAGTATAATTTAAAAAAAAAAAAACAGTTGAAAAGCTCAAAATTATAAATAATCACAGTTTAAAGAAGATCGAAGAGAAATGAAGGAACAGTGTTTCTTGGAAAGTTCTCTAGTTATGAAGTTTATCCTATGCCAGCTGGACCAGAGCTTCAGTGCACGAAATTGATTTTGTGCCTGTAGACGTGGGCTTGCTAGCGATTTTTATTAATATCGACATCAGATAAAAGAAGAAAGAGGAGGATAAGCTTATTGAAGACACGGTTCCTTCTGACATGCTGTAAATAAATCTAAAAATAGATCAGCATTGAAATTTGACATTTGATTTTCTTGTATCCTTTTCAGTTGTTTGCCATTCGAACTTTTGTATGTTTTTCAATTTTATGGTGTTTGTTTATAAAAATTTTGTTATAGTTCATTTATTTTATTTATTTATTTATTTATTTATTTATTATTATTATTATTATTATTATTATTATTTTTTTATTTGTAGATAGGGTAAGTGCACCAGTGATTGACACTTTTAGAGCAATCTCTGATGTTTTTAATGTTCTAGTCATACGAAAATATTTTCAGAAATCTTAAGTTAGTACATATGGCATGAAAGACATTCAGAACCACATATATGTTAAAATACATACATTTTATAACAATTATTTTCTTTTATGAATTTTTATTTGACACCCACTCAATGTTCCAGTAATTGACACTGCCAGTTTTTCATTTTATCAGTAATTGGACCCCTATGTTTCATTGTTTGACACTGCTAGTTATTCATTTTATCAGTTATTAGCACCCTATGCTTCAGTGTTTGACAAAAAATGTTAAAATTCTTATACGTAAAATATGATTTTATTATTTTTCTTATTTATTAATTATTTCGGGATAGATGTCAATTAGTGGAGCATGCCAATCACTGGAGCACCTACCCTATAGCTTTATCTGACGAATTTGAAATAAGCAATTTCAGTGTATAAATCTATAATTCCAAAAAATTGCATATTATCCTTAAATATTAAAATATGTATTTATATAGTTACTGTTTAAAAAAGACTGAAGAAGAAAAGAAAGAGCAGTTTTCCTCAGAAAGTTCTCCATTTGTGAAGTCTTTGCACCCTACGCCAGCTGGAACATATGTATAGTGCACAAAATTGTTTTCGTGCCTGTAGATGTGGGCTTGCTAACTCATTTCATTAAAACTGATGTCAGATGAAAGAAAAGAGAGGAAAAGCTTATTGAAGACAGAAAGTTCATCATGACATGCAGTAAATAAATCTTTTCTTAAAATAGATAAACATTTATCATTTAATTTTCTTGTATTCTTTTGAATTGTTCGCCATTTGATCTTTTGTATGTTTTTTAATTTTATGGTGTTATTTATTTTCCTATTACTTAATTTTTATGGTAATATTCAATTGTTTCATTCAAATCGAACATAGTTTGATCAATTGGCAACAATTCAGCTTTAGTCCAAAGAAAAAACACATTTTTCACTAATTGGCAACTTTTCACTTACACTCCCTGACTCAGAATTTTACATATTACATATAAATTTAATAAGATAAAATTTTTAAAAATGCTCCATGCAAAATAATTTTTAATTCTTCTGCTGAGATCTTAATCATGAGAGACTTGGAGATTTAATCACCACACACCCAAAATTTTACAAATTTCATGAAAATTTTTAAGTTATACTTCATTTTTAACAAATTGTTTTTGAAGACTTAGCCTCATCTAGTAAATTTAAAAATTACAATTTAAGTATAAGTTTATTATTACCACCAAGAGAGAAAGAAAAAAAAAACATAGCATCCTAAAATGTTTTAAAAGTGAAATATTTGTGGCTGCAGCTATGGGTCTGCTAGCATATTTCACAAATATCATGAAACGGAAGAAAACAGAAGAGAAAATAAAAAAGAACTGGCGTTTTAAAGTAATAAGTACACAACTTTGAATAAACACCATAAAATGCTATAAATTCACAATAATTGTTTTGGATCGAATACATGACCCTTCATCAGGCGAACAAAGGAAGCACAAGTGCTGCAAGCAAAGTGGCAACACACGCTGCCGCTTTGATATCGGCATTTGTGCTTACCGACAGTGACACGATCTAATTAAAGAGAAAGCAAGAGACAGAAGAAAACATCCACTACCGATGGCATGGACCACGGGGAAGTAAGCTGATGAAGGAGGAAACCCTCTCAGAAAAGCAGCTATTCAGACTTCCATAAAGCTGTAATGTAAGGTTTTATTCTTTACAAAAATTTTTAGCAAATCGCTAAAATTGATGCCAAGATCAACATTTGCGTCGACTACAAACTTGGCAGCCTGACGAGATTAGTAATCGAATTTGGTGACAAATATTGCTTCAGGAGAGCCAGAATTTGTAAACCTTTTCTCAATTTTAACAGAATTATTTGTTTTGGTAAAATGTATCATTTCTCACCACTAATTTTTGCCTACAAGAATAAAAGTAGGCAATTTATACTGAAATGATTTTCATTGAACACTAAGCTGTGTTTAATATTTAAACTTAAAAACTTGTTCACATACCATAAAATTAATAAAACCACTACCAGTTTTAAAAGAAAATGGTCTTTCTTCTTCAGGTGCAAAGCACTTGCTATTACCTTGGAGAAAAAAGCAAGACTGGTGGTTTTTGTACCTGAAGAAGAAAGGCCATGTCTTTTCGAAACTGGTAATGCTTTCATAATTTTATGGTGTATGAAAAAGTTTTTTAAATTTAAATATTCATTGTACACCAGTTTTTTTATTTTTGTACTGTCTAAGCTGAGTATTTGCCAATGGTATTTTTTGTAATAAGCTATAGAAAATTCCTGAAAAATTTACAATTGGTGGTATATATAATCTTATCAGCAGGAATGTTCATGGACTAGAACCTGCCTGTTTATTTACAAATCAATTACCTCACACAAAAATATCAATGTTTCCATAACCATATGTATATTCCAATAGATGCATAAGGAAGTCGTGGTGTCCACGTCAGATTTTTTTTTTTTTTTTTTTTAATGCTAGCTAAGCAAGTATACATGTATGGTACCGTGAACACTGCTATACAGATTTTCATGCAAAATGTGTAAGTTGTATCCAGTGATGTTTTTTTCTCTTTTGGTTTTAATGGTTGCAAAGTGAGTTCACATGCATGGAAGTGATCGCTACTATACAGATTTTTATGCATAGTGAAATAGCTCAATTTTAAATATTTGTTTTATTAATCTAAAAAATAGGCTTCCATATTAAGGAAGTATTAATAAAAAATATGTACAGCTGTATATAATTTATTAAAATGTATGTACGTGCAACATCGTTAAGGCAATTAATTCGTCATTTAATAAAGATTTTCTTTTTCAAGTTTAAATTATTAAAATAAATATGGTTGCAATATTGACAAGTAAGTTATACTAAGGTGCCTTGATAGAAAGAATGACAACATACGAAGGACTGTTATTGGCCAAAATTTCTATTTTACCAAATCTATGGAAAAAAAAATGATCAGGTGTACTTTGAAAATTAAGTGAATGACAGTAAATTTTACTTTTTAATTTTTTTTTTTTTTAATAGGAAAATGTATTATTTATTACTAAGTACAAAACTTTGAATAAACACCATAGAAGCAAACACTCGCAACAATTGTTTCAACAATTGTAAAAAAAAAACAAACCCTTCATCAGGCTAAAAAAGTACACACGAGTGCTGTAAAAGAAGCGACAACACACTGTTGCAGGTTGCACTGTGTTGCCGCTTTGTTTCAGCACTCGTGCCTACTTTATTCACTTGACGAAGAACTAGGTTTTCTTTTGACCCAAAACAACTGTTGGAAGTTCTTGCTTTTATGGTGTTTATTTAAAGTTTTGTAATTATTACTTTTAAACGCCAATTCTTTGATGCTCTTTGATAATGTACTAGCAGGCTTTGCCTGCTTCACTGGTCATTATATTGAAATGAATTTTCAAAACGCTATACCATTAATAATTTTAAAAAATCATTGAAATCAGTCAAAATCTAAGTTAAAGTTCTCGCTACCTTCGGTAAAGGTTTTTCCACTTGCCACACTTCACAAAATACCTTTATAGTACATGTTGCATACACATACCTAACCAACACATTAAAAATCAGGATCCTGAGATTATTTGAAGCAGCACTATATTTTAAAACGTGTTTTTACCGCCTCCCCGCTCTTAAATGGAAGAAGGAGGAGGGAATTTTGCTAAATAATTTTATATTATGAGTTCGATATATATAACTGACCCACACATCGAAAATCTCCTTGATAATTCACTGGAGAGTTACGCATGAAGAGTTACTGCAGAGTTTACCCCCACCCCTAAGGGGCGGTAGTGTGGAATTTCACAAAATCACTTTGTAGTGTGTGTGAAATATGCATAAGCAGTCCACACATCAAAAATTGCCATTCTAAGATTATTTGGAACAGAGTTACGCATGCAAACATGTTTTTTAATCTCCCCCCCCCCAACCCTCAGGAGAGGAGATGGCACGGAATTTTAAATAATCTCTTTGTAGTTTGTGTGTGTTGAATACACATAACCAATCGACATATCAAAAAATCACTTTCATGAGATAATTTCATAGCTGCTGTTTTTAATCTTTTAAATCAAAATTAAATCAATGTTATTTTTAAATGGAATATGTTATTATATTTTCGACGATTTGTATTACTAAAATCAGCTATAAAATTTTTCCAGTCTGAAGTCCCCGCCAAAAACAGTAGACTTGGTATCTATGTAATTTGGAGCAGTTACACTTTAAAAGGTGCTTTTTCCCCCTACTCAACACCCTTAAAAGGAGGAAAGGGGAAATTTCACAAAATACCTTCATAGTGTGTGTTGGAAACTCATAACCAGCCCGCACATAAAAAATTCCCTAAGATAGTTCGGAGCAGATTTTCACTTGGAAATATGTTTTCTCCTCTCCAACCCCCAAGGGGGATAATGTGGAGTTTTACAAAATCTCTTTGTAGTCTTGAGAACGCATAATCAATCGACATGTTAAAAAATCACTACCCTGAGATAATTTGGAGCGGAGTTACTCTTATAAACATATTTTTGCCTCCCTATCCATCTGCAAAGGAGGGAGGAAGAAATTGCATAGAAATCCCTTTACAGTGCGTGTTGGGAAGGCATAAACAACCGACACATAAAATTAATCTTGCTGAGATAATTTGAAGCAAAGTTATGCTTGTAAACAGGTTTATTGCCCCCCTCGCCTCCCAATTGGGAACTTTCGCAAAATCCCGTTACAATAGGTGTCAGGCACACATAAGTAAGCCACACACTAAAATTTGTGATTCTATATATTTCCCCGGACAAATTTAGTGCTAAAAGGGGGACTTGAATTTGCCCCCTCGTAACTCCTTCCCAAAATCGAAAATTGCAGAAAACCAATAATGATTTTTTGGAAATATCCTCAAGTTGACTCTTAGTGGTTTTCTATATCTTTGTGCTATTATTGGTAGAGTTTAACCCTCGCTTTCCCAAGATGGGATCACTTTGACCCCATTTTGAAGTGAAATTTAGTTAAGCCCGCCTCATTCAAGAAGTGCGCTAATTCGTCAGAGATAGCAAACATAACCAGTGGAATGTTGCAACTTCTAAATTGTACAAAAAAGGTGCTGTGCTGGTGATTTTCGCCAAATATGCCAAGCGGCACCTGAAAGCGATTTTTCTGCAGTAACGCCTTGATGTTGGGAAAGCGAGGCTTAATTAAAAAATGCGTATTTTCTAAATTTGCCTCCAAAAATCATTTTTACCCCCTTAAAAATCTGGAATTCCATAATTGCAGAAAATATTTTTTTTTTGTACTCAAGTCTAGTCGCTTCCTCTGAAATTTTTTCACCGTGAAGCAATTTGGAGCAGAGTTATGTTTATAAAAATGTTTTTGCTCTCTGATTTTGCAAAATCCCGTCCCAGTGGTCATCAAGGTCCTAAAACCGACGTGCTCACCAAAATTTGCACCTGTATCTCCCATAGAATCGCCACGACTGTGTTGAGTAAGTAATCAGTGAGTTTACTCTTTTATATATATAGATTATTTATTGTTAGAATAAGTTATTTTGGTGGATACATCTCAAATACTTATATCAACATTTTTATTAGAGTATATCAGGTATACTTCGAAAATTAAGTGGATATCATTAATTACTGTAAATTTTACTTTTTTATTTCATGTTTTCAGATAGCAAAATGTAGCCTTTAGAAGTTATTTTGAGGAATCCATCTAAATTATGACAGATATCAATGTTTTTCTTACAGTGAATTATGATTAAGCTTTTAATGAATAACATATATTTCTAAATTAAATATATTTTTATATTTCTTTTATTTTGTAACATTTTCATTAAAAATATTCATTTCATCATTATCATGCGATTATCAGGGGGAAAATAATATGCACATAAAATGATGAGCAACTAGCGAGTAATGCCATCTTCTAGTGCCAATCTTTGTAATGACAACACCATATGTGCTGAGAAAATGGCTGTGATACTATTTAATCACTTGTATATTATCTATATCAAAGTATCCTAAATTATATGACTAGTTGGCACAGTCTACTGCATCAACATAACTAAAAATTTCTCAATAATAAAAATTTAATTTTCAAATATCATTTTTTTTTTTTTTTTTGTCCCCATTCAAGTTGTAACAATATAAAAGGCTACAAAAAAGGCCTCTGAATGGAGAATTGTTTGCATGAAATTTTAAAAATAAAAGGTTATATTAAAATTATATAAATACTTTTAAATGTTTGGACATAGTTCATTTTTACTAAAGCAAGATTATTACTGAAATAAATTGAGTTAAAAACCATTTACATAAAAATAATTAGAAATTTCATTCAAAGGAAGAGATTATAATACATGCAATTAATCATACTAGTATCGCCAAGTGGTCGAGACTCGACCATTTTTTTTTTTTTGTGCAAAGCGAGGCAAAGCAAAGTTATTGCCTTGTCCTAAACGGAATGCAATTGCAATACAGCTGCGGCAATTGTTTGCCGATATTCACTCTAACTCAATCAGCAGAGTTTTACTTAATATAACTATTTCTCTCTGTAGATGTTAGCCTTTCCTGAAATGAGAGAAAATCGCAACGTGAAAACGCCCCTTGTTGTGTGATACAGCCCAGAAGCTAATAGGTACCATGTCAAACAAAGGCCTAATCAAGTTTCCAATTCTGTTAAATTAATTCGATTGGTTCATAAAGTACAGTGTTTGAACAAAAAAAAAAAAAAAAAAAGATATTTTTCAAAAATGGTCGAATTGAGTTCGGGAAATTTCAAAATGTGTAACTTTATCGAAAACCGAAAATCTAAAACTTTTCTGAATCTTATATTCTCTACTTATATATGCAGAGGAAAGAATAATAAATCCACTTTTTAAAAAATAAAAGTAAGTAGTCAATTTCACTTAATTAAAATGCAAGGAAATCTCAAAACGTGTAAATTCGTCGAAAACCGGAAATCAATAGTTTTTAATTATCTTCTACTTGCTTCTTCTATCCACAAAAGCTAGCAATAAAGACACTTAAAAAAAAAATAAGTAGCCAATTTCAGTTAATTGAAAAGTAAAGAAAGCTCAAAACATGTAAATTCAGCAAAAAAACGGAAATCGGAATTTTTTCCGTATCGTCTACTTATACATGCAGCAATTAGTAACAAATCTATTTTCCTTTTATTTAGTATATTAGTTGAATATTTATTGTTTAAATATCACCCTTTGAAATGAAATGTTTATGTTTACATTCGAAACTGGAAGTTTGCCATTTTTTTTCTGGTGTTTTGTGATTTTAAATTAAAATTTTATCAATTTTACAGAAAAAATAACTCAATCAATAACATGTAGACAGTAACTGATATATAACTATACCCAAATATCGGAATTAAAATCGGCAGATAATTTCAGTTATTTTTTAATAATTTTTTACAAAAAATCCGACGATTAACATAGAAATTTTTTTTCATGGCTCCATGGACAGACAGTGACGTCATCACTTCGCTTGCGTATAGTGATGCTACATTATACAAATTACTGTGTCTATGGTTTTATTTGAGCTTTATGAAATTGCCAGATTTAACAGTTTTCTACTTTTAGGTATTTTTTAATGTAAAGGAATACGTGTATAAAAGGGAAAAATGGAGGAAAATGCATAAAAAATAAATGTATTTTTAAATACCTTCTTGACATCGTAAGAAAATAATATTTGTATTCGCACCTTCCGGCTAACCATACCTTTCGAATGATACCATTTTCAACCCTCTACTCCCATAATTAATATGTTAAAAAGGGACTACAAATTTTATGCTTGCCTATTAATATATAGATTATCAATGTAATCAATCTACACCTGCACAAACATTCGAATTAGTTCATTTTTTATAAAGTGAACCTTATTTATTTATTAATCTAAATAAGTAAATAGAAGAAAATCAATGTGTTGCTATTTTAAAAATTAATCGAGCTTAATAAATAAAACTGTGCATGCTATACTTAATTTCAGAGTTAGGCAAAGAAAAAAAAATCTGCATTAATCAAAATGAACATTACCTAACAAACATTTTACTTAATTACTTATGTTTGTAATTACTTAAGTACATCATTACTTTACCAAGGATTACAATTTTTTTTTCCCTTAACGAAATGAGACAGAAAGAAAGAATACTTCAGAAGAAATATGTAAAAGTATAAATTAATTTATTTGAATAAAAATAATTTATATTGAATAACGAAAAATATTGAATGATAAAGTTAATAAATTAACGGAGAAATTTATTATGATACGTTTACATATTGGTAAAAAAAGTTATCTGTAATAAATTTGTATTTTTATTTAGCACATTTTAAACATAAAAGAAAAAAAAAATGTCTTCTGTAAAATAATCGCTTTTCATTCAATTAAATGTGAAGAAAATTATTATTTTTTATTAAACAAAGTGTTTTATTTTTATACTATGATACGAATGCGAGTACGGTGGATGTGAATCGATGATTCATTCATTCTTGATTCATTCTGACAGGTTTGATTCAATCAATGATTAGTTTCCACATTTTCATATTTTTCCCTTAAAATATGTTGTTCGCCAAGAATTTTCTCGCCAAGGTTTTGAGGACTGGGCATTTTCCAAATTCGCGCCGTGGTGATCCTATGGGAGATAGAGTCACAATTTTTGGTAAACAGGTAACAGGTTGGTTTCAGGACCCTGACCAGTGTTGGGCATAATTGATTAAAAAGTAATTGAATTAAAATTGAATTACAATTATATATATATATTTTGTCAATCGATTAACAAGTAATTGATTTCAAATAAATTGAATTATGACAAATAAATTGAATAAGTAATTCAATTTATTTGTAATCAATTACTTGTTAATTGATTGACAGTAAAATAATTATAATTATAATTTAATTGTGATTCAATTGTAATTCAATTACTTTTTAATCAGTTATGCCCAACACTAACCCTGACGCTCACTAAGACGGGATTTTGCTAAATACCTCCCCTCCCCCCTCCTGGGTAGCAGAAGACAAAAACCACCTTTATAGGCATAACTCGGCTTTAAATTACTTCACGGTGAAGAAATTGCAGATGGGGAGACTAGACTTAAGTACAAAAAAAATCATTTGCTGCGATTTTGGAATTTTGGATTTTTAAGGGGGGAGAGGGGGTAAAAAGGATTTCTGGAGGCAAATTTAGCAAAGTTTTCAAGTAAAATTCTAGCAGCAATATCTCGAAGATATGAAAAAAATCCGCCAAGCATCTCCTTGAAGGTATTTGCAAAAACTCAAATTAGATTTTTTCCGAATTTCGATTTTGGGGGAGAATTACCAGGGGCAAATTCGACCCCCCTCCTCTTTTAGCGCTAAATTCGTCCGTGGAAATCTATAGGATCTAAGGTTAGAAATTTTAGTGTCTGGCTTATTTACGTGTGTCCAATACCCATTGTAACGGGATTTTGTGAAAGCCCCCCCTTTTCCCCCTTCGGGGTGGGGTGGGGTGGGCAATAAAAGAGTAAAACCACTGATTCACTGATTAAACACAGCCGTGGCGATTCTATGGGAGATAGACTCGCAAATTTTGGTGAGCACGTTAGTTTTAGGAACCTGACGCCTATTAAGACAAGATTATGCGAAATATCCCCCCGTTCCCTCCCGGGGGGCAGAAGGCAAAAACCCCCTTATAAGCATAATTCGGCTCCAAATTGCCTCACGGTGAAGAAATTGCAGAGAGAGAGACTAGAGTGCAAAAAAAGCATTTTCTTAGATTTTGGAGTTTTGGATTTCTAAGGGGGAGGGGGGGGGTAAAAACGATTTCAGAGGTAAATGTTGCAAAATACGGATTTTCGAGTAAAACTCTACCAATAATAGCACAGAGATATAGAAAATCGCCATGACTTTTCTTGAGGATATTTCCAAAACTCATTCTTGGTTTTTTGCAGTTTGCGATTTTTTTTTTTTTTTTTTTTTTTTTGGGGGGGGGGGGGGGGGGAGTTACGAGGCGGCAAATTCGTGCTCCCCTTTTAGCGCTAAATTAATCCGGAAAAATCTATAGGAGCTAGGTCACAAATTGTAGTGTGTGGCTTTCTTACGTGTGTCCAACACCCATTGTAATGGGATTTTGCGAAAGTTCCCCCCTTTCCCCTTTGGGGGTTGGGGGGGGCAATAAACCCGTTCCCAAGTATATAACTTTGCTTCAAATTATCTCAGCAAGATTAATTTGTATATGTGGGTTATTTCTGCCTTACCAACACGTACAGTAAAGGGATTTTACGAAATTTCATCTTCCTTCCCTTTTAAGTGTGGGTGTGGAGCAAAAATACGCTTATAAGAGTAATTGTGCTACAAATTATCTCAGGATAGCGATTTTTTGATATGTCAATTTGTTATGTGTACTCAAGACACATACTGCAAAGAGATTTTGAAAAATTCTGTCCTATCCTCACTTGGGGATGTGGGGGGGATGCAAAAAGTATGTTTCCATGTATAACTTTGCTTCAAATTATCTCAGTAGGATTAATTTTTGCATGTGGGTTGTTTATGTATTCCAAACACACATTATAAAGGGATCTTACGAAAATCCCCCCCCCCTTCAAAGGCGTGGAGGGGGGGGAGGCAAAAAACGCTTTTAAAAGTATCTCTATTCCAAATTCTCTCAGAACAGCGATTTTTTGATATGTCGATTGGTTATGCGTACTCAAGACACACACTACAATGGATTTTGCAAAATTCCAATTTATTCCCCTTGGGGCTGAGGTTGGCGCAAAATAATGTTTTCATGTGTAACTCTGCTCCAAACTGTTTTAGGCGAATTTTAATGTGCGGGCTGGTTATGCGTTCCCAACACGCACTATAAGGGGATTTTGTGAGATTTTCCTTTTCCCCCCTTTGAGGGCGGGGGGTTCAGGGTGGCATAAACACGTTTTAAAGAGTAATTCTGCTCTAAATTATCTCAGGAAAGCGATTTTTTGATATGTCGATTGGTTATGCGCTCAACACACAGTCTACAAAGGGATTATTTGAAATTCCATGCTATCACCCCCTTGAGGGTTGGGGGGATTAAAACATGTTTCCATTTGTAACTCTGTTCCTAACTATCTTAGAATGGCTATTTTTGATGTGTGGACTGCTTATGCGTATTCAGCACACACTACAAAGTGATTTTGTGAAAGTTCACCCTACCTCCCCTTAGGGTGTGTGTGTGGGGGGGGGGAGACATGTATTCATGTGTAACTCTGTGTCTGTAGTAAATTATCTTATGAAGGAGATTTTTGATGTGTGGGTCAGTTATATGTATCTAACTCATAATATAAAGATATTTTTCAACATCTCCCTCCTTTCCCTTAAGAGAGGGGCGAGGGGTTAAAAAACACGTTTTAAAACATAACTCTGCTTCAAATATTCTTAGAATCCCGTGCTTTTAATATATGGGTTAGGTATGTGAATGAACATGCACTGTGAAGGGATTTTGTGAAGTGTGGCGAGTGGGAAAACCGATATCGAAGGTATCGAGAACTTTAACTTAGATTTAGACTGATTTTATTATTATTATTATTATTATTGATATGGCATTTGAGACTTCATTTCAATATAATGACCAGCGAAGCGGGCAAAGCGTGCTAGTAAAAAATAAAAT
Source organism: Salticus scenicus (assembly GCA_963930645.1). NCBI lineage: Eukaryota > Metazoa > Arthropoda > Arachnida > Araneae > Salticidae > Salticus > Salticus scenicus. The sequence continues at coordinate 364,945,471 of OZ005652.1, read as the reverse complement.
AAATTAATAATTGATTATGTTATAGTTTTTTAAAAGGCATGTCTTAGGTTAATAATTATTGCTTATCTTTCATAATCGATTATATTCCAGAGTTTAGATTTTCACATTTGATCCACAGAGAGATTATATTACTAAATATTGAGATTTCAAAATATAAATAACGCTTCAGTATGCGTGTTATTAATTTCTATAGCATTCTGTTACGTTGCAGGTTAGATATGATATTGTAACACGTCCAGCTTTTGAAGAAAACTATAAAAAACTACCAACACTGGATAACTCAATTTCGATGTGCATGAATTTCTAAAAACTTCAATTTCAATGTCCATGAGCCACAATAAATAAAGAAATAAAATAATAATAATAATAACAATAATGATAAAGAAATAACAAGAAGAAAAGAAGAAAATTAAGAAAAAAAAAGTAAAAGTCTGTCCTAAACAGAATTCAAATTTGGACGAAATAAATTTCTTCATTTTTCTCTTTTAATTGGATGTCCGACATCCTGCTTCATTCAAGGCGATCTACAACAAAAAAGTGACACATTTACTGTGTAAAAGAAACAGTCATCTTGTCCTGATACGAGCAATATACCAAATTAAAAAAAAAAAAAAAAAAAAAAAAAAAGGAACGCTTGTGCTCGCATAACAATTCCTTATAGCTTAGCATAAAGAATTATTTCTACGGTAGATATTACTTCTATAAAATTTAAAAATTCAAATTATATAAGAAAATGCAACGAACATCGTTGCTTTCTTTATTCTATTCTATTTCTTAAAACAATTTTTATAGATGCCACACGCACAACATAAACTTTACTCGATCATGTTTTATATAAAAATTAAATCATTAAATTGATTTTTTTACTTACTTTTATTTCCTAATTGAAAATTATTAAAAAAAAAACGTTTTCGGTAGTGTTTGCTTCGATACTGATTATTATTAATTTTCTTTTCTTTTCTTTTTCTTTCCAAAAAAAGAAAAAAAAATGAATTTGATGAAATTCTGGCAAACGCAGAGTTTAGTTAAGAACGGAGGACTATTAGTTTTTTTTTTTTTTTTTCAAATTTTAACATCGCTTTCAAATTATTCAATTACATTTTCGATAAATTTTAGATTTTGATAAATGTCCAACTATCGAAAAATGACACCGCAAAAATCCCAGATTGATACTAATAGTCCTCAGTCCTGAAAGAAAAAAAAATAGTTAACAGTTAGTTAACATAGTAAAATGTATTATTTATTTATTTATTTATTTATTTATTTTATTTTTTTCATTTGTGTGAGAGTCATTATTGTTAATTACAGCATAAGTTAACAGATTCTCACCAGCATTCTTTATCAATCACTTCTAATATTCTCAATCGCTATAAATTACTGTACAAATATTATACAAATTATTAATAAAAATATGTGGGTAAGTTTTCCGTCTTCAGACGGAAACTCTTGCACCCCTGGAATGAAATACAGTTACTACGTGCATTTATATGGAAGAATAGATTATAATAAGGCCTATCGTGCGAGATAAAATTCTGTTTCCAAAGGATGCAAGCAGAATTTTACTTTATGTTTTTTTTATTTCTTTCTCTTACCCAAAAGGTCGAGAAAGTATTGTTTTAGGGTCAAATTTTCGAACGTGAGTTTTTGTTAAATTTACATGTTCTGAGGTCCCCTGAATACGAAAATCATGTTTTTAGCGAATGGTCTGTGTGTCTGTCTGTTTGTGTGTGTGTGTTATCAGCATATCTCAAGAACAAACAGTAGCAGAAATTCCAAACTCGGTATTCTAAATGTGTATCATATAGGGATGCTACAGTAAGCTTTTCGTTGAGATGAAGCAAATGGTTCGTGTACAGGGACACTCAACAGTATTCAAATACATTACGTCTATGGGGGAAATTGCAGGTAAGTAGATTTTAACATCTATAGAGTGCACTAAACCAAATGAAACGAATATATATATATATTTAATAGAGATAGTCAACTGGGAAAAAAAAATTGTGTATGTAGGAGCCTCGCCTCCCCCTGGGGGGAAGTCCCCCCTCGAGGGGAGTAAATTTTCATGATGGGTACCTTTCAAAAGGTCTCGCCAATACCTTTAAAACGAATGGTTGAGCCATCGATCTGCGATAATTTAAAATAAAGTTATCGATTTTTTTCATTTTTAACTTTTTTCATTTTTTTTTTTTTTTTTTTTTTAATGTAATATTGAGAATAAATTCAACTTTTTTTAAAATTTTATTTAGCGTTATACTACTTCTCTAATATGTAAATTGTCTGCATTATCATAAAAGATAATTTTTTAAAATAATAATTTTAATAAATTATTTTTTAAACTGAATTAAATTCTATGTAAATGTAGGTTCATTAATGAAACGGGGGTTTTGAGGGGGCGGTAGCCCCATCACACAGAACTAATTATCATATAAAACTCTTCCGAAGCCTAATGTGAATTGTTTGACACAGGTTTACATAACAGTTCTCGTTATCTTACCTCTTAATCTGCAGTCTATATTTATAGTATTAAATTTCAGGGTAAGAGAAAGTCGTGTGAGGGACACACCGGATTATTTTTTATTTATTTTTATTTATTAGTAGCTTTATGTTGTATTCTTTACAACACCATAATATAAGAGATTGCATAGTTCTAGAAACGTGGGAAATCCGTAATTAATGCGTTTTATACAGCAGGAGATTACTACAAACACACTTATCCACAGTTCATCCTAAATATATCCCTTTCATCCATGTTACATCCTAAAGGTGTCTTTTTCATCCTCAAGATGTCCTATAAATATTCTAAAAAAAAAAAAAAAATGTGTTTGTAGGGAAGTATGGGTATTTCTCTAATTTTTCATTCAATCATATTTTTTCTCTCCCGCACTTAGTTTCTATTATATAAAATTGCACGAAACGGCAAGAATATTTGTTGATTGAATATTTCTGCATATTAAACAGTAGCTGACACGGTTTTATAGGATGGTATAGAAGAAAGTTTTGTGATGGATACGACATACAAGTTCTAACTATATTTTTAGGATTTTTTTAATTTAGATAATTTTATTGTACGTTTTCTGATAAGCTATCTGATCTATCTATCTATCTATCTATCTATATATATATATATATATTAATTAACGAATAACATTTTTGCCTTTCTAACGATTTTTTTCCTAATTAAAATATATGTATAATTTTCTTTAAATAAATTCCTAGCATACTTAGAATTTTACGTTTGATTTTTCTCACATATTACCGGTCGTTTGAATGACATTTCATAATCTTCTCAGTCATTTTTTGTTAAACTGTACTAGTACAAAAATTTGATTTAGCTTGAGCTGAAATATGCTCTAGCTCAATATATTTTTCATTACTACCATATTAAGTTAGCACTGTAATTAGTTTTATGATTTTCTTTAATGATTATGAGTTTATCGCGTGAAGATAATTCTTGTGCATTTATTACTTTTTTAATAATAAAATGATATAGTGATAATAGTAAAAAATGTAGTTAAAAAAATTTATGTATATATATGAAATTATAAGTTTATAGTTAAAGAAAAAACATATATTTTGTGAAGTTACCCAGACGGGGGCTAGACTTAAACTAACGTTTATTTACATATGTACAGTTACAGAGAAAAAGAATGAACACACAGCGCCATCTATTGGCGTATTATAAAACACTTTGAGCATTATCACTACTTATATTATACCAACATTCTCCCCCTGCGAAAAGCGTTTTATATATAATCAAAAACAATAATAAACAATAATTAATATTCAAATATATACCTTTAAATCAAACATATTTTTTCTAATGTAAATGATAATTTTTCCTTTGTAACAGCCTTTGTTAAAAAATCTGAAATCATTTCATTAGTACAATTATACACAACTTTTACAGTCTTTTCTTCAATTAAGTCTCTAACAAAATGAAATTTAAGATTAACATGTCGTGTTTTATTTGATGACTTTGCTGTATTTAGCCAGTCTATTGCTGCTTGACTATCAGAATAAATCGTCACAGGTCTTTCAACAAATTGTTCACATTTAAGTTCTTGTAACATGTTTACAGTCCATGTTAATTCTCTTGCAGTATCTCCAGTGGCTAACAGCTCTGATTCACATGTGGATAGTCCTACACATCTTTGCTTTTTACTTTTCCATACAATAAGAGAATTTCCTAACATAATTACACAACCTGAAAATGATTTGCCTCCCTCTCCATTTCCCCAGCTTGCATCTGCACTACAATTTATTAAACCGAATTTTCTCTCGTAAAACAAAACTTTATTTTTTGTTCCATTTAAGTATTTCAGAACCTTTTTAGCTAATGTATAATGTCTTTTCTCAGGACGTTTATTAAATTGTGATAAATAACTAGTAACAAATGCAAGGTCAGGTCGAGTTCGGTTAGCTAAATATAGCAACTCGCCTATAATTTCTTGATACTCAGTTTGATTAACTAAATTATCTGTAGGTGTAAAACATCTATCCTCGCCTTTAACTATTGGTAGATTAGACTTTTTAGAATTTTGCATACCATATTTTTCTAATAAAGATTCAATGTAGTTAGTTTGCGATAAACTGATACCGTCTTGATTTTGTACTACTTCCATGCCTAAAAATTTTGAATTTTTAGTTGTTTCATTTAGAACAAAAATTTCTTTAAGTTTACTTATTTTTTCATCGCATAACTTAGAATTATTTGAAAAAATTGCTAAATCATCAACGTACACGCAAATTGCTAGAAAATTCGTATCATCTTTATAAGTAAATACACAATTATCAGATGCAAGTGGAGAGAAGCCAATCACTTTCAATTCATGTTTAAGTTTATTATGCCAATTTCGCCCGCTTTGAGGCAAGCCATATATACTACGTTTCAATTTACATACATTATTTTTACCAAATTTATTTTCATAACCAGGGGGTATTTCCATGTATACAGTTTCTTCAATGTTACCAAATAAATAAGCCGTTTTTACATCAAAAAATCTTATAGATAAATTCAGCTTAGAAGCGATTGCCATTAATAACCTAAATGATTCAATATTTACTACCGGTGAATATGACTCTGAATAATCAACTGTTTTTATTTGATTAAATGCCGCTGCTACTAACCTAGCTTTATAAATTTCCTCATTATTTACCTTTTTAATTGAATAAATCCATTTACTTTTAATTATTTTTTCATTTTTTGGCCTTTCAACTATCTCAAAAACATTGTGTTTATTCATGGAATCGATTTCCCTTTCCATAGCGATCTCCCATTTATTACAATTTCTTTTATTTTTTATTTCCTCAAAATTTCTCGGTACGGACTCTCCATCAAGGTCATTTAAAGCTAAATTAGCTGCCATTTTATTTTTTATTCTTTCTGATCTTCGCAATTGGGGTGCCGATCTATAAATAGATTCTGACTCATTCTGTATTTCATTTTCTTCTAGCATTTGTTGTTCAGACGAAAAATCTGATAAATTATTATCATTGTTCCCGGGTAGGGAAGAAGTTTCATTTTCATTAAACTGGGTTAATTCTTTAATATCCCACAAATAAGTTTCGGTTTCACCTTTTAAGAATTCACTACATTTAGATGTTTCATCAAATTTAACTGATCTTTCTTCAATAATTTTTCTTTTTTCGATATCATAAATTCTGTATGCGCGCCTATCTCTAGAATATCCAACAAATATACTTTTCTTAGCGGGAACATCGAATTTATTTCTGAATTGTTTAGGAATGTGATAGTAAGCTACACAACCAAAAGTTTTTAAATAAGTTAGTTTGGGTTTTCTACCTGTCCATATTTCGATTGGGATTTTTTGTTTACCTTTTCGCGGCGTGTTATTAGAAATGTGGGTACTACAATTTATGGCTTCCGCCCAAAATCTAAGTGGCAATTTACTATCATATAACAATGTTCTAGCGCGTTCTACCAGTACTCTAACACATTTTTCTGCAATACCGTTGCTTTCAGGATTATATGGTACTGTTTTCTCGTGTATAATTCCAGATTTTTCTAGAAAATTTTCAAATTCATTATTTACAAATTCTAAACCGTTATCGGTTCTTAAACGTTTAATTTTCTTATTCATCTGATTTTCATACCTTTCTTTGAAAATAGTAAAAGCATCAAATGCTTCATATTTGTGTTTCAAGAAATAAGTGAAATACATTCCGGAAAAATCATCAACCAATACTAAAAAATATTTAGAATTTCCTAAGGAATTAACATTTATAGGTCCTGCTAAATCAGCATGAATCAATTCTAATACAGAACTACTTTGATCAAAATTTACTTTTGGATGATTTTTCCGAGTTAACTTACTAATGTCACATGATTCACAATTAAAATTTTCAGAATCTCTAAATTTTATGCCAATAATTTTATGCCAATTATTTTTATCATATATTGTGGATTTAAATGGCAAAGCCTTTTGTGCCAAATATCATAAGATTCCGATTTATTTATTAAGTTACATTCTAGAGAATCAGGTGACATATCATTGTAAGGTTCTAATATGACTTCAAATCTATTATTTATTTTAACAGCTTTTAACACAATTTCATCATTTTTACTTAGAACTAAGATATGATCTCTACTTGATTTAATCTTATAACCTTTATCCATTAATTTACTTACAGAAATTAAATTATTTCTCAAATCAGGGATATATATACACTCATTCATAGTTAAAATATTTTGAGAATTATTTACCAAAGTTTTAGCGCGAACAGTTCCTATACCAGTAAAATTTAAAGTAGAATTCTTACCTGCTAAATTGATATATCCATTATCATTAGCAATATCACTAAAATAACTCAAATTATTTGTTAAATGACAACTTGAGCTTGAATCTAATAACCAAATGTTATTTTCAGAAATATCAAATTGTTCTCTATTCGCGGAAAGTGCGAAATCACTATCATTTTTATTTGCATAGTTCGAGTTTCTGTTTCTAAACTGTTCTTTGTTTTTGTTCTTGTTGTTATTATAAGTATTTGTTCTTTTATCATGAGCGTTCGTAGGTAAGTTATCTTTATTTCGAAAATAGCAGTTTTTAGCAAGGTGATTTGTTTTCTTACATATGAAACAACTTTTCACTCTGTTTTTGTTCTCACTTTTAACGTGGAATGCTTCTTCTCTTCTAGTCTTTTGGTAGTCAGGTGATCTCAGGATTGTTCTTTCTTCTTCGCGTAAGATCTCGAGTATTTCATCTAAATCTTTTTCTCTTTGAGTTTTCAATATTTCTTTAATTTTCGAGAATTTTCCTCTAAGTCCTCTTACAGCGTAGTAGACGATTTCTCTCTCTGTAATTTCCAGACCTAGTGAAGCACATTTTGTTCTTAAACCTCTTGCTCTTGCAATATAGTCCGTTACATTTTCTTCTGGATTTATTTCAATATTTTTTATTTCATTACTTGCATCGATTTTTCGATCTTCCAATTTTCCTGTAAATGTTGATTTTATTTTTCCCCATAAATTCTTAGCGTTTCCTTCGTCTGCGAATTGTAGACTTTGTTCATCGGATAATGAAAATAATATGTATGAAACAGCTTCAGCATTCTTAGTATCCCATTCAGCCCGTTCTTCTTCTTTTAAGTCTCCTGCTTCTTTAATCACTACGTCATACAATTTTTTAATAGTTAGAACAGCTTTTAATTTTAATGACCACGTGTGATAATTAGTACTATTTAACAGTGGTACTGACGGGATTAATTTATCCATTTTTAATTTTCTTTTTAATTGAAAATCTACTTTCGCTGATCCATTTTTTTTTTTTTTTTTTAGTTTTATTTTTAATTACAGGAAAACGTGGCGGCGTTTCATTTTTCGCCGATGATCGGACGCAACCAGCGCTCGGCTACCACATGAAGTTACCCAGACGGGGGCTAGACTTAAACTAACGTTTATTTACATATGTACAGTTACAGAGAAAAAGAATGAACACACAGCGCCATCTATTGGCGTATTATAAAACACTTTGAGCATTATCACTACTTATATTATACCAACATTTTGTATAGAATTTACTTTTGTTTAAAAGTAATACTGTACTTAAAATATTTGATGTATTTTTTAAGAAAAATAGAATAATAATTCTTGACACAAATGAAGTAAGAGGTGAGTTTTAAAGGTATTAACCAAAAGAAATATCTATTAGATTTTTATTACATAAACCAGAATATTATTTACAATGGGAGTCTTTGCGAAAACATCTACATGTTTAAAATAACAATAATATTTTACTTACCATTCCAATAGTGTCGTAATAAAAATCAATTAAATGATGTTCATTCGAAAGGGCATAATATATCGTGATTTTCAACGCGTGAACTGTTTGCTCTCGTGAGCCCGTTTTCGAAAAAGCTATATTTAACCCTTTAGCCGTTGCAAACGGCTTTTTCCGTCACTTAATAGTTGAAATAAGAGGCTAATGTGGCAAATTCTGAAAACAATATGATATTTTTTCCTAGGATATAAGATTACTGAATATCCATTGATTTCAAAAACTATATGCTTTATTCCTACTTCACTTAGTATTGATTTTATGAGTAATTAAACAGATATGCTAAAAAACTCGACACGGCTAAAGGGAAATGTAGTACCGAGAAAGGAAAGGGAGGAGTTTCCATAAAACCTGCCAAACCATGACTTTTATCAATTTTAAGATTCTACATTAGCGAATTTTCAGACATTCTATCTCGGTAGAATATAGCTCAAAGCTGAAATGGGTAATTGATTCACATGTTTGTCTATGTTCTTTTGATGTCTTCTTGTTTTGGATTTTATTCTTTACTAGCAGGCTTTGCCTGCTTCGCTGGACATTAAACTTAAATGAGTTGTGAAAATCCCATATTTTTATTAATAACCTAAGTTCTCGCTGTGATTGGTAGAGGTTTAATCGCTCGCAACGTGAGGAGTCTGGGTCACCACTGTCTTCGGCACAACTTACCCACTTCTTACTTCCCCACCCTCAGCGGGTAAGCTCGAAGTTTTGCAAAATCCCACTAATGTGCATAATGCGTACACTTAATCAATATCCACACACCAAAATTCGCCATTCTAAGGTAATTCAAAGCGAATTCAAACGAAAAAACATGTTTTTACACATGTTTATTGCCCTCCGACTGCGAGAAGGGGGGGGGGGATTTCGAATTTCGTGAAATCCAGTTACAATAAGTGCCGGATGCATACAAACAATTTGCGCACCAAATTTCGTGACCACAGAAGTCTTTAATAGAAAATATTATAAATAAATAAATACAAAAAGCACAGCTTTAGTATGGGAACCCTTTGGTGACTTTAAATATTTTAAGCCATTTTTGCGATGAACTGAATTGGCTATCTCAATTGTGTAATTAAAGATCTTGGCGAGAAACGTCCGAGCTACTTCGGTGCCGAATTTCAAATTTTGCCAAAGGGATCCAATACTAAAGCTGCTCCATACCGAATCTGGATTGAAAACGGAAAAAGGGTAAAATAAATTAGAAATATCAAACCTATATTTATAAATTTGATACCGAATGAAAGGGGCGATTTTGCTGAATCCAGGGGTGCAAACAGTTTTTCGATGCGACAATTAGATTTTTAAAAAATAACTAAAGTATGAAATTTAAGTGGCAACGGAAAAACGGAAAAAGGGAAAAATAAATTAGAAATATCAGACCTATCATTACAAATTCAGTACCAAATGAAAGAGGTGATTTTTCTGAATCCTGGGGTGTAAACAGTTTTTCGATACGACAATTAGATTTTTTTAAATTAACTAAAGTATGAAACTTAGATGGCAACACTTCATTTCAATCTTTTCATAATCTGTAGTGAAAATCACGCGAATACAAAAGTCTTTAACTTAAAAATTTATTTTTATATTTTATTTTTCCATTCAAAGCATTTTAATGAAAAAATATTTATGGCGCATGCGCAGGCGTTTTTTACCCACAATTTAAACACTAATCATAATTTTGAGAATTTTTATAGATATAATTTCAAGTTGGGTGAAGACCTAAGTTTCTGCCAAGCGCCGTTGAATTCCGACCAGCCGTTCTCGAGTGATGCCCGGACAAACGTGTTTCAGTCTTTTACCCCCTAGGGGGGAACAGGGCGGAATTTCTGAAAAGCTGATAGATATAATTTTAAGTTGGGTGAAGACCTAAATTCCTGCCAAGCGCCGTTGAATTCCACCCAGCTGTTCTCAAGTGATGCCCGGACAAAAAAAGCGGTATTCGGACACGATGACACACACACACACACACACACACACACACACAGGCAAAATTTTCTGAAGTAATTTTCGGTTTTCATGGGGTGTAAAACGTGAAGATATCGCAAAATTTTTCGATTCCGACAAATTTACAGACAAAACTCTGACTTTATTAATATAGACTAGCAGGCTTTGCCCGCATTGCTGAACATTAAACTTAAATGAGTTGTCAAAATCCCATATTTTTATTAATAACCTAAGTTGTCGTTGTAATTGGTAGAGGATTAATCGCTCGCAACGTGAGGAGTCTGGGTCCCCGCTGTCTTCGTTACAACTTACCCACTTCTTACTTCCCCACCCTCAGCGGTTGAGCTCGAAGTTTTGCAAAATCCCACTAATGTGCATAATGCGTACACTTAATCAATATCCACACACGAAAATTCGCCATTCTAAGATGATTCAAAGTGAATTCAAACTGAAAAACATGTTTTTCCACATGTTTATTGCCCTCCGACTCCGAGAAGGTGGGGGGGGGGGGATTTCGAATTTCGTGAAATCCAGTTACAATAAGTGCCGGATGCATACAAACAATTTACGCACCAAATTTCGTGATCACAGAAGTCTTTAATAGAAAATATTATAAATAAATAAATACAAAAAGCAGAGTTTTAGTATGGGAACCCTTTGGTGACTTTAAATATTTTAAGCCATTTTTGCGATGAACTGAATTGGCTATCTCAATTCTGTAATTAAAGATCTTGGCGAGAAACGTCCGAGCTACTTCGGTGCCGAATTTAAAATTTTGCCAAAGGGATCCAATACTAAAGCTGGTCCATATCGAATCTGGGATGAAAACGGAAAAAGGGTAAAATAAATTAGAAATATCAGACCTATATTTATAAATTTGATACCGAATGAAAGGGGCGATTTTGCTGAATCCAGGGGTGCAAACAGTTTTTCGATGCGACAATTAGATTTTTAAAAAATAACTAAAGTATGAAATTTAAGTGGCAACGGAAAAACGGAAAAAGGGAAAAATAAATTAGAAATATCAGACCTATCATTACAAATTCAGTACCAAATGAAAGAGGCGATTTTTCGGAATCCTGGGGTGTAAACAGTTTTTCGATACGACAATTAGATTTTTTTAAATTAACTAAAGTATGAAACTTAGATGGCAACACTTCATTTCAATCTTTTCATAATTTGTAGTGCGAATCACGCGAATACAAAAGTCTTTAACTTAAAAAATTATTTTTATATTTTATTTTTCCATTCAAAGCATTTTAGTGAAAAAATATTTATGGCGCATGCGCAGGAGTTTTTTACCCACAATTTAAACACTAATCATAATTTTGAGAATTTCTATAGATATAATTTCAAGTTGGGTGAATACCTAAGTTTCTGCGAAGCGCCGCTGAATTCCGTCCAGCCATTCTCGAGTGATGCCCGGACAAACGTGTTTTAGTCTTTTACCCCCTAGGGGGGAACAGGGCGGAATTTCTGAAAAGTTGATAGATATAATTTTAAGTTGGGTGAAGACCTAAATTCCTGCCGAGCGCCGTTGAATTCCGTCCAGCTGTTCTCAAGTGATGCCCGGACAAAAAAAGCGGCATTCGGACACGATGACACACACACACACACACACACACACACAGAGACAAAATTTTCTGAAGTCATTTTCGGCTTTGATGGGGTGTAAAACGTGAAGATATCGCAAAATTTTTCGATTCCGACAAATTTACAGACAAAACTCTGATTTTATAGATTTCAGTAAGCCGTGGTTTTATCGATTAAGGTGTGGTTTCAAATCGATCTTTAGCGAAATTTCAGAATTTTAACTGGAAAACGATCTGACAAGGGCAATTGTTTTATGCGTCAAAAAGCATGTTTATATATATGCTGTTTTGATTCATGCTTGTTTCGATTTTTTATTATTACAGGAAGGGATGGTTTCTTGGTTAGTTTTACTTAAATATATATCTTTAAAGTATATATATATATATATATATGTATACACACGCAAAGTCGTAAGTCTCCTTTTACTTTTGCATTCTAGAAGCTCCATGGCTAGCTGGTGGCGTGGTGTTGGTATTAAAACTTGACTGCACATGAGTCCTAGGTCTAATTGGAAAGCCCTTCGTTTTTATTTATTTATTTATTTTTTTAAGGATTCCCATCTTGCATTTATGCGAATTTCGACGAAAACCACGAAAAACTCCAAACGAACGGGTCAACGAGCACGACTTTGAAACGCTGACCGCCTACAAACTTTAAGAGCAGAAGCTCTCGGCCACTGGTGGGGCATGTTAATGGGTGGGGGTTGTCAATGCCAATTAAACAAATCAGTTAAGGTGTATTTTTATTGCTTATCTATTTGTTCTGCAATAAATTATTCTTTGTAATATTTCTCATAAATTAATTTCACAAGCGGATGGTGGCAGAACTGATCATAATGTTAACGAACTTAGGAAAACTTACTATTTGGAGCATAGGGGAAACAAGTGACGTGCAAGGGATTTATTCCTTTTTTTTCTGTTTGAAGGATGGTTGGATGGTTGGGTTTTACGTCGCACTAGTGCTGCGCAGATGGGCAATTGGCGATGGTCTGGGACACACCCCTAGAGGTGTTCCGGAGGCATCCCATCACAACTTTAATCCTTCACGGAAGGGATGGCTCTCCCGCTTCTGTTGCCCCCACATGTATAATTTTAATGGGAACATGGAATTCTTTTTGAAGGACTGGGCGAGGATTTGTTCGTTCTCTGGCCTAGGCCTAGCTACATTCACGTGAATAATAAAAGAAATATTAAATAATAAATTTGCTTAGGCTATGAGAGAATGACGTCATTATCAAAATTTTTTATTTTAAATAATATTTAATTTAGGAAATAAAAAACGCGCGTGTAGAATGAAATAAAAAAGGAAATAGAGCAAGATAATTACCTCGCTGTGCATGAGTATGAGAACACATGTAACTCATTTTCGCAGCAATCAGTATCACTCACGTATGAAACGCGCACATGAGAACAAAAAAAAAAAAAAAAAAAAAAAAAAAAAAACATTACTGGACACCCCTACCTTGCTATGCATGAATTTGAGAACGCATGTAAATCGTTTTCGCAGCAATCAGTATCACGTACGTATGCACGTTTTGCGCACATGACACCAAAATAAACATCACTGGACATCCCTACTACGCTGTGCTTAAATCTGAAAACGGATATAACTCGTTTTCGCAGCAATCAGTATCGCGCACGTAAATTTTACTTTATGGTGGGGATAGAAAAATCTAACTAGATTTATTAATTGTTCAGATACGTAATAATAGAAATGAATTCTCCAGCTGTATTTATTAATTCATCTGCAGCTTAAATATTTCGAAAATTTTGATATTAATTATAATTGTTTAAGTTTTAAAAATGCTGCCGTATAAATTCACAAGCTGTCGTTGTTAGAGATTAAATCATTTAATGCTAAAAAACAGAAAGTGAAAGTGAGAGAACGATTCTTCCGGATAATTAAAGGAAAAAAATTCCCTTGCGCTCGACCGCTTTTCCCTATGACTAGTAGCGGATTTTTTCTAAGTACAATAACATTGTGATCAGTTCTGCTTCCATCCGCTTTTATTAATTTCATACATTTTAATTTTTTTTTATTGTTATCTTGTGCATTCTTGTAAAATAATATCTCATCGGATTCCAGAAGAGTAATTAAACATTGAATTAATAAGTAATGCAAATAACAATGAACTTCTGTAGAATTTTATCACTTATCCATTTAATGTAGATAATTTTCGTGATTTTTCTTCATTTTTATACGGTGTATATTCCTTTGACATCTTAAAATAATAATCCACTTAAATAAAGCATATTATTATGGAAAAATTATGATATTTTAATGATACTAGAAAACTCTGCCCCAACTAGTTATGCACGGAAACACCCACAAGCTCAGTGCCCTCTCTCCTTCCAATAGAAAGAAAAAGATTTATCGGAAGAGAAGAAAGCATACATTGGTATGAGAGAGAAATTGGATTCGTAAAAAATTTTAACTTCCGATTTTTGATGGATTTACATGTTTTGAAAGCTCTAGAGTACGATTTGGTCATTTTTAAAAAATGTCTGTCTGTGTGTGTGCGTGAGAGAGAGACAAAAATTTTGTGGAGACTGTATCTCAGGAATTACTACATAGAACTGCATATAAATTTATATGTAGACGCACCTTGACCTAAATTAGTGTCTATCAACTTTTGGTGTTAATTGATCAACAGATGGCGCTGCTATATAGCGATTTCCACAATTTTAAGGAAGGCTATATCTTAGGGACTACTGTATAAATTTGCATATAAATTTAAATGTAGATGCACATTGACATAAATTACTGCCTTTGAACTTTTAAATTTTTGACCTGAATAAGTGCGTATTAGGTTTTGGTATTGATTTCTCAACAGGTGGCGCTGCTATACAGCGATTTCCACAGTTTAAGAAAAGGCTATATCTCAGGAACGTCTGCACGGAATTACACATAAATTTATATGTAGATGCACCCTGACATAAATTAGCGCCTGTAAACTTTTGGTTTCAATCTCTCCACAGGTGGCACTGCTATACAGCGATTTCTGCAATTTAAGGGAAAGCTATATATCAGGTTCTATTGCGTATAATCAAACACAACTTCATATCTTAGAAGTCCATTATGAAACATTATGCTAATTCACTTTTAATGTATATCGCTGCTATATAGCAATATTTGCCGAGAACGGGGTAATATTTCAACTTCTATGGCGTATAACTGTACGAAATTGAAATGGAGATAAACATTATAAAAACGCATTTTTTACGATATTAATTACAGAGAATAAAACTGCCTTCTTTGGATATTTAGTCTTAGTTTTCTCTAACAAGGAGAGGTCACGACATGGAAAATTCATATCGGGACGAAATTGTGCAGGACTGTAGTATACTATGAAGGTAACAACATATTAAATCAATAGGACCCACTATCCACAAAATTTCGAGAAAAAAGCATTTAAAGTTTCAGTAATCTTTAAATACAAGTTATTTCGCAAGCAAGGTATCGCCCCAGTGGCGTGAGCGAAAAGCATTGGTCTACCACCTAGACAAGACGGGTTCGAGGCTACCTGCGGAACTTTTTTTTTTTTTTTTCTTTTTTAATTTTTTATGTACTCTAAATTTTTTATTTATTTTTACTTTATTTTATAAACGAATTCAAAATTTGAAAAAATTATAAAAGATTATTTAATTTTCTTGAATATAAGATAATTTTTTTTTTTTTTTTTCAAATATTTGTAACATAAAAATACAATAAATTTTTATAACTTAAAAAATAAATTTTGATTTTTCAAAACATAAATAACATATAAAGAAAAGCAGATAAAAAATTTAAATAACTAAAAAATAAGCAAGCTGTAAAACAAAGTGTAAAAAATAATTAGCAGGTGTACTTAAATCTTGGTTTGAGCTTCCTGTTTTCCTTTTAATGTCTATAAATTACGTCACGTAAACCCTTTTAGTTTGTTAATAATAGAGAGCAGGTGAAGTGAAATATTTTATTTCGTCCACAGAAGGATTAAAAAAAAAAAATGTCTTTGTCGAAGAAGAAAGTATGTTGATTAACATTTAAAATCTACATTTAAGGATAACACTTCTTTGCATGTAATAATTTAATCGTATCATAATCCTATACTTTAATTTTTTAAGAAGTTGTACTGATTGGAGAAGTAACTATTTAATTTGGATAATAATTATATATGCAATTTAAATCATCATTTCTCTGTTTTTTTTTTTTTTTTTTTTTGTAATTTAAAAACAAAATAAATTTAATATTTAATAAAGAAGCATCACAAAACTGGCGTTGTAAAAATTATTACTTACAAACTTTGAATTAACACCATAAAATGCAATAAACTCGCAACAATTGTTTCGGGTCAAAAAATCACGACCCTTCATCAGGCGAACAAAGTAAGCACTTTAATATTGTTTAGGACATACCTAAAATAAAATAAAATACTTAGAAAAATAATTAAAAACATTTCCTTTATTTGTACCTTATTTTATAGTTAAAACAAAACTGAAATTTATTTTTTAAGTTATAAAAATTTATTGTATTTTTAAGTTATAAATATTAAAATAAAAAAAATATTTATTTTATATTCAAGAAAATTAAATAATCTTTTATAATTTTTTCAAATTTTGAATTCATTTATAAAATAAAGTAAAAATAAATAAAAAATTTAGAGTACATAAAAAATTAAAGAAGAAAAAAAAAAAAAAAAAAAAAAGTTCCGCAGGTAGCCTCGAACCCGTCTTATCTGGGTGGTAGACCAATGCTTTTCGCTCACGCCACTGGGGCGATACCTTGCTTGCGAAATAACTTGTATTTAAAGATTACTGAAACTTTAAATGCTTTTTTCTCGAAATTTTGTGGATAGTGGGTCCTATTGCTTTAATATGTTGTTACCTTCATAGTATACTACAATCCTGCACAATTTCGTCCTGATCTGAATTTTCCATGTCGTGACCTCTCCTTGTAAGATGAAAATCGTCTGCATTTATCATGGTAGACAATTTTAATAAATAATAGTTTTAATAAATTATTTGTTCTGAGTAAATTTCTTTAGAAAAATAGAGAAGAAAGTGTTGTAGTGGCCACAACATACTAGTTTTTGTTTATTTTAGGGTCATATAAAAGTACTTAATATCACCTGATTGCAATTGACAATTTCCTTAGACATCTCGAAGGGTACAATTTAAATAATATTACTGCTCGTGCTCATGCTATTATTTGAAAGTTTGTTTATTGCATAGCTAACTATAGCAATGTTTATTCGAGTAATTAGTTGATAGATCAGAGTTCAATTAAAAAGTCTTTCTGGGATTAATAAATATTACATTCATATAAATTTTATTAAACACTGTAACGCCTTTGAACATGCAATGAAATTATAGAAAATACTCTTAAATAATTTACAAGTAAAAGGCGATATTCTCAGTTCGACTATAAATAAATTACAGTAAATTATAATAGATTACAATAAATCTATCTCTATTAGATTTGGAGAGATGATAGCCATAAGATTTCCAACATATACATGCACACACTGATAAATTGTCAAAAACAACTCTTTTGGACTCAGGAGACCTTAAAACATGTAAATCAGGTGAAAACTTGATATCGAATTTTTGGACCGAATACAATACTTCCTTTACCTATGGTAGTCGGGTAACGAAAGTATATAAGAATATTTTATATAACTTCAGAAAAGCGTCTCCTAAAGTATTGTATTTGTAAAAATATATTTAAAAACGCTTTCAGTAAACAACACCTAGTTAAAACTAGTATGTTGTAGCCACCACATGATTTTCTTCTATATTTTCCTATACAAATTCACTCAGTAAAAATAATTTATTGAAATTATTATTTAAAAAAATTTTATCTTCCATGATAATGCAGACGATTTCCATATTAGAGAAGTAGTATAACACTAAATATCCAAAAAAAGTCAATTTTATTGTCAATATTACATTAAAAAGGGCGAGGCTCCTACGCATAGAAAGTTTTTTCCCAGTTGATTATCTCTATTATAAATAATTATGGTAAATTTCATAAAGATTATTAAAAAATAATTCTCTTTATGCCCATTTATACAAAATTTTGTCCTATACCACCATGTTAAAAATTAAAAAAAAGCGGGATGGCAACGCAATCTGTAAGACAATTTTTACCAAAAGTTGATAAGCACTAATTTATGTCTAGGTGCAACTACATACCAATTTGTATGAAATTCTGTGCAGTAGTTCCTGAGATAGAGTTGCCACAAAATTTTGGCACACACACGCACACACACACACAGACTGACACACAGACAGACAGACATTTTCTAAAAATGGTCAAATCGTGTTCTACAGCTCTGAAAACGCGTAAATCCATTAAAAACCCGATGTCAAAAATTTTTACGAATTCTTCTATTGGATATAGAAGAAAGTAATAAATGCCCATTTTTAGAAATTTTATAATAAATCCTACGTGTTATAATTATTTCAAAGAAGTTTTGTAATTTTTATTTTTCAGTAAATGATCATTTTCAATGCAAATATTATGTTATTGATCGACAAAGCATTTCATAAAAGTATTCTTATTCTTAAAATTGCGCTCAAATGTGTGGATGATGTATTTCAAAAACTATTCGTATTTTTAATTAAAAAATAATGAAATTTATAAAAAAAGAAAAAAAAAAAATAGTATGATGTGGCCACCATAAGACTATCTTCAATATTTTCCTATACATATTTACCCAGTTCAAATAACTTACAAAAACTATTATTTATTAAAATTATCTACCATGATGAATGTAGACGTTTTTCATCAAATAGAAAACTAACACTAATTATCCAAAGAAAGACAGTTTAACTAAATCTTAAAAAATGCATTTTCATAATGGTTATCTCGTATATCAAGTTTTGTACAGTTAAATTCCATAGAAGTTAAAATATAGCATTTTCGTTATCAGGAAAATCGTACTATAGCAGCGCAACCTATTGGTAGATATACATCGAAATTGAATCACCATAATGGCCCATAATGGCTTTCTCACATATCAAGTGTTGTTTGATTATACGCATTAGAGCCTGGGATATAGCCTTCCCTTAAACTATGGAAATCGGTGTATAACAACCCCACCTGTTGAGAAATTAGCACCAAAAGTTCATTCGCACTAACCTATGTTAAGATGCATCCACATATAATATTTTATACAATTTTGCGCAGTAGTTCTTGAGATATAGCCCCCCGCCCACACACACACACACACACACACAAATTATGAAAATCGCTGCTAAGCAGCGCTATGTTTTTAGAAGTTGACACCAAAAATGGATAGGCACTAACACATGTCAAGATGCATCCACATATAAATTTACATGCATTTTTATGCAGCAGTTCCTGAGATATAGCTTTTTCTGAAATTGTTGAAATCATTGCGTAGCAGCGCTACCTTTGTATGGTTGACACTAAAAGTTCATAGGCACTGATTTATATCAAGTTGGATGTATATATGAATTTATATGTATTTTTGTGCAGTAATTCTTGAGAAAAGTGGAAGTCGCTGCATAGCAGTACTGCCTGTTGAGAGGTTGGCACCAAAATTTGGTAGCCACTAATTTATAGGAAGTTGCATCTATATATGAATTTATACGCATTTTTGTGCACTAGTTCCTGAGATATAGCCTTCCCTTAAGTTGTGGAAATGTATCCATAGCAGCGCCACCTGTTGAGCAGCAGATATCAAAAGTTGATAGGCACAAATTTAGGTCAAGATTCATCTACTTATAAAATTATATGCAATTGTGTACTGTAGTTTCTGCGATATAGTCGCCATAAACTTTTTATCTCTCTCACACACACAGTGACAAGCAGACAGACATTTTCTAAAAATTGTCAAATCGTGCTCTGGGACCCTCAAAACGTGAAAACGCACCAGAATCCGGAAGTTGAAATTTTTTAAAAATGCAATACTTTCTTCTATTGAATGTAGAAGAAAGTAAAAATTATATATGCATAACAGCAATGATATATTTTTATCTAAAAGTAAAAGGTAGAAAGAAAATATGTTAAAAAAAAAAAAAAAAATCATTTATTACTATTCTTGAATTCTAAAATATACATAAAAAAAAGAAAAGAAAAAAGAAACAAACAAAATAAACTGAATTTACATTTTTATTACTTTTAAATGATTATGAAAGTATTAAAAGTTAAAATTCCTATTAAAAAAAAAAAAAAATCTTCAAATTAGGGTTTAAGTTATCGTAATTTTTCTAAGAAGCTTAAATTTGAGTGGTTTTCAAGTATGATCATTAAGTTATGAATAGATTTATATATAAAATTTTAACTGCATGGAATTAAGCAAAATATTTAATTTAAAAAAAAATAATAATAATGTAAAATCTGCATATTCAAATAATTACTTTTTAAACGTACTTCTATCTGAAAATAATGATTTTATAAATGATGGATGATAAATTGATATCTATATAAATAAAGAGAAGTGTCTGTGTGTGTGTCTCTGTGTGTCTGTCTGTCTGCGCTCTGGTGCTCACACTACTGATCACAGAGCTTCCAAATTTGGCATATAGGTACCTGGGACCCTGCAGGTGTGCACCTCATCGAGAATTTTTCGAATTTCGAATTTGAATTTTTTAAATTAATGTTTTTTCGATTTTAAATATTGGCTTTAATGTTTCGTTTTTCATGAATTTATTCTTCGATTGTTATCGTCTGCGTATCTTAGCAACGTCTATTATGCAATTCATTTTTTATTTAATACATTCATTTGAAGGCGATTTTCTTTTCTTTTCTTTTTTTCTTTTCTTATTATTATTATAGTTATTGAAAATCAAATGGTAATGCAATAGAAATAGATTGTTACGTTTATGTATAAATTTTATACTATAGCAACTTTTTATTTTTCATTTTTTTCTAATTAATTCCTATAAAAGAAAAATCTTTTTATTATTATTATTATTATTATTATTTATAATATTTATTGGGTGAAAAAATGGTAGTTTATAGTAAAAAGGATAAACTGATTAAAATTCGTTTTTCATGTATTTAATTCTTTTAAAAAGAAATTCTACTTTTTTTATTTTATTTGATTGCACTGGTCGGAATCAAATCGTAATATAGTGTAAATAACGGGGGCTATAAAACACATGGTTCAAAAACTAAAATATATAATAGATGCTGAGATACAGTCATCTTTAAAATCGTAGTTCTTAAATAACAGAAAATCCACAAGTCGTCGATAAATACCCAGATTGAAGTGCCCGGGAAAAACCTTTCTATAGACAGTGGGGAACTGTACCCGATGCAGTACGGGTAGAAAAAAGAGCTGCCTTAGGCAACGGGTACCCGAAGAAGCGAGATCTAAAGCGATTTCAGTGTTTATTTTATTTTTTTATTTTAAGTTTTTATTTGTAATGTGATGTAAAAAATAAATACTGATCCAATTCTTTTGAAAATTCATTTAAATATAGTGACCAGCGAAGCGGGCGTAGCCTGCTAGTAATGAAATAATTTTTGATTATTTGAATGAAAAGTTGGTTTAACTAGCAATGCTCATTTATCAGAATTAAAAATCTTATATATTTGTATTTTAACGCAGAACATCCGCGTAAAATTTTTACATGGTAATTTAAATATTTTATTATCATGTGTATATGTTATAATAATCCTGGATTATGTAGTATATATTAAAGAGTTTCTCAGATCTATATTTATTTATTTATTTAATACTTAAGTTTATTTAAAGGAAATAAAAATTGTTTCCGTTCTATGTTTTTATTGTGTTAACTAGAAGGTCTACTCGGCGCTCGGAACAAATTGTACAATACTGTGAAAATGTATATTTCAGGCAAATGTAGACACATAACTCCTATTCTATGTGTCTGCCATTATCATAAATTACAGTTTGCAAACAAGTTATATCACCGCTAACTGTAGCCTCAGTCTCGGTGGTTCTTACTTGAAGGAAAACATCTTCATCAATAACGAATTATCTCCAAGTCAGCAGCGCAATTAATACTTCATGTATGCGCAAGCAGGAGGCAAAATAAGAAATAAGCTGCGTAAATTGTAAAATCGGACAATTCTTAGGACTCTCATTTGTACCAATTCCGTATATATATATTTATACATAAATGTGTGTATATATATATACACCGTGTCCCAAAAGTTTAGACAATCAATAAAATTTGCCTTAATGTAAAAAGTAATGAGGTACAATTAAAATTCGTGAGATAGGTAATAAATAAAAACAGTTTTGCTGATATACATATATAAATTATGACCAAAGGTTTGAAATTATAAAATGTACAGTCGGGGAAAAAAAAAACGCAGCACTCGACGTAACTTCGTTGCTAATAGATGTAGAAAAATGTAATAGGTATCATTCAACGTAGAATTGTGAGTAGTTTCAGAAAATGAACTGAAATTTTTAATTGGGGGTCGTCTACATATTAAAACGCGCCCCAACATTGATTTTTTCAATGGTAATGCCCCAGTGTTATTTTATATTTGAATTCCTGGGATCGCGACAACGCGAAAAAGTATATTAGTTGTATATTTTACTTATTTTTTCACAGAGTTAGAAGCGTTCAAAATTTGAAGGTGCTAATGATAAATTCATATTTCAAACTTTTATTAATACCTTCACAAAAAATAACTTGAGCGATATAATTCTTTTTTACGAGATATAGTGAAGAAACCCAAACATAATCCATCATTACTTTTGGTATAGCACTTACTATACCAAATGAAAAAGACGATTTTCTGAATCTAGGGGAACAAACAGTTTTTTGACATGACAATTATATTTGAAAAAATTAGCTATAGTATGAAATTTAGGTGGCAACATTTCATTTCAAGTCATTTCAGTCATTTTAAAAAGTACGTGGCTCGTTACAAATTCGGTAACAAATGAAAAAGGAGATTTTTCTAAATCCAGGGGTGCAAACAGTTTTTCGACACGACAATTAGATTTTTTAAAATTAACTAAAGTATGAAATTTAGGTGGCAACAAAAAAGTTACATTTTTATTGGGAATTTCTAACACACGTGACCAATAGGCAATGTAAGGTTAATTTTTCTCCTTCTTCTTATTTTTTTAGCTTACATTCTCTATCATAAACCTTCTGCCGAGTCTGGGTTAAAAACCGAAAAAGGGGAAAATAAATTAAAAATGTCAGTCCTATAGTTACAAATTCATTACCAAATGAAAGGGGCAATTTTTCTGAATCCAGGGGTACAAACAGTTTCTTGACACGACCATTAGATTTTTAAAATTTAACTAAAGTATGAAATTTAGGTGACAACTCTTCATTTTATTTCCTTTCAGTCATTTTAAAAAGTATCTGGCTCGTTACAAATTCGGTACCAAATGAAAAGGACGATTTTTCTGAATCCAGGGGTGCAAAAAGTTTTTTTGACACGACAATTAGATTTTTTTTTTTTTTTTTTTTTTTTAATAATCTAAAGTATGAAATTTAGGTGGCAACACTTCATTTTAATCTTTTCATACCTTTTAGTGCGAATCAAGCTAACAGAAAAAGTCTTTAATTTTTTTTTAAATTTTATTTTATTACTTATTATACCATATTTTATAGAAAATGTATTTCTGTGTGCATATGAATAATTTATGTTAATTTTGTCTTGTTTCATGCAACCTAAAAAATACTAAAATATGCTTTGAAGAAATCTATATAATATTTCTGTAACGTGAACCAGTTGCGATTATATTTGTAGAAATGATACGACAGTGACTTAATAAAACACGCGAGGATAAAAAAAATAATACATAAGCAGTACTTAAGCACACGGACTGACTCAGTTCAGTGATCTAATAAAAAAAAAGTGACGAAATTTGCCCGATGACATTATTTTAGAGAAAAATCTATTTTTAAAAGTTGCGTCTTTACAGTCATCACAAACATAATTTTAAATTTAGCAATACTTTAAAGATGTAAATAAAATATGAACTTTTCTCATAAATTGACTAAAAACCGCAATAATAAAAAGTATAATGAAAATAAGTATTAGTTTTTTTTTTTTTTTTAAACGAAAAATTATACCAAAATGAATAAATGATTAAATAAAAAAAAAAATAATAATTAAAAGGCATCGCCAACACGGTGGCAAAAAAATTAATATTCGCCATATGAGTCCGATACTAAAGTTGTCCTGCCTGGAGAATTATGAAAACTGGGTCGTCAAACATAAATTTTATTTTGAAATTTTTCTTTGAATGATTTGGTTTAACTATCATTAGCTTTCATCTCTCAAGAACTCAGGATAAATTGGCTTCTGATGAATTAAAATTTAAATTGAATGGGGAAAGTGTTTTAATATTTTAGCATAACACTTGTAAGTTTAAAATTTTAAAGATGAAGAAAGAAAGAAATTGCAAAAATTTCGCCCGGTTTTGCTAGTATATATTTAAAGAAATACCTGTCATACACTGTAATGAATCCGAATTAGTCGGGCTACTTCAGAAATCAATAATGCCATTTGTACAATTTTCACTAGGGAATATGACCTAGTAAAGCTCAAATTTATATACCATATGCAAGGCATTCTAGATATATTTATGGAAATTAGAACGAGGACAAGCAGACAGAGAGACATAATTCATAAACAGCGTTAAAAATAATTTATAGAAAATTGGACAGATTCAATTTAATATTATTATTATATTATTTTACATTGAGTGTGTTCTGTTAAAAAGAAATTTAATAAAACATTTACAGAGTTATAGTTTAATTGAGCAACTTATCCTAAATAAAAAAAAGACACAAATGTTGATTAAAAAACTCATTTATGATATTTATGAAATTTATCAGATTTTATTCAATTAAATAATTTTGCATAAAAAAGAGCTTTTTCTTTTCTAATATTTTTTTGGCTATTTATGCATTTCGAAAATAATAAATAGTATAATAAAATGCCGATCCTTTTGTTTGTGTTTCACCTGTGCTTTCTTATACGTTTGCGATCGTCTTTTTATTTTTATTTTTTTCAACAAAGCATTGATTACTACTTTAAAGAAGACAATGGAGATGGAACGAAAGAGCTTTGTGGTTATTCAAGAAAAAATTATATTGAAATGTTGCATTATGTTTTATTTTTCGTATGTACTTTAAATATATTTTCCAATTTATTGTGACTCTTTAAAATGATACTTAAAGATGACTAGAATAAGAAATAATTAAATTTTATTCAATATGTCTGTTTGAGAATATTACTTTATATATATACGTTTATTTTTATGAAATCCTGAGCATTAGAATTAAAATTTTAGTTTTTTAGTTTAACAATTGTATAATAAAACATAGAAAAAAAAAAAAAAAAAAAAAAAAAAAAGGCTGGAATATACCAGAACGAGCGGGTAAAAAATAAGCCAACTCTTTGTGCTACAAATTTCAAGCGTGCTGAATATAAATAGCAATTGAATGTAGGGGATAGGGGAAAAAAAAAAAGCAAAACTCTCCAAAATTTATAGCATAAAGTGCTGTGAAAGTGCTTAAAAATGATAGATATTAAATGAAATAGTCACGTTTGGCTATCTGAGAATCGAGCCTACCACGTGGAAGGCAAGAAGGTTAGCAATAGACCACCGATTCACGTTTTACACAGCTACTAAATAGTTTTCTGGAGAAAATGGTTAATTTTGTTCAAGAATGCTTGTGAATTACTAAAGAACAATATAATCTTTGCATCGGTGGTTCCTTGAAAACATTATCGCCATCCTCCGTGGATGGTCCTGCTCCGATTCTGGCTTATTAAAAAGTAAGTACATTCTAATGTGTATGCTTTTTAAGCAAATTTACAATATTTTGTGCTACAAAATTTCAAAAATTATATATATATATATATACCGGGTAATTCAAAACTCACAGAAAAAATAAAAACAAGGGATAGATTAAAATTTATTGATGGTAGCACTATTTAGTTTTCACTGACAAGGACACATTCAAAAGATGTCGTCTTCAAAAAATATTGAAAAAAAAAATATATGTGATTCTATTCTTCATAAAACACCAGGAAATGAAAAAAATATCGGATGAAGTAATTTACAGCGACCACAATAAAATCATTAAAATTAAGCATATTTGGCGATTTAGCGCTGTTAGGCGTTCAGTTCGCTAGCACCGAGATTGCTGTGTACGAACAGAACCGTGTTTTGTTTCTCTGCCAAGTACTGAAAATCAATCGCCTAACAGTGTGAAATCACCAAATATGTTTAATTTTGATATTTTTTTGTGGTCGTTGTAATTCATTTCAGCCGATAATTTTTTCACTTTCTGTTGTTTTAATAAGAGTAGAATCACATTATATTTTTTTCAATACCTTTTGAATGTTTCCGCGTGAGATGCGTAGAAAAGCATGTTTTATTTAATTTTTCGCTCTCTCTTTTTATGTGTAAGAAAAATATATTTGTCATATTTTTCATCAACATATGGCGCTGTATTCTCAGTATCCCTTTACATTTTAAAAGGAAAAAACATGATATTGTTAAGAGATAAAGCATTGTTAGTTAACATTTATTGTGAGAATTTTCTATGAACAACGTCTGACTGTCGTCACATTGAAGATTTATAGTTTAATTGCGTTGTTGAATTTACTGAACCACTACTGAAAGGTAATTTTACAATTATAACGCCGCCTGACTGAAAAAATTATACTAGTTTGAGAATAAATTTTTTCTTACTTAAAAAAAAAAAAAAAAAAAAGAAAAAGAAAAAATGTCCTGTGCATTTCAAGGAAAGCTGCTACAGTCAATACTTTTTGAATAATATTTGTTTTTCTGTGACTTTTGGAGCCCCCGGTATATATGTATGTATGCACTAGGGGGGCATTATCTACTATTGAGAAAGTACAAATATGCGTTCGAAGTAATCTCAGATTTGAGAACTAATATTGGCTTCGTATTTTTGACGTGCTTCTGAATTCCGTTTTTATACTATCTCAATATATCAAATATTTCAGAATATAAGTTTTCACTGACAATCTCAATTACTATTACGCTCTTTTCAGGGAAATACTAAACATCAACTGTTTCAAAAATTAGACCTTTTATGATCACTCATTCTTCCACATGAGAATTTGATGGGTGACAAATACAGAGTAAATCAGTAATTTGTCAATTCAATTCTCATAAATCTATTTTTGAAGTGAAAACTTCTTTAGGCGCGTTGAGCACGTTTGGGTGAACAAAAATCATCGAACTCGCGTCATCGTCAGCGAACGCTTTCCATTTGAAGTGAAAACTTCTTTAGGCGCATTGAGCACTTTTGGGTGAGCAAAAATCATGGAACTCGCGTCATCGTCACCGAACGCTTTCCATGAGCTATATGTATACTGTGTATATATGTACATAGATATACCTCCGTGCGTTATTAGTATACATTATATATATATACAAATAATATATCTCTCTACATATATATATCCATATATGTAGCACACGGCGCGGCATGCCTCATATACACACATATATATATACATATATGTATAAAATGTATACTAATACGAGTGGTATACTGGCTACTGGCATCTGTCTCTTTCCAGCTCTATACTATATGTATGCATGTACTTTTTCCACAGTTTTTACATAGTTCACAAAGTACAAGCACGTGTTTTATACAGACTTGCTTTCAATATAAATTTTCAAAAAAAAAAAAAAAAAAAAAAAAAAGAAACTTATTTTAGTCATATTACAATATTTTGATTAAAGTTTAAATTGGTCATTAACACTTCTTTACAAATCAAAAATAATTCAAAAATAATAATCTAATAGCTCGACGATACAATTCACAAGTTACTTATTTTTCACTTCTATCGGAACTCCCCAAAGACTGCCCCGCATTCTTTTTTTTCTCCTCATACTTTTTCTCATTCACCTATGGGATCATTTTACTAGAACACGATTTTTATTGCTTGCGGCACATTTTTGGCACATATAAAGACAAACTTGCAATTTCTGTTTACTCTCATAGATAATAATAAATAATATATGTTTATATAATACATTTTAATAAATAAATTAAATATTTGTTTTTCATGAAGCTCTATTAATATTTTTTATTTATTTATAAAATATTTTCACATAAATACCTCCAGGCACCAATTGCGAATTTCCAAGAAATGGTTATGAATTAATTAATTTATTTTATTAATAAGAAGAAGTTTCTTGCATTGTTCATTTTCATTTCCACAAATGAAAAGCAGGAATATTAATTTGTTACAACACGCAAAAAATTGTAATATTAAATTTGTTCGAGAATTAACGGGGGAAAAACAAAACAAAAAAAAACAGCACGTTTAATATCAAACGCCAATAAAGTTAATCAATAATTTTATGCTGAAGTCGACCGTGTAAATCACGATTAATCGTTACATATTTTATTGAAAAATTTGTTTTGTTGCGTGTAAATATCTTTGCAAAACACATATTCCTTTATTGTATATTGGTAATGGGTTGGATAAAAGTAAAATTCATTACTTTTTTCATTATATTTAGTAGAGGATTATTTTTTTTATTTGCTTACAAGTCATTTGAAGTTAGGGTAAAAATGCTTATTAATATTCATGAGCATCTTTATAATTTTATTTTACCGATTTATCACATTTTGTTTAAAAAAATTAAAAAAAACTAGAGTTTTTAATGCATTCGAAACTAATTGCGAATGTACAGTCGACAGCAAAATTATTCGAACTCTAGCAATAATTCCCATGTAAAAAAAAAAATATATATATACTTAATACTGCTTTGTTAAATAAATCCTTGTCGAATCATGTTCAAAGACTGACTGAGAATATAGGACTCGACAAGGATTTATTTAACAAAGCAGTATTAAGCGTACTTTTTTTACATAGGAATTATTGCTAACGCTCGAATAATTTTGTGTCCGACTGTAGTACAGTCGGTAACAAAAGTCTCCAAACACTAGCAAAAATTCCTACATAAAAAAAGTGCACTTAAAGTTTTGTTAAATAAATCCTTGTCGAATCCGGTTCTTAGTCAGTCTAAAAACAGGATTCGACAAGGAGTTATTTAAGAAACTGTATTAAGTGTACTTTTTTACATAGGAATTTTTGCTAGTGTTTGGAGACTTTTGTTACCGACTGTATTAAAAAAAAAATCTTATAAAATTTATAAATGCATATTACTGGATAAATGATAATATTTAGGCAACAAACATTAAACTCAAAACATTTTTAATAATGTCGAGTCTTTATTAAATGTAATAATGAAAAGTTAATATTTTCTCTAGTTTGAATATGACGTTATTCAGAAATGTTTTATTTACACTTACGTATTGCTTATAATTTTAAGTTGAAATTTATTTAATTTAACTTTAATTATTTTTATAAAATTGTTTAGAGGTAGTAAATTAATAGTATTTCTAACAAAATAACGATTTTCAGTGTAATAGTATCTATACTAATATATTTTGCTGATTCCAGTATGATATTATTAACAAATATCTATCTTTGAATTATGCATTGTATTCCGTATTTAAAGTTAAAATTTATTATGTTTAGCAACTTTGATTATTAAAAAAAAATTAGAAAGTAATAACCTAAGAATATTTTTTCTACATTATTCAGGATTTTTAAAGATACAGTCGGCAGCAAAACCATCCGAGCACAAGCGAATAATTCCGATATAAACAAAAAATATACTTAATACTGCTTTGTTAAATAAATGCTTGTCGAATCACGTTCTTAGGCTGACTAAGAACATGACTCGACAAGAATTTATTTAACAAAGCAGTATTAAATGTACTTTTTTCAGACAGGGATTATTGCTAGTGCTCGGATACTTTTGCTCCCGACTGTAAGTAACCTTCAAAGTAATATTTACATTATTTTTAATTTTCCTTTTCTTTACGCCCATTTCCTTGGAGGATCAAAATTGTGATGGCATGTCTCCGGACCACCTCTAGGGGTGTGTCCCAGAACGTCGCCAATTGCCCATCTGCGCAGCACTAGTGCGACGTAAAACCCAACCATCCATCCATCCTTTTTTTTAATACATATATATATATATAATTTGTTTTCAATTTAATACACACCCACATATATATATATATATGGGGAGACTATCTTCCAGTGGGTCATTTTAATTAAATCTGATATAGAGAAATTCATTGTAGAGTCGCAATTTTAATCATAATTCTATAATTTTAAATATTAAATTACATCGGCGCTAAAGCAAATCCTTGTATACTTATTATATCTTTGTATATCAGAATGAATTTATGAATTATCCGAGTACTGATGAAGTTAATTTAATTTCAAAAAGCTTAAATATATATATATATATATACAGTCGGTAACAAAAATCTCCGAAGACTAGCAAAAATTCCTATATAAAAAAAGTACACTTAATACAGTTTTGTTAAATAAATTCCTGTCGAATCCTCTTTTTAGACTGACTAAGAACAGGATTCGACGAGGATTTAATTAACAAAACTGTATTAAGTGCACTTTTTTATGTAGGAGTTTTTGCTAGTGTTCGGAGACTTTTGTTACCGACTGTATATATATATATATATATATAAATACTATTTAAATACAATTTTCTGATTAAAAAAAAAAAAAATGTTACAAGCAGCAAAATGTTAAAAGAAATTTTGCGAATGGAATACTTTTCACTCTCAGTTGATGCAATTAACCCTGTAGTTGTCTTACATCACTAGTGCGGGCAGATAGTATAAGTTTGCAGACGCGTCTGAGCAACTGAAATAGGAAGACATTTAGAAAAGTAGACTCAATTAGTTACGTGCGAATCGTGATTCATTTCTTATGATGAAAAAATATGTCTGCATCTGATATTCACAAGCATAAAAAGCAATGAACAGACAAATGTAGCGAAATGACGTGTTTCTTTTTAATCGTGGAATGACTGGTCTTTGGATATCAAGAAATACTTCAAAATTTCAAGAGGGAAATCTGGAGCCAACATTCATATAACCAAGATTTGACACCCACTGATTGTTCCCCTTTTCCGAAATTACGAACAATTATCTGGTATAATATTCTCTTTAGACAGTAATGTAAAATGACTGCTTAAATTAACAGGGATGTGATTTGTACCTGGCCACGCCAAAGAAGTTGGTTCTGCGTGCAGATAAATGAATAAATATATTTTATGATTATGTGAAAAAATGAACCGCAAGTATACCTCTTAATCGCCTGACCGCCTTTGAAAAAGGCAAAATTTTTATGTTGTTTAACTGTACATTTTTTTTTCAATGTACTAAAATAATGCTGATTTTAACTCGAGATTAACATTCTAACTATGATTATATTTTCTATGGCTATGATAACACATGGTTATAATCCTTATGGCTATTATTTAAGATCTTCAAATATTAAAAACAAGCTAAACATTTATAATTACATAATTTTTATTTATAAGTGTATTGTGGAAAAAAGAACAGCTCATTGGCTGGATATATGTGGCTTTCAGATGGTTAATCTCTTGTTCCATTTCCTGCATATAATTTGCTAAAAGTTCTACCCAGTGCTGCACGGCTTAAAATAGTGCTCATGGAATTTTTTAATTAAAGAAAGTGTAAGATAGAATAAAAGTTATATTAGAATAAAAAATCTTCCAGCTTTATCATATTGTGACTGAAAATTTTGAATAATTGGACTCCAAACACCATCCAGGAGATCCTTAAAACATGTTTACGAATCTATAGAAATTCCGAATAAAAAATAATTTTAGTACTTATTTATTTATTTTGAATAAAAATAAATATTTTTGAAAATTCCTATACGGCAGCATCCAGCATATAATAAACCGTGAGAGAATTATGTCATCACGGTGTCTGTCATTAGCTTCAACTTGAAAATGACGCTTCTCTTCCGCACATACTTGTCTTCTATTCTCAAAGATCGTTCAGCATCTGCAGAATATATGACTTGCCTCCGTTCGTCAATGTCATTTCCTCTAGCAGCAGCTTCTCATTAAGCATTACCCTGACGCCTTTTTTGAGCCTATTCTTCCCTGCCTTCTTTCCATCTAGTCGCTGTCCGTTGAGCATCTGCATGATGCTTAACATGTTGTTGTTGTTTCTTTCTTTTTCTACTTCTAGCAGCTTGCGCTTTCGCGGATTCTTGACGCAAGGCTCGTGCCTGTTAGAATCTTTTCGTATGTGTTGTATACTAATGTTTTCTGTATTGTTCTGTTACAAAAAATTTTTGGTAACTTTTTTTTTTTTTTTTTTTTTTTTTTTTTTTTGAATAGTATATAGATAATTTAAATATATAGATAAAACTACAGTTTTGAAACTGCCAGCGGAAAAAAGGAATGTAAAATACGAGGCTTCACATTGAACTTCAGAAACATTCAAAAATTGAACTTCTCCTCAGTGAAAGACATTGTAAGAAGTTTAGACTTCAATGAGAAGATTGTCTTAAACAATCCGGCGAAGATAGTCAGAAATAAAAAAACACGAAAAGTGACTAACAAAGAAGAATGTAAAAAGTACAAAATGTGCTACAGTAAAAGAATTTTACGAGATAATTATACAACTGTACCGTATGGATATTATTGAATAACATTATTTACTTAATTTTTTATATAAAAAATGTATAATTTATCATGCATTAAACGGAAAATTTTGTTTTTTAAATTTGTTGTCTTTTATTAATAGATTATTATTATTATTATTATTATTATTATTTTTTTAATATAAAAAACGAGAATTTTTTTTTTTTTAGCAGATGACACTTCAACGTTTTAATGTTAAGTTTTTTTTCAATTTTAAAAACTGCTAAATTAAAATATGGTTTATTTTTAACTTATATATATATATATATATATATATATATATATACTTTTTTATTGAAAAAATAAATAAAAGTAATTTTTCCCAGCGCAAAGAAAAAAAAAAAAAAAAAAAGTTAAGTAATGAATTAATGTAAAAGAATTACAAACATTTAAACATAAAAATATGACTTTTATTTTCACATATTCCTATTTTAATTACATTTTTATATTTTCAACCAATGTTTCGAAGAAATTTTTCTTCCCTTTGATGTAGGTTTGGCATACATAGTTTTGATGTTAGTTAAATAACCATTTTTAATAAAATCTCGAGGAAAGTTGTTCGCATTAAGTATTTCTTTGAATTCTTCAAAAGCAGCAGGTTTCTTAGTTTTGTTTCTTAATAAGAAATTTGTAAGTTGAATTACATTTGAACCAGGAATAGCCTTGTTGTTTATTAAAAGTTCTTTGTCTTCTGTCCAGCTAATTTTCTTTTCTTTTAAAAAATCGATTATTCGCTGGGCTATAATTTTATGTTTTATTGGAACAGATTGAAGGATTTTATTTTCGATGTCAACAGTGTTTTTTTGAGTCTCTTCTTTTACTTTTTCTTCTTCAGGGGGACTTATGCTATTAACGGTGGGGAAAGTGACAAACTTTTGTAAAATTTGCACATATAATTTCGCTTTTTCATCATCATTAATTTTTTTCTTTAAAATATCTGTAATCTGTTTATCTAAATCAGATAAGTGTTCATCTGTAAATTGCTGATTCTGGTCGAATGGAATTAATCTATATTTACGGGCGAACTCCATTGATTAAGGAACTTAACACTGATACTGCAGTTGGTAGAAGAATAGAGAGAAAACCGTTTCCTTTCTGTACTAAAAGTCGTCTTTTCTTAAACAAAGGAACTTTATTATCCCCTAATCTTCGCAGAGTTCTTTTATAGGGGATTAGTCTGCTTTTTTGACGTTTGTTGACAGGTACGTTACCTTTTAAAAGATTCAAGGCGCATTCACACACTCCTTTTATAACACTGTTTGGGCACTTTCTAAGAAATGCTGATTTATTTTTTGTCTTGTTCAACAATTTTAGATGTTCGATCGTTGACATATTGAGCATGAATGACATTCGATAAGCATACTCTTTCTTTTATATACTCGGCATAAAAATAAGCTTTTACCAAAGCGCAATTTTTAAAATGTTGGTTATGAATGGGGCATTTCAGTACCTTGCCTTCTAAGAACCCGACTTTTGGACAGTTAAAATCATTCAGATTAAAAACTTTTCGTCCAGAATTTTTTTCTAAAAATTTTGATTTTTCTAAACCTTTTGTATAGATAACCTTATAAGAAATAAATAAAGATGAAAGTATGAGGTTTAAAACTGAATAGGGTAATTCTCCGCTATCCCAACGTAGTCCATGATGGCATCGAGTCAACCACGCAGACGACTTTCTATTTTTGACGGATAATTTTTCCCATGGGTAAGGAGGAAGAAAAGACCATTGGGAATGATAGCTACAATCCACGGCATGAAAAGCCAGTTCCTTTACTATAAAATTGTCTGATGTCAACTGAAAACCTTGAAATTCTATCACAACTGAGGACATCTTACCTCGTTGAAATTCTCTGAATAAATGGTTTTATCGAGGTTCATATACGTAATGTTTATCATCTGGAAATATTCCTGTGCGCAGACGCATTCGTTCTAAGGTCTCAGGTCTTAAATCAATTAATAAGTAGCTGAAAGGTGAAGAAGTAGCATCACTAAAAATTTCCTGAAAAGCCTTTGTTTTACCAGGAAACATTTGCTTGGCTAAATGCACTATTTGGCTTTTATCTCTAGGGTTTTTGTAAAGTACCATGTAATGTGCGTTTAAATTAATATTTCGCATTTCCTTACCCTGATGGAACACATTTTGTGTGATAAAAACGATAGAAAGTTTCCGATGATGACTTCCCTTTGTAAAAAGTTTGGTTAAACGTACATCATTCGATAATTCAGACATTAAGTCATCTATAATAATTAAAGCATTTTGAAGGGTGCCAATATTAGAAGGAAAGCCTTCTTCGAAATGCACGTTTTTCATCGAA